>OZ025208.1:6037269-6589769 GCA_964019055.1 Anthopleura xanthogrammica | reverse complement strand
GAATGAATGAATGGATGAATGGATGAATGAATGAATGAATGAATGAATGAATGAATGAATGAATGGATGAATGGATGGATGAATGAATGAATGAATGAATGAATGAATGAATGAATGAATGGATGGATGAATGAATGAATGAATGAATGAATGAATGAATGAATGAATAAATGAATGAATGAATAAAATGAATGAATGAATGAATGAATGAATGAATGAATGAATGGATGAATGAATGAATGAATGAATGAATGAATGAATGGATGAATGAATGGATGGATGAATGAATGAATGAATGAATGGATGGATGGATGGATGGATGGGGCGATGGATGAATTAATGAATGATAAAGGGATGGATGTATATTGATATGGATATTCATCATTTTATTTCTAATATGGATATTTTTGTTATTGTAACAACAAGGTTGTATCACGTGGACAAATAGTCCACAGTGCAATATTGAAGAAATCCTTTGGGATCATCACCACTTTTTCCTTCGACGTAACATCATCGATGTCTCCATCTGCTCGTCTTGTCGCCTACTATGTAAGCAAGAAGACCGGGAAAATTGTTTCTGACAGTATTTTGCTGAAAATCGAGGCTGAGCTTCCAAACCCGGTAATATAAGAAATTATTTAACTATTTTAGAACACCTTCTTCCTTTATTTGGTAATCTCTTGCAAGAAAAATACCAATCTATACTCATTCATACGGGTTGTTTCTAGTTTGCAATTCATTATACAATTTAAAAAAAATCTGTTGGATTTAAAAACTATTGTATACAGCTGAGAGCGCTCACCCCTTTCCAGTGTGACCTGGCTTTGAGTCCAGTCGGGCTCGGTGATGTATGTTAGTAGAGTTGCTTGTTGGTTCTCTCTTATGCAACGAGAGCTTTCTCCGGTTTTCCTCTTGCATATGAAAAATCAACTTCTAAATTATAATCGGAATCCAGTGGTAGAAGAGCCAATAGGTGAAATCCACTGCTAATGCCATTTTAATCAAGGATGCAATCGGCAGTTACCAAGTGACGAAACAGTCTTTAACTGAACCCGAAGTACAAAAACGAAAATCACCCGTCAAAACCAACCTTGGCTATAGTGAAGGGTAAATGATGCAGGGTAGAATCTAGTGGAGGAAAGTGATGCAGGGGGTGTGCACCATTCCTCACCCCCCCCCCCCCCCCCCGCCGCGCCCAAATGAACTGCTATTTACCGTCAACTATAGATTAGTTATTTACTGCGTTATCGGTGCTTGGGTATGTGTGTCCTGATACATAATAAATAAATCACCCCCTCCTAAACAATTCTGGATCCACCCCTGTATTGCAAATATATATCATCAATTGTATGTATCTATAATTTTCAGATTTTTATGGTGCCTTCAAACCGGCAAGAAATGAACTTGCCATTGGAGTCATACGATCTCAAAATTCTGGGTACCATTGAAACTAAAGTTACTTTAGTTGGTGTTGATCAGAGTGTTTACTTTCAAAGTAAAGACAATATTCTTTCTCCTGAAACGGTAGGTTACGTTGTTTATTTAATTCAGTGCATGTCGTTCTTTGATTATTGAGCATCACCTTAAAATTATTAGCGCTTTTAATATAGTTTTTTCTGCATCTAGGTTTTTAAACAGTTAAAAGATTCTTACGTTGATGTAGCTTCTGGTGGAAGAAATGTGAGAGACGTTTTCGAGGTATGATATAGGGGGAGAGGGAAACCCAGGATTATCATTATGAGGGAGAGGGCACTCTGCGACACTAACCTCAACGATTCATCTCTTCTTTTCCTCGAAAAAAGAAAATGTTAAAAAAGTGATTTCTTTAAAGAACTAAGTAAAAGCTGTAGCAAACCTGTGTTCATCTGATTTATTGGAAGAATGAGAGGAAATTATTAGTTAAGAATCGACCTTAAAGCTTTCAAATCATTGTTCCTAGTATGTGCTTAGAGTCTGAGAGCGACTTATATTATCATAACCGATGTGATATTTGTCTTAATCAGAACGCCCGCATGGTTGTAATCTCTCGCGAAATGACCGTGAACGCAGCGACGAGAACAAATGGTAAGGTTTAACGAACATGCTGCATAGTTAACTCCCTTCATGATCACTCACGTGAGCGCATTTAAAAATGTGTCGATAAAGAAAGACATCTCTGGTTTTCACCTGCTCCCAGTTATATTACCATAGAAATTTTGGCGATTGAAAAATTTCATTGTTTGCCAAATCAACCAACATGCTTTCGTATGACGACCAAGTCTTTTATTTTACTCTGATCGTAAAGTTTTGAGGTGCCATCTACCAAAAAAAGATCCTTTGTTCGAGACATCAACTTAACCAGCCTTACTGGTAAAAAAAGAAGAAGCAATGCTTAAAGAAATGACATGTGGTGAATTTTGTGGCAAAAACAATGTCCTCATTCAAGGGACTGATCTTATTGTTGCAGTCTTAGGTTGAATGTTTACTTTATAGGGGCACTTGGATGAAAATTGGAAATGACTTGAAACTTGGTTAAGCTTATCTATATGTCCCCAATAGTAGCCAATATTTTCTTCACGGTCAAAAGTGGCGGATAAGACTTATCAATTTTTTTCAGCATCATTTAATGACGTCATTTACTCAACCCTATTGTTCTTTTAGTTTTTAAACCAACATTTCTCAACTGCAAGTGGCTACTAGGCTAACATGTTCGCCAATCTGGTCATAATTATAATTGAGTCATATTATCCTCAAATACTTGAATTATTATTTGGACTTTAAAAAATTGAGGTGTTTTCATCCAAGTGATCCTTTATACTTTATTGTTTTGTTATATATGGATATGTAGGGAATCATGGAAGGTTTACAAGATCACTTGGATTTGATCTACTTGAATTAGGTATGTCAAGTAGAGCATAAGATATTAGTGTGATCCAGAATGTCATTAATAATAATAATAATAATAATAATAATAATAATAATAATAATAAAATACTTTTTTTTCGCCCAACTGGATAGTGTTTTTTATGCTACGGCATTTAGATGTATTTACTGCCATAATAATAATAATAATAATAATAATAATAATAATAATAATAATAATAATAAGGAAAATAATAATGATAATCATGATAATAATAATTAATTAATAATAAGAATAATATTAATAATATTGATGATGATGGTGATGATGATGATAATAAACTTTATTCTAAGAGGGTAACACGTAACAGATAATCATGTACGTAAATTACTCTAATAGATAAAATAAGACTAAGGTTAAACTTCGAACTTTAAATGAGCCGAACCTAATGACATTGTTTTCAATGCGTTCGTGATCGGCTAATGTAAATTTCGACATTTGACCTTAACCTGATATACCACAGCATGATAAAAAACGGAATGGGAAAAAACTTATTTAAAAATGTAATAAATTACAAATTGATTTAAGAGACCATGTCCAGAAAAATCAAACATAGGGCGGCCAGGGCAGTCTCATCGATTTTGCTCAAATTTGGTCCAGATGTACTATATTATATCCCAAAGTGCACTATATAGTTGTTTTAGAAAAATATATTTTTATTTTTGAGAAAATGCCGTTTTTAACCGACCACCCGAAACTCGCCATTTTTATCGCTCAAACGTAAGTTGACTTTGTCGACCGATCTCGGTACAAAAATCGATTCTAATCCGCTTAATAACTCTGAAACCCTGTTTTATGTTTTCCAAACATCCGGTTACATGACTTTCAGGTCATTTGAGTGATCTTTTGTAACAGAAAAAATCCTAGTTTTACGACACGTGATTCTACTCGACTTACGATATCCTCTACAAAATGTCGATTTTCACCATGCGATAAAGCTCCAAATTTAAAGAGCTTCTGCTGACAAGTTCTCAAAGGAACAAGCTTTCGATTGATGTAAAAATTTCTCTGGGCAAATAAATTACCGTTACGCAACAGCTCATCGAAAACTTCCGTTTTTGACCCGTTTCAAGTTTACGGCACTCAAGGTCAAGTGCTATTATCATTCAAATAAGTAAAACAACTGCCGAATTCAATCGTCTAATCTTACTATTTTAACTTTCTACGACAAGAAATAGCCTTAATATGTCACTTCTTACCTTACTAAGGCCTTAACTTGCATAATATTTGCAAAACTGCTGTGATAATCGTAAGTCTTGACCTTTGTCTGTCAGTTGATAATTTCCGATTGCTGTTCAATATGTCAACAACAGTCGCGAGCGCTTCTAGGCAGCGTTTAAAATCTCTTTGGAATAGTCCAAGTAGTTTTTCGCTTTCTTCTGATGAACTGTTATTTTATATGGAAACAATACGACCTCTAAATGTATGATACAGCTGAACCGCGTACGAAGAATCGAACATAAACAAAATAACTTTGGATTATGCTAATTTTAGAATACGACTTTCAAGGGTAGGGACGGGATGTTTTGCATTTCTTGACATCCGAGCTCATAGTAAAAATCTTGAACTGATCGTGATATATAATCCAAAATATTTCTTCGTGATAATTCATGTCATTATCATAAACTGCAAACGAACAGAATTTTGGGTTATAGAAAATAATTTACACAGGGACCCCAGTGAGCTTGAACGCACAGTGAATATGTCAACGTGTGTTTTCTTTTTTGGCTAAAAATCGGAAGCGCACATAATTCCAGCTTAAAAAAGAATGCGCAAGTACCGACTGACTAAAATAATGTAGTATCATATATGTTATTATTATATTGGATAGGCTAGACCTAGTGCGACTTGAAAACTTTACCCTTCCCCAGTCCGTCATGACATGCCTTCACTTAGATAAACACAGCTGATATCGATTACTTAGTTGTAAAGAAAATGGAAGCTTGTTGTTCGTTTAAGACTATTGTTGGTAGCTCTTGTGGTTTTGATGCCAAAGATCGAAAGCGTCAGACCGAAATTGTGCCATTACTATCCTGTACAAAGGATATTACAAAACACTTGTCCACACTGAGTTTTTCAGGACCTGAAAATGAGATCGATCTCATATTGTCTCGAGCGTCATTGTTTGGCAAGTCAGAGGAGAGCATTAAATCTATGACCATCTGCCCTCATCATCGTGCGACGCTTGGAATAAGCTGGACGAGAGGTGGAGGAACAAGATGCAGAGTCCCTCAAACAATTTCGGGTCATGGCAAGTCTCAAGGAAGTTGGCCAAAAGGTGATCGAGGTTTGGGCAAGCAAGAATCGTATGTCATATTATGCAACACTGGTGTGTTTGTTCCTGCTGGTTCAGGTAGGTTTTCTAAAAATAGCTCGCAAGTATATAATACCATTTTATTATGTCGATTGACAACTTACGGGCTGCAAGGCATTTTTCAATAAACTATCTATCTATCTATTCCCTTCTAATGTATATACTGGATAAATTATGTCAGGAATTTGCAAGAAATGCCGATATTTGATTAAAGCAATGGACAGTCAAGACTCATCAAAGCCAGATGCCAAACCTATTGCTGAACAGATGCAAGAGTTGACATTGGTACGTCTCTAATATGACTATTATCCCTTGTCCTGCCAAGTACAAAGTATAATCATTTCCTTTATCATATTTCTCAGTGTCAATAACAAGTATACTTATTTTTAATGTTTGTTTGACCAAAGACCAAGTTTTCCAAAGCCAAAAAAAAAACTTTAAAAATACTTGTAATTTAAAAATATGATATCAAAAACGATCATAGTTGTCCTTGGTAGGACTAACTAGTATAGTAACAATTTGCGTGGTTCAGTAGTTTTTAAAAATATAAGGCTTATTTTGCGGAACTAATTCAGAGTGCCCGTCATATGTGACTAGATAATACTATCTTGGTAGCCCTCGATCTAGACATAACTAAATGCATTGATATTCAGCTAGGGCCTTATCTAGACTCAAATTAAAGCAACAAGAAAAGCCTACGAGAATAAAAAAATTAAAGAAAGCTGAAATGGAAAGAGAAAAAAATCACAACTAGCAGAAAAAATTTCCCATTTTACCTTCAGAAGCATATAAAAAGACATGCAGTGATCTCATTAAGATTATATTTGTCCCACAGGATGACGAGGAGGTAACCTTCAAAACTAACACACAGAGTACTGTGTCCCCACAGAGCCCACGTGCTCCAAATACACCTGAAACACCATGGTCTGTTTACTCGCCGTCAGAATCAGAACCTAAAGACCATTCAGATCCAGCCATAGCAAAAGATCTGCTAAATAATTTTCTGAAAGCGAGGGATGTAAGTCCTATAAGAAACCAGCTGACCACACCGTGGGAAGAGGCTTCACAAAGAACTAAGAGGCGATATTCGCGGAAAGCTAAGCAAGTTGTCTTAGCTGCCCTAGAAGAAATTGCTCCTGAGAGTCCAAAAGTTCTGTTAAATGTTATACAGACATCATCTGACGAAGAGGACTATTATGTCGATAAATCTCTTATGGAGGCCCTGGTCGAATGTTACAATAACGCAAGTCATTGGAGCTCAAGAAGACAGATCTTGTCGATAATGGCAGATAAGATACCTTACTCATCTCTGAAAAACTGGATTCCTGGTTTGTCAAGGTACAGATTTAATATGGCACGTCATCATACACTTCTTCACGGGAGAGGCTCTGCCGTTACTACCACAAAAAGCACCCGCATGTGTATCTTGCCTGAAAAACTTGACCATTTTTTGACCTTCATTACAAGTGGTCAAGTAATCCAAGATTTGCCATTTGGAGAAAAGACATTGAAGTTGTCCACAGGTGCTAAGGTTACAGTGCCAAATGTTGTAAGGACTTTGATACCAGAACAAGTGGTTCAACAATACACGACCTATTGCAAGGAAACTGGCTTTCTTCCTATGAGCCGAAGCAGTCTGTGTAGAGTTTTGAGCGTCTGTAGTGCCTCCGTAAGAAAATCATTGCAGGGTTTGGACTATTTTTCTGCCGATGGTGCCCAAGCATTTGACGAAATAGAAGCGATAGCGCTAAAGCTTGGAGATGAATACGGTAAAGGTCACACCTGGGCAAAGAATCTTATCAGTAAATCAAAAATGGCTAAACGCTATCTAAAAAGCGACTACAAGGTATGATGATGGTGATGATAATGATGGTGATGATAATGATGGTGATGATAATGATGCTGATGATAATGATGGTAATGATGATGACGATAATGATGGTAGTAGATATGAAATGACAGTTCTGGGACACCTGCTACCATGGGAGCCATCAGAGCTATCTGTGGGTGCACCCTAATGGATAATGATAATGATGATGATGATAACAATTAACAATTATAACATTAATGATAATATCAATGCAAATAATAATAATAACAATAATAGTAATGCAAATAATAATAATGCAAATAATAATAATATTAATGTTAATATTAATGTTAATATTAATGCAAATAATAATAATAATAATAATAATAATAATATTATCAAAGAACCATAAAGTGATAAATTGATGACAAGTGATTTTGTACACATGCCCTTACCCAATACAGTTTCATGAAAAATGTTATATGTAAAAAACATTAATTCAATTAATTTAAAAAGTATTTTTATTGCAGGTTCATGTGTCCAAAAGCTCTCGAGTTCCCGACCACTGCAGGTCGCATGCTCTTAGTGATCAAAGTGATGCAGATTTTATTTCACAATGTAATCATCAGCACGATCTCAGATGTGACAGATGTGATCTAATTCCACTGATGTTTTCCGAACTAGATGCGGCACTTAACGAACTTGCCTCTCATCACGAAGAAAAGAAGGAGATGGAGTATGTGATTGCGCAATCCAAAAAAAATATCCAGGCCTGGAAAGCACACCTCATTCGTAGTATAAACCAGGACGAAGCCCGACTTGACATTCTGCAATCTTTGGATCCTACGTCAGTTCTAGTAGTGTTAGATTGGGCGATGAAATTTATACCCAAGAAGTACCGTGAAAGCCAATCAGATTGGTACGGCAAAAAAGGCATCTCGTGGCACATTGCAGTTGCTATTACAAGAAGCGTAAGCGGCCACTTAGAAATGCTGACATTTGTTCACACTTTCACAAGCTGCACACAGGACAGCTACTCAGTAATGGCCATAATCGACGATGTTGTCGGGCAGCTGAAAGCTGAAAGACCAGACCTTAAAGACGTCTTTTTGAGGCAGGACAATGCTGGCTGCTATCATAGCGCATTCAATCTTCTCGCTATGAGAGAGATAGCAAAAAAGCACGAGGTTCAGGTAAACGTTGACTTTTCAGATCCGCAAGGAGGCAAAGGGTCATGTGACCGAAAAGCAGCCAACATAAAGAGCCACATCAAGGCATACATCAACTCTGGCAAAGACGTCGAGACTGCAAGCCAAATGAAAGCAGCAATAGATTCTTCAAATGGCATCCAAGGAGTTAGAGTGATGTTGTGCGAGCCCCCAGAATTAAAAAAGCAAGATCCTTTGAAATGGGAAGGCGTAAGTTTCATCAATAACATTTCTTATAACAACGACGGCGTGAAAGTGTGGAGAGAGTATGGCATTGGCAAGGGTAAGAACATGAAATGGAGTGCATTTGGCCTTCCAAAGAAGAAGAAGATTCATCTCCCGAAGATAACCATCACTAAAAACGCTGCTTCCCCAGAAGCCACATTTGCGGAGGTGTCTGTCAGGAAGAAGCAAAGCACAAGTAGCCAACCAACAAGTAGCGCAAGCTCAGACGATGAAGAACGCTCAGAAGATGAAGAACAGCCAACAAAGCTGTTTCCTTGTCCCGATGATGGCTGCGTCAAATCTTTTCAACGATTTTCATCCCTGCAACGCCATCTTGACGTCGGGAAACATAAATTTTCTCTGGAACGGGAAACATTTCTAGACAAAGCGATGCTATCATACGCCACAAAACTGGACAAGGGTGACGAGCCTTTAAAGAACCAGCCGATTGAAGAGTCGACCACCTCGCGGACCTTGACGTACAGTGACGCTTTACCAAGAGGATGGGCTCTAAAGTCTTCACAATCTCAAAGAAAACGGTTCAGCAACAGTCAAAAAGAATATCTAACAAAAATGTTTGACATTGGTGAGAAGACGGGCCATAAAGTAGATGCAAGTACAGTTTCTCAATCAATGAGAAAAGCACGAAATCTCGACGGTTCCTCTATGTTTGAGTCGAGTGAATATCTCACTCCAAAACAGATCAAAAGCTTTTTTTCGCGTCTAGCAAAAAAGAGAAGAGAGGGCTACTCAGAAGACGAAATGGCGGATGATGATGAGGAGGATGAGGAGGCATGGGCTGATGAGGAGGAGTTCCAAGAAATCACAAATAATGTCATTAAAGAGGTTGGACTTGTTCACCCAATAACGTTTGAATCGCATAATCTTTGTGAACTTGATACAAACAAGAAGCTACCAAAGCTTTCAATTAAGATGTTGAGCGATATATGCGCCTTTTTTGAGTTGGACACTTCTGCACTCAAGAGTACAAGAAGACAGCCATATATTGATTTGCTTAAAATAGAAGTCATTGGGAATTGCAGCTGCAAAAGGTATGCTGTTGTCCCTTGTTATCCACACACACACACACACCACACACACACACACACACACACACACACACACACACACACACACACACACACACACACACACACACACACACACACACACACACACACACACACACACACACACACACACACACACACACATACCACTAAAATAATAAAGACATACTAATAGTTAATAACTGGTAATGTTTTTAAATGTTGATCTTTAGCTATCTTTTTATATGTGAAGATATCATATTTTATTTTTCGCGCTGGCGGATCACCTGATATTACACTAAAGTTTATACAATAAATTGGTTTATTTTTGTTTTATCTTTTATTTTTCGTATTAACATTGCCTGAGCCTTGATTCAAAAATTAACCAAAATTACATTCATTTGCAGGTCATGATCGTTTTAAATATGAGCTCGGATGTCAAGAAATGCAAAACATCCCGTCCCTACCCTAGAAAGTCGTATTCTAAAATTAGCATAATCCAAAGTTATTTTGTTTATGTTCGATTCTTCGTACGCGGTTCAGCTGTACCATACATTTAGAGGTCGTATTGTTTCCATATAAAATAACAGTTCATCAGAAGAAAGCGAAAAACTACTTGGACTATTCCAAAGAGATTTTAAACGCTGCCTAGAAGCGCTCGCGACTGTTGTTGACATATTGAACAGCAATCGGAAATTATCAACTGACAGACAAAGGTCAAGACTTACGATTATCACAGCAGTTTTGCAAATATTATGCAAGTTAAGGCCTTAGTAAGGTAAGAAGTGACATATTAAGGCTATTTCTTGTCGTAGAAAGTTAAAATAGTAAGATTAGACGATTGAATTCGGCAGTTGTTTTACTTATTTGAATGATAATAGCACTTGACCTTGAGTGCCGTAAACTTGAAACGGGTCAAAAACGGATGTTTTCGATGAGCTGTTGCGTAACGGTAATTTATTTGCCCAGAGAAATTTTTACATCAATCGAAAGCTTGTTCCTTTGAGAACTTGTCAGCAGAAGCTCTTTAAATTTGGAGCTTTATCGCATGGTGAAAATCGACATTTTGTAGAGGATATCGTAAGTCGAGTAGAATCACGTGTCGTAAAACTAGGATTTTTTCTGTTACAAAAGATCACTCAAATGACCTGAAAGTCATGTAACCGGATGTTTGGAAAACATAAAACAGGGTTTCAGAGTTATTAAGCGGATTAGAATCGATTTTTGTACCGAGATCGGTCGACAAAGTCAACTTACGTTTGAGCGATAAAAATGGCGAGTTTCGGGTGGTCGGTTAAAAACGGCATTTTCTCAAAAATAAAAATATATTTTTCTAAAACAACTATATAGTGCACTTTGGGATATAATATAGTACATTTGGACCAAATTTGAGCAAAATCGATGAGACTGCCCTGGCCGCGAAATGGCACATTTGTCTGATTTTTCTGGACATGGTCTCTTAAATCCTTGTAGTATTCACTCACTAACTATATATTCATTCACTCGCCTACCCGCAATGACTTACGACTTACTCGTTCGCTCACACACAAACTCACTTATTCAAATGCAATTTGTTTGTTTCTTTCCTTCATCAGACTCCTCATCTAATTTCTTACTGGACATAGCTATAGCTCGTCAGTATTTTCCTAAAACTTGGATCTTATCAGAGATAACAATAAGGTTAGATTAATGGATACCTGAACTATATTAGATGACGAAAAACTTCCAATACCGGGGAAATTACTTATTTCAGGCACGTTTGAGGGGGGAGGGGGGGGGGGAAGGCTTATCGGAGAGGGGAAAACAGGAAAAGAAGGGACGTTAACTATATTTTACAACTGATGATCTTGATCAAAACAGTACTTATTTAAAGGCAGCATGCTTATCATTTTTATAGATAAGGAAAAAAAACTGATATGCTTCTCTTTAATTCCTGTTCTTGATTCTTTATCAGTAAAAATGAGAGAGGCGAAGAGTGTAGAGCTATACTTAATCAAGAACTTTTACAACAATGTGGTTCAGCCGTTTTACCTGTTTCGTTACCGGATACCATGACAACATGGGTTGTGCAGGCGATAGGAGTGTCCAATACAGCTGGATTTGGTATCGCTAAGCCACTTCACATCACAACCTTCAAAAATTTCTTCATCTATCTTTCCATGCCATATTCTGTACAGCGAGGAGAGGAAATCACTATCTTGGCAACTGTTTTCAACTACAAGGGCCATGATGAATTGGTAATCCCAGTATGAGTATTGAAACAGATGCGTTAAAAAGCAACCATTTTACAAATATGAACTTTTCAATAATTATCTTCTGTAAAGTACCTTCAATTTGATGCTCATGTTGCATGGATATGTTTCTAGGTAGTTAAATAATCCTAGTCAACTACAATGCACTGAACGCCTATATCATTGTTTACACACGAAATGTACCTTAGATTTGTTGCCAACATTTATAAAATCTCACGAAAAGAATAAAATAACTACTTATCATTATATCTTGATGGTTTTAAAACTTCAAACTTAATTTATAAAACCAATGGAACTGGATTCCCAAACTTCACCTACAAAACCGCCATTTTGCCTGGCAGAGAAAATGGCGGAATTGCATTGTTTCCGGCGCGCAGTGCATTAAATTTGACTAGGATTCTTTAACGATATTGAATTATCATTTACATTAAATGTGTGTAACGTTGTTATGCAGGTTAACCTATACCTCAAAGGTGATAAACGAATGTGTTCAGCGGCGACACCAGGAAATACTGATCTGTTGACAAAACGAAAGAGACTAGTTGTCCGATCTCAAAACTCGGTATCTTTTGCCATTACGATTGTGCCACTTGAATACGGAAAAATTCCAATTGATGTAGCAGCAATTGGTCGCAATACAGATGACCGGGTCTTCAAGGAACTGTTGGTTGTTGTAAGTCTAACTGAAACAAAATACTTATTTAAAGGTTATTTGCTTTTGGGTTAGCTATCCCTGCTAGCTAGTTTAGGCCTTAGAGGCTCAAGAACCACCAGAAGAATAAACGATAACTTAAAAGACATAGACCTTGATATTGAAACAGAAGTTGTTGCAATTAGTTATAATTAGTTTTTTGTTTTTCTTTGTATAGTGTATGTTATATAATTATTTTTTCTTTTAGTTCTATTTTTCCGTATAATTTTTACATTTTTACGACCATCCTTTAGTATAATTTATTTTTCTATATTTCTAACTAAGACACTAATACCAATTAGTATTTAGTAGATATTTTTTACGATTACCCTTTCATCTATATTTAGATATTAGATATTATTAGATATTAGATACAATTAGAATTTACATATTAGATATAAGATATATATCATTATAATTCATATATTAGATATTAGATTTTATAAATAAAAATTATTATTATTATTATTATTTGAAATATTATATTCAAATCAAAAATCAAATATCAGCGACAATATGAAACTTAGTATATCAACACTTAATTGATTGATTGATTGATTGGTTTTTGGTTTTCTCATCCTTAATTTCGCTCGTTCTTCTTTCCCGTTTGCTTTTTTAATTCTCGAGCTTGTTCTTTTATACTTTTGATTCGCTATCATTTGTTTTTCAGGCTACACATATGAATTGGCCTTCCGCAAGAAAGATGGTGGTTTTGGCGTTTGGCGTCAAGAATATTACAAAGGGAAAACAAAGTAAGACAGCGCCATTGTCTTGCTCAATATAATTTGTCTTGTTTCTAGATCTCTCGTGAGTGTTTTTCCTTTCCTATTTTCAGCCGATGTTAGTGAAACAGTATTTAAAGTGCACCAAACCTTTTTTCCAATGCCTTCAATACTGATTCTACATGAAGTAAATAGTCCAATGGTATAATATTTCTTGATTTGAGTGTTGCGTCTTTAAGCTATGAAGGTTTATATTTCCAATATGTTAACGATAAGAAGATATATTAATTATATTAAGATATTTTAATTTTTTTTCCTTAAAATGGCCAGTTTTTAGTACTACTAGTTACAACAAATCATTAAAATACCTTAGTAGACGTCACAGACATTAACTTATTGGTAGTATAAACCTTCATATCTTAAAGACGCATCGCTCAAATCAAGAAATATTTTACCATTTGACTATTTACTTCATGCAGAATCGGTATTGAAGGCATTGGAAAAAAGGTTATGTGCACTTTAATTAGATTTGATAAAAATAGCTTTTTTACACATTGCGAACAGTTGAAAGCTACAGTAAGGAGCCATTATAGTGGGACTACCATAACCGGGGTCACTTAGACAGAGTGAATCCGGGAACCAATCAAAATGTAGAATGAAAACAATGCATTCCAAATTTGGGTAGTCGAGGCAATCAGAAAGCTGGACAGCATAGAGTTGAAAAAATAAATCAAAAAAAGAAAAAAAGAAAAGAAAAATAACATCTCGTCGACTAGCGCCCCTGTCTTGAGTTTGACATGTTGTATTCAACTTGTGGGAGCTGTGTTTTGACTGACAACGAGTTTCCTGCATTACACTGACGTACAATCGCAAACTGAACCTCTATTGAAGTACAAAAATCCATGCCAGGCGCAAAAATGACCTTTTTCCAGGGCGCAAAACAAAGTATACAAACAAACAACATAAAACTCCGAAACAAAAAAAATACGATCAGAAATACGAAAAGAAATTTAAATCGAAATTCTCATTGTTAAGTTCGAAAGTTCAAACTGTAATTTTTAGCCGTTTTCGTAACTGGCCGTTGCTGTATTTTTATTAAAATTGTTGCTATAAATTTGCTATATTACTGCAACTTTGAAAATCTTCCTGAAAACTATTTTTGAATGTTTGCAGCTGTTCAATAAACTCGATGACCGTATTTTGTTTCTTGTCTAGGCCTCGTGCTTTTAACCCTGATGAAAAACTCCTGCTCGTATGTACGTTAAATAATTTCCTGTTATTTTGAATGATGACTAACAATTATCATTTGAAAACAGGGGCTAGTGTTCAATTGTTGACCTAGAAATACCGATGTGTTTTGTTAAATTTATCAATTACTACTCTTAGCTTAAACTAAAACATCCCTTTTTGAAAAGTGCGACATGATCTATAACGAATTAACGCTCTGATTTTTCTGACAGGTTAACTGCGTATGTCGTGAAAGTGTTCTGTCAAGCCCAGAAATTGAAAGACGTCAATATACCCAAAAGCGATTTGTGTGGATCTGCAAAGTGGCTGTTAGGAAAACAAAGATCAGATGGCGCATTCGTTAGGGAGTTAAAAGCAACGTCATCCACGAACGTAAGAACTCGGCGCGACGGCCATGTTTATTCCCATGAGAGCAAAAACCTTTGTTTGGAAAGTTCTGAAACGCTTCAAAGCGAGGGCAAGGGTACCCAAGGGATTTAAAATTTAACCTATTTTTTAACCAATATGGCCGCCGCCTGATACGAAAAGCGAGTTTGTTTCTTACATACAATAAATTTATTAAATATGCAAAAAATTGAGAAATATGAGTACAATTAGTTGTTACAAATGACGAAAATATTACAAAGTGGTAAAAATGAAAATTTGCAAGCATGGTGGCCAAAATAGTTGAAACTAATTTTCGAGTTGGTATTCACCTGGAGGAGTACGCGTTAAAGAAATAGTAGTTCAAGAACAAGATGTAATCGTAATGATGACATAGTTAAATGGGGATAATATAACAAGTAATCGATTAATAAAACAAATGAAGACAGCTATTTCTTGTAGAGATAGAATAACCTTTTAATAGACGGCCCTTGATTGGGTTAATGACAGATGCTGTAGATATATGTCGGGTAAAGTTTTTAGCTAGTTTGTTACGAAATGAACTTATATAATCTAATATTTCAAATTCAGATGTTAATCTATATATAATTTTGTTTCAATCGCTGTCTGTTCGGTGTGAGAATAAAGGCCCATATTCGAATTCTGAGGAATGCTGCAAATAATATTACTATGACTAGATATAATATGATGAGTCATGATCATAAACCATATAAGGGTATTTCACCGTTGATAACAAGTTTTTGTTATTTTAGGAAGATGTGGACTTGACATCGTCGGTAGTGATTGCGCTCAGGCAATGCCAGTGTGGAGGAGCGGTAAGCAAGGAAATTTACTTGGGAAACATTAAATCAAATACTGCGTTATATACGAACACTTCATCAAGTGCATAGTCAAAATGTCAATCCATGGTGACATCTACTCCTTCACTTATATTTTAAATAATTACTTTATTTTTTAGTTAAAAAAATATTAATTAAAAACTGCAAGTAATCTTTAAAATTCCATTCAACTATTTCCTTAAATTCATTGATGTACCAATATACAGCCATTTCCAAAAAAAAGGTTGATGAAGGTTTTGTTGCATGTTGCTTGTTGCATGCTGCTTACAAAACTTGAAATGTACTGTATTACATTCATATGTGATAAATGTCAGCACTAAATTAAATAAAATTTGCTGGGAAAACCTGCAGACAAAGTTTGGGAAAATTCCATATTGTTGTGACCTTTCGCTGATTGAATTCTTATCGTATCACCCATATTGCTTTTCGGGCTTGGTATACAATATTCAACATGCAACAAAACTTTCACCAAACTTTTTTGAAACAGCTGTAATAGAATATGTTTCGTGTTTTTTTTTCATGTTACAGTCTGAAGCAAAAGCTATGCAACGTGCTGTTGCGTTTTTGGAAAAAAGTGTTCCAAAGATCGAGAGTCCTTACTACTTAGCAATCACTACATATGCATTAGCCTTGGTCAATAGTTCAGCCAAATACGAAGCCAACCAAAAGTTAATAAAAAAGGCAAGGTATAACCCTGGTGAGTATTTATCTAGACCTCGTTTTTTATACTCTACATCGTACTTGCAGTTAGTACTAAGGTATACCGAGTAAGAAAAAAGGGTTAATCTATCTATTATATTTTTAGCAACGTCTACTCGATATTGGGAGACGTATTGGAAAGCAAGTAATGTCAAAATTGCTGGATACGCGCTATTGGCTCAGGTAGAGATGGACAGACTGGAATATGCTGGACCTATTGTAATATGGTTAACTAAACAGAGAAGTTATGGAGGAGGATTTGTATCAACTAAAGTAAGTGCAAATGTCATCATCCTAACAACTGTATACTTATTTCTATTAGCTCTGTTACCCTTAAAGTTAAAAGAACCAGGTAAAAACTTTACAAAAGTCATGAATTTTCAGTTTAGAAATGGTTTGATCATTTGGTCTAAATGGCTACAATTGCATGGTGTGCCATTGAGCAAGGCAAATTGTGAAATTGTTTTCAGTTACAGTTAATTTAAATAATTATGAATTTTAATGAAACATTTCCCCCCTTTAGGATACTGTAGTTGCCCTGGAGGCTCTTGCAAAATACAGCGAACGGGCAAAGAAAGTGCAGCTGAAATTAGTCATAAAAACGAATTTGGGAAAAAATGTCATCAAGACACTTCGGAAAGATAATGCTTTCCTTCAACAAAGCGATGATGTAAGTTTGTGATTTATAGACTGATCTTCTCTTCTTATATGGGCATGTTTGTAAACTTTCTAATTTTGTCTTTCTTATATTTAGGTAACTAACTACGTAGGAAAAGAGCTCAAAGTCGAAACTGATGGTAGCGGAGTTGGGGAAATGCAGGTTAGTTTTCTAGAATGAGCACACGAAAGACCCAAAAACATGCTCTATACCTAAAAGCCTAAATACGAAATTAGAATTAAAAGTTCTGCGTTACTTATTATGTTCTGGAAAACGGTTGCACCGTGAGCGTACGACTTAGAATCATGCATACTTCCTAGAATTCTCCTTGATTTCATAAAGATATTTTGTGGACTTCATGTTTTTGCTGTCTACAAGTCTCTGTGAATTGTGATATAATTTAAGAATACCCATTTAAAAAAGTATCCAAAGTGTAATAGAAATGAATAACATTTAATGAAAATCGTTTAAAGGCCTAATATTATTGCATTTCTTCTTCATTTTTCAGTTTCCTTTTCTTTTCTTATACTTTCTTATAGGTTGATATAAAGTATAATGTGCCATCGAAAAAAGGATATAGCTGTTTCTTTTACGTCAATGTAACCCTAACCGAAGACGGAACGGGAAAAGTGTTGTTCTCTGCAATATCTTTAGCAGAAAGTAATGACAAAGTTGAAGTAAAACCAAGACAAAAAAGAGCGGCAAATAATAAAAAGAAACACAAAGGAAAGAGAGGAAGAAAGAGGGGAGGAAAGAAAGGAAAAGGAAAGAAAAGCCGTAAAGAAGGGAAGAAAAAGGAAAATCCAAAACCAACAAAACGGATAAAAAACAGGAAAGATAGAAAGGAAAATAAGAATTCGAAAGAAAATAAAAACAACGACAAAAAATCAAGAAAGCGGAGAAGTAAGCCTTCAGTAATCGTAATGACGGCTTGCGCCCGGTAAGTGTACCTGTCGACCACGACCCGTGAATTTCATAAAGATAGGGTAACGTACCATACAAACTCTTTGTGTTTCTTGGGGGAAAAAACCAAAAGCCTTATACTAGCATTAGGGTAAACCTACTTCCATCTGGACTTTAATGAATCAATGGTCAATGAATCAATTATTAAGATATATTTCCAAGTTCTGCAGTGCCATTCGCAATATTCAGTCAAACCCCTCCTTATATTTTTGGCTGGATCCGCCCCTGGGTTTCGGACTTGATCCTTTGAGGTATGCTTCCTACCCTGTCTGTTGCAGTTGGCTATAGAGCTCCTAATTCCTAATCAATTTATAAAATATTTTTCTTTTCCCATTTTTTTGAAAGTTCTTATATAATGTATGTCGTTTTCTGGTTTTATCCTTACACGATAGATATTTCTATAACCTCAATTAACTCCTTGTGATTTTGGTTATCTTAGATACGCAAAGTCTGGAGACACGGGTATGGCAATCATTGACATGGGAATACTGACGGGATATAATGTGGACGAGGACACCTTACAGAAGGTCAAGAGAACTAGATCATTTGACTCTCTGTCCTTTTTTTTTACTTATTTTAACTATTACGACTACTCTGGTAGAGGATCCGGAGGGGGAGTCCTAATCCCATTTCCCAACCCAAAATTTTGCAAAATTCCTAGTTCCAGTCATGCAAAATCTCAGTCTGCATGAGTTATAGAGTTAGAACTAGATATTTTGCAAAATCCCAATCCCCCTGTTATGGCTAAATCCCAGTTCCATTGCATGAAATATTAATTTCATTTTCCCAGCCCAAAAAAGGCGAATCCCAGCTCCCATTTTATCCCTTCAGGACCCTCCTGGTAGTACGTGACCAATTTATTTTCTATTTTAGATAATCAGAAATATAATAAATAATGTTCTTAAATTTTACTATTATTTTTCAGATGGTGAAAAAGGAGAACAACAGTGTTGCAAGATATGAGTTATCGGACAGAGCCGTTGTGTTTTACCTGGATAAGGTGAGGAAGAGCTTTTGTATTCAAGACAAAAAAGTCTGGTTCGCTTTCTAGTATGTGGAATAAATGTTTAGACTTGCTGCCGCTCAAGTGTATAAGTGCATTAACAGTATATCGCTTACAATCTGCGTAATCAGTCAATCTGCGTTTAGCGAAGGAGAATCTTGATAATGGTTGTTACTAATTATATTATTGTCACTGGTCCAACGGGTGCGAATATATGAGAACCTGTCTTTTCTTCTTAACAGATTGAAAGTAACCGCTCTGTGTGTGTTGCGTTTCGCTTTATTCGTCTTTTTGAAGTTCACAATATCCAGCCTGTTCCTGTCACGGTCTATGACTACTACGAGCCTGATAAGAAATGCACCGTCTTTTATAACTTGGGAAAACGTCCAACGACAATGAGAACTTGCCGTGATAGTATATGCAAATGTACACAAGGTAACTACCAACATGTTTTTTTTTTTTTTGTGAGTATCGGACTTTCGTTCAGGAGGCCTTATCTAAAGGGTTGGTAATTGGTATCTTGAGGTGGTTCTTATGTCCTATTGTCCAGCACCAGGCTGCAAGCGAAATACAAGAAAGGGGTTGTTCAGCATAGCTTGATGGGTCAGGTCTATATCAGTTTACCAATTTAGTTTCTAGAAAGGACGTATAGACCTTGGTCATGCCTTCTCACTAGCAGGAGCTCGAGCATATTACTTTCCATGACTCCGGTAGAGGGCACTATTGTATACTACCCTCAACAAAAATCGGTTGATATATTTATCATCAATCTACAGGCATATGTCCTAAGGAAAACCCGAAGATGTCAAATATAAAGAAAACCAGAAGAGAAATGTGTCAAATGTTCAACTTCGGTAAGAATTTTAGAATTGATTAATATATAGATTTAGGCACTGCCTAAAAGCGGAGCTCCCATAAATAGTATATTTAGTGCTAAAAACGTGACAATTGTGTGACGCGGCATTACCAGCGTTACCATTTCGTTTGATTTTACCAGAATCCAGGAGGAAAAACTAAAAGAAAAACCATTATTTTAAGCCTTCAAAAGCATTAGAAAACTTTTCAATTCGAAGAAAAATAATTATAGATTGTAGAACATATAAATACATGTATAGAACAAAGGATTTTATTCAGCAAATCTTAGTAATCAAAGTTGTAAGTTTTTAGGTGGAAAGTGAACTACACTGAAAATTGTCGAAAAATATTACTGATAAGCTTAAGCTTACATTCACTTGAACTTCACATGTAAAAAGAGACATATTCATTTATGCAAGATAATAATTTTCTTTGTTAGTAAAGTTGGTCTTTGAAAAGTTTTTTTTCCAGATTTATTCTTAACTTTATTATCGAGCGAAATATCTTACAAAAACATAAGCTTATCCATAAAAAAACAAGGTCATAATTTTTGCGATTGTGTAATAGTAATAGCTGGAAAAACCCGATAAAAAGCAAAAATTTGGTGTGATATGTATTCCTTTTTCATATTTCAATCAACATTAAAATAAATTATCTATAAAAATGTCAAAATAGTCATATGAATATGAAACTAGAATCTTGTTTTGACTTCGCGTGAGGTTCGCTGGCCGTCAAATATATTTTTTCAAAGAACCAAGTCTTTTTACTAAGTCTTAGCCTTTTTTCTTGAAATGGGATCAAAAACAAAAAATCAAAGCTTCAAATATCGCTTTTTTTGGTTCACAAGTAATGAAGAAAAAGATGATAAAAATCTAGAATGCAGTAAAAACGACAAACTATCCAGGTTTTTCTGACAGTGTTTGCCGAACCAACGTCCTTAGCTTGTCTGAGAGTTGCTCAAGCTAGTTTACACATTTCTTGTCGTTTTTTTTTTGCGAAATATTGGTTAAAATTAATGAATTTACCTTCTATGAAGTGTTTTCTACGGAACTGAAATATTCTTGCAGTATAATCAGGTTTTTCTGGTCTACAGGCCACTTTTTCTCTCACTGAAGTTTCAGTCACGAAACTTCATCGTAAGATTAAGAATCTTCCCTCGCTTTCCCTCGCTAAATCTTCTTTAGCAAGTCGCTAAAGTCGAAAAATTGTTTTTGTTCACTTTAAGACAGACATGACTTCGATTAAACGTATTTTTCGCATTGCAAAAATAAGAAAAAATACTTCTTGATCCATCTTTGACTACATTATTGCAATTTTTCTGTGCATTTGTGAGTAAGCAAAGCGCGCGGGAACCCTGTGCAAAGTGGTACACGGACGGACGTATGTGTGTATGTGTGTATGGACAAGGTGATGACGTAATCAAGCCATGAAAAATCAACTCGTTGGATTACCATTTATACCAAGTATGATACTCCGCTCGCGCGGGAGCTCCGCTTTTATATTATTATTATATTTACAGTAAAGTTTTCTTTAGCTCTCAACATGTATACTGCCTTTATGCGGTTTATATGAAAGTGACACTTAATCGGGAAATAAACGTTTTCTAATGAGTACATTGATTTGGAGCGAGGCTTTTGGATAAAAATAATGGCCCCAATTTTTCAATGATAATATATGATATAACGACTTTATTTGGGTAACACGTGACAGTAACTCCCAACTTGTATACTGCCTTTATGCGTTTTATATGAAAGTAACACTTAATCGGGGAAATAAACGTTTTCTAATGAGTATATTGAATTGGATCGAGGCTTTTGGATAAAAAATAATTGCACCAATTTTTCAATGATAAATAATATATATAATAGAACGACTTTATTCGTGTAACACGTGAGAGTAACTCTAGGTTACTGATAAACTAGTGGTCCTTCAATGAAATAGGCATTTATATTACTTTGACCAATGCTATTCAAGAGTAATTTCGGATCAAGATTTATGCTGGATCCAGGAATTATGTTAACATAGGGCTGCATAGCCTAAGGTCTGAAGCAGCTAAAATTTCAGAGCTTTGTTATCCTTTAACCAGATTTTGTGTTGTATTTTGAAATATCGACTAATTTTTAAAATGAACCTTGTGGAAAGCTCTTTGAATTACTAAACTGATGATTGTGTTTTTTTTTTACTGTAGCAATCCAAGGAATTGTCACAAGTATCGATGAGGACAATACATTTATGAATTACAGTGTAAAAGTGCTGAAAATTGTTAAACAAGGAACCAAGGAAATTGTAAGGAAGGAGATCATTTCTTTTCGCAAACGAATCGTGTGCATGTACCCAAATCTTGAGATCGACAATGCTTTGTTCATCATGGGAAGGGACAAAGATGGCATTTACCAATTTGATGAGCGTTCTTTCGTCAAGATATTGAAAAACAGGAAAGATATGGCAACTGTCAGGAAATTAGCCAGAAGTGTCAAAAGAAACAAATGCAGTGAAACTTAAAAGTTGTCATACGTTAGAAATAAGTACATGTTTGTGATCTTTATAGTGCATGTCACCTTAGTGTCAAACCAATCAGTATAAAGCAAAAAATTCAGAAAAAGTACCCCAAAACGTTGTAGATTGCAAATGCTGGATGCATTGTAACTTTAGGAAGCTCCACCTGTATTTTGTAAGCGACCATTAGCTTTAACTTCATATATTATTTTATTTGTAATAAAACAATTGATTAGAAATTGCCTCAGAAGCGAGTATTCAATTACGATTAAAATGCACCATTACGTGTATTTTTAAAGAATTGATTGATCATCAGCAGTTGTCTATTGCTTACGGAGGATGGGTCGAGTCTAAAAAAATTGTATAGGCAATAATCATGCAGCTGAGTCCAGAGTATGATCATTATGTTAAAAAAAACTACCAAATTTCATGACAAGCTCAGCGTCTAAGACATTAAAGTACATAAAGAAAATATGCCCCTCCCCCCAAACAAACAAACAAACAACAACAACGACAACAACGACAACAACAACCAAACAAAACAAAAAAAAGAAAAGAACACGAAGCACTGGATAGATGCAAACAGACGATGACTTATTAGAATAGGATCGAAGGAAAAACAAAGGTAAGCTTGGCCAGATGGATTGATGGATACATGGGCGGACCACCTGCTGCATATTTTGTTTCCTTTGCAGGAACGTTAAAATATTCAATTTTTTTAATCTTACGATCTTATCGGTACAGTATTTCGTAACAGTACTACTAACCTTCCTTTAAAAATAATTCTTTATTTTTACCAAACACAAGATAGTTTATCACATTCTAACATACGTGAATCTGAAGAGGTGCTTTAACGTGTTTTTGAAACACAGAATCTTTCCTACATATTTGTCCGTCTTTAACATTCGTTATCGTTGTCTGATTTCTTCAAACCAATACGACAGCTGTAATTGAAATAAGTTACATAAAATTGTCAAAAGGTATTGCCAGTACTATGATAAAAGTAGTTACTGTGAAATTTAATTAACATTTAAGATTTTATAATTCACTAGAATGAAGTAAGCTACTACATGTGGTAAACTGAAAAATATTCGAGTGTTTCGATGCGATACGAGCGAGTTACAATATCTTAAAATCCACTCCCAATTAGGTTGGAGCCACCTTAATTGCAACCATATTCATGAGTGATCTTATCCGCAACCGTTAAACAAAAAAAGTGATACTTTTGGGAATGACACGTGGTCAGAAATGGGAAAACATCAAGACGAATTAGGTTTATTGGAACTGAGAGTTAATCGTGCCCTGGCTTTGATCAGCTTAGAGGTTGTTTCGTCTTGGATGACATTTCAGCGCAGTTTTGAAGCAAAACTCGGTTGGGTTGTGCGGACATATACATAAGCATTAACCTTGACCAACAATGCACCTTTTTTGTAAATAACTTGAATATGAACATGCAGGGGCAACCTGAGATCGAAGAAGTCGGAGTCGACGCGATGAGTGATGAATTGGTTACAAGTGTGTGCATGTCGTGAATTAGGTATAGTGCCAGAAATATAAATAGATAATGGTTCGTGATATCAATTTCTTCAATTCGATATAATAGAACGAATACAATTGGAATGTGGACATTAATACTGATCACAAAGAGATCAATATCAATATAAGCTTAGCTGATGCGAAAGACCAAACACACTACAATGTTGCGGATTTTACTATTGTTGAATGTACTACTTGTTTTGGGATGCGTGACAGCTCAAAGGTAATTTTTTCATGACTTGAACTTTTAAAGAAGCAAATACATTCTTTTTCTGATATTAAGAATCCTACCGCTTGTAAACAACTATTGGTCGGTGCATCGTTAATGATCTGGGTATTATGTACATTACGGAATTAATGCCGGATTTCCCCTTTTTTTTACTATTGGAATAGCTAGATCTAAATCTATATATATGCCACAAAACCACACAGAACATGTTTTATAGTGGTTCTAAGCGTTTTCATTACAATTATATATATTGTTGTATATGTTATCTTATATATTTGGTCCTACTTATTTGGAGCCTAGCTCTTTGTCCTTACCATGCAACGATGGAGTTTGTTCCTATAGGAAATCCCAAATCCATAAATTTTCAAATTAATATTTCTATTGTTTAGCAATTGTTTAAATCGTGGTTAAAGCTGTGTTACTTAATCAAAAAATATATTTCTAAGTTCACGGTGAAAGGGCAAACCAGAAAAAATATTGCATGGGAAGCCATTTCAGTAAATTGGAGGTAAGTACTGCTGGATGTCAGTACTAAACGTATTAAAAAAATGAACAATTTAGCTACTAGATTCCACTAAGCGTGTATACGTAATCATTATTTCATTTCAAAAAAACAGCATACTTTTCTGTTCGAACATTAAGTTTCGTCATGTAATAGCAGAAATATGAATATTTATCCCGATAGCATGACCTTTTAATTTTTAAAACGCATGGTTGACTGATCTAGATCACACTGCAAGTATTTTAAAGGCAATCGTTCATTTAGTTAATCTATATGCAGATATGTTATCTTGGCTCCAAATGTTTTTTACGTTGGTGTACCACAAACAATCCATGTGCAGGTCTATGGGGTAAGGCATTTCCAAATCATACAGATAGAAATAAGAGCTCCGACTTCATTTGATCGTACGAGAATCGTTTCATCACAACAAGCTTTCTTTGTTGGAGGTAAGAATTATGATAAAAAATTAACTTTTACCGTTCTAATTACCCTAATGTTGGAAGCTTGTGTATTATTTTTGCATTTTTGTATTGTATTTTGTATTTTGTATACATCAAATTGGAAAAAAAAATGTCCGGTTGAAAAGGTACAATCATCTAAGCTAAGGGCGAAGGGTAATCTGGTTAAATAGTTTTAACTATTAAAATAAGGCTAATGTTATGCATATATATTGCAGTTTTGTACTCTTTATGCATGTGTCTGTATGTGTCTTGGGAGGGGGGAGGGCGGCGGCGGCAAAACCCGGCCCGTTTTCAGAACATCAACCATCAACCCCCTTGGCCTTTCCCCTGACTACGCCCCTGGAAAACAAAACCAGTAGTAGGCTCAAACGCAAGCTTAATTACTATGCTGAATTCTGATGTGATATTCTTTAGAATTTATGATAATACCAAGAATAGAAAGTCATAAATTCGACTGTTTTACTTATTTTTTAGGTCAGTCCAGATTGTTATCACTAAGGGTAAGTCCTTTCACAGTAGTTTTACAATGGCATTGTTACATATTTTTTTTCAATGCTATTTCTAACAATTTTCCCGCCTTCACAATATTGACGAACGCAAGTAACACTGTTAGATTGGGAATTTAAGGAGATAATAATAAAACAGTTCTAAGGCACAAGGTGCTCTTAAAATTGCAAAAAAATAAGAAATAAACCTAGTTAATAAAGTAAAACTCAACGAAATTAAACTCAGAAAAATTCAGATATGTAGCTGAATATATACTATAAGTCCTACCACTTTTTCCCTTTTCCCATACTAGTTTCTTTTATTTTCCAATCTTAGTCTCACCACTTTTAAGGGTGCTCGGAGGTCCCTGTAAATGATGTAGCTATAAAAATTATACGTTACACACAATTGGTAATACTTTTTTTCAAGGTTGACCCAGAAGAGCTATCCCAAAATCATAATTACGTTTACCTGGTTGCAAGAGGAAGAGGTCCAGAATTATATTTCTTTAAGAAGACAAGCGTTCGTCTGAGTTACAGAAAGGGTATCCTTCTACTTCAGACTGATAAACCAATATATACACCTAAACAGAAAGGTGGATATCAGTAAACTACACTTCCATAAAATATAGGTTACAAGTTCCCTCGGTTATAAGCTTCCTACACGCGGTTTTCCTGGATTCAGGAGGCGAAAACGAGGCTATTCAGTCGCATTCCCAGAACTTCTATACAGTATAGCGCTACGCATGCGCTTTAGTCAGTGGAACTGAATTAATTATCGAATTATTGGATTAAAGGTAAACTTTGTAGGATCCGTAGCAGCTCCTTTAATTTTTCGGCCAATTTGTTGTAGCTCCTTAGTAGCCCTAATAAAACAATAGTATATCTTTGGGCTCCCTGTAGCCTAAGAATTGGTGGGAAATCCGGGGGAAAAGAGAAAGAAATGACAAATGCAAATACAAATGCGTGTTTACACAAGTACAAAGAATTTTTAATTACTCTTTCCACCTCAAAGAAAGTACCACTGGCACGACGTCTAGGTTACTTTGTAATTTTCTCAAATTTTGTTGAACTAATGTTTGATCTATTTCTTCAAAACGCCGGTTTAGCTGCCATTTTGAATTTATGCTAACTACTTTATTTGTCATGAGCCCGCGTTTTTACATCGCACCACTCACTGTATCAAATTTCTGGGAATGCGTCCGTGATCTGTGGAAAGCTGGCTTTTCCCGTAGCAATCGCTAAAAAACGATTCTTAATGGATGTAAACACCAGTAGCAAAAATTGAATGGTGAATAAAAAACACAGATCACAGATCATGGACGACTGGCTAGCCTTGTTTTCACCCCCTCGATCCAGGCCTTCCGTTTGTGGCCGCCATGTTCGGAATTGGTGTATAACCTTTTTCTTTTCCGCCTAAACTCATTTTCCGATAACATGCCCCCTCCCCTTCCAACCCCCTCGAGTATAAGCCCTTAACTTTGCGGCATGAATGTAAGGCGTACATAACCAGGATTAAATTAAGATCTAATAAGCTTTTTAGTCTATTTCTAACCATCTTAATGGGAAGGAATCTAACTCAAAGTGCTGGTTCTTTCCTAATTTTTTTACTATTTATATATTTTATTATTATTTCCTAAATAATCATATTTTTAAACAAGAACGACGATTTAATTGGGTTTTTTTTATTCAGTACAAATAAGAGTTGTACCACTGGGATTTGACTTGAAGATTAGTAGAAAAAAGGTAATTGTTAAGACTATATATGCTCATTTTAGTCAAATTAGATCTTAGCCAATGAGCAGAGATTAACCTAACAATTTATTAATTTATTTCCAGGTCAATATCGTTGTAAAGGTAAGACAATTTTCTTGGAAGTCAACGATTTTACTATCTTCACAAAGTTATTGATTTATTTATACCAAATTGCAAGAACGTCTTTTTATTTAAAAAAAGGGAAATACCAAATAGGAATTATTTACAAATGTTGAATTTCATATATTTCTCCAGCAATTTTCAGGATACATAAATTTACTTCAAAGTGTATCTCAGTGTTTGTTTGCAGTCAATCAAATAATTTGAAATCATTATTAAAATGGTTTTTATTGCTAGTACAATTAATTAATAATTGTGTTTTCTGTTTCCTTAATGTTCGAGAAGAATCCAAAAGGAAAGGGAGTAATCCATTGGAAGAATTTACAAACGAGCTCTGGTTTGTATCGTAAAACTGTCTTCTATTTTATATATGATTTTAGAAATTTCTTTCCTGAATTTGTTTCAAATTTCATTATTAACTTCATCTATTAGCTAACAATAGCAGAGAAAAGCTAATGATTAGTTCCATTAGTTCGATTATGATCAATAATAGAATGATAAAGAAACATGCTGCAATAAATGAGACTATTTATTTTATTATTATTTTACTATTTCTTTGATTTTCGTTTTCAGGTTTCATTAATAAATTGTTCGTCATTGATAATCATGCAATGTCTAATGGGAATTGGAAAATTGAGGCGCACTATACTCACAACGTAAGCAAAACTACGATTTTTTTTAATTACTGTAGATATTGCCGAATGTACATACATTTTAATTTTTCTCATACTACGAAATGCACGGCTTAAATTTTTTCTATTTAGGTTTTTCATAAAGTGTCAAAGATGTTCAAGATACAGAAGTATGGTAAGTGCTTTCAATATATCACATGCACTAAAAAGGATTAAATAATTTGATATTATAATTAGTAAAAAATCGAAGATTCAAGCCACTCTCATATGTAGTACACTTTTGCGATCATTTTAGTGGTTCAACATTTTCTTCATATTCGAACAGTGCTGCCGACGTTTATGGTGACTATAAGTACAAATCCACGTTTTATTTTACCAACTGGCTCTTCTTTCTTAATATCAGGAAAGGCTAGGTAAGTATACTAGTGTAGGCTGTCACATATACAAATCATAATTGTCTTTTGTGCGGTGTTAGTAAAGTTGAAATAGCTCAGCTTCATTAGCATGGATAGCAGTTATGGTAGAAATAGTCCCCTTCAAGTTCTTTGCGCCATCTTGAAAGGTAGTGGTTGCTTTGCAATCAAAGCGAGACGAAAGGTAAGCTTGCAATGATAGAGACCTTTTTTACGACTTGAACAATTATCCACATGTACATTTCATTGCAAGCTCACCGGGCGTCTCGCTTCGATGACAAGGCTAACTTTCAAGGTGGCGCAGGGAACTGTGAAAGGGACTATTGTTTAATGGTAGAATAGTGCTACCACAACTAAAGTACCGCAGCTCCACTACCATACCAACACCTCACCACTACCGTACCACAACGATTCCGATATATTTTCTTTTGAATAAAACAATCTGATCTAGATTTAGTAGTAGCATTATTCGGTTATACAATTTGTTGCAGATATTCAAATGGAAGAATGGTTCAAGGCATGGCAACTATACGATTGAATATTGAGGCAAAACCAATGGAAAATTTTTCACCTCTTTTCTCCTTTAAAGTAAAAGTAAGTGTTACACTTTTACAAATTTTACAAATATTTTTCAGAGATTTCTTTTTACATCTGTTTGCTACATGTGACTGTCATTCAGTTACTCGATGAATTGGTTTGGCTTCTAACCAGTTGAGAACAAATAAACAATTTTCACGGCTCTCTCTCCGTAGCCAAAACTATGGAAAGGTCAATCATCTTTTTTTTTAAATTACAGCTAATAAGATAGAAAAAAACCTTTGTCATACATACAGCTGTTATTATCATACCATTCCATACTTTTTCTTTAGTTGTTTGTGTTGTATTTAGTTGTATCTAAGTACTGTAGCTTCCACTATTACTACTGTAATAGTAAAAAAGCTTTAAACATATTTTAGCAGTCAGTGCGAATACACTCAACAAATTTTAAATCTAGTGAATTGTGACTCAGACTGTTCATTAAATATTGCTTAACTATATAGCTGCGTGATGGACTATTTGACGTCTTACTAAAGACGAATCGTATAAAAAGCTTGTTGCAAAAAAAGTGGTTGCCACATCTGGAGGGTCATCGTCTTCACATCGAGGCTGATGTGACAGAGAAATCCACAGGTAAAACAGAGAGAGCGGTGGAGAACTTGGTCTACTTTGTGACGACGCCGTACCGTATTGAATACGTCAACACAGCGCGGTACTTTAAACCAGGATTACCATTTTCAATATCGGTAAATACCTAAGCAAAATATTTGTCTAGTGAATACACAATTAGTTAAGTGTGAAAGATCATAGTCCCATATAACGTGTTTTTTTTTTTCAACAATAGCGTACAGGCAATAGCTGAAGGTTTGATATATCCGCCATAAAGGGTTGGCTACTTTTTGAAAGGCCGATTTTAACGTACACTTCAAATTTGGATTATTTTTTATTCTCATTATCATAATACCGAAAGGGTGTGTATGTGTGTGTGTGTGTGTGTTAGCAACCTAGTCACACCATGTATCCCTATTTGATATTATTTAAGTATTTATGTATGACATATTTATTACTTACTCTCTTTTTGCGTCAGGTGAGAGTAAAGTACACCGATGGTCAAACCGCAAAAGGATTCCAATGAAGTTGCTGGTTAAAGCCTTTGGAAATGGTGGGATGAAGATCAGTGTATCGAAACAAATGCAAGGCAGTATATTTGATTTGAATAGGGCAAACACTGACGAAAACGGTAGAGCAGAGTTTGTCATCAATATTGCACGACAAGTTAAAATGCTACGAATAGAGGTATATATGGAGAATCCGATAACATAATGATTTTTTTTCAATGCAAGCTTTATTATTCCCTCCAAATTGGGGGTTTTGCGCTGGGCTAACAACCCTGTCCAGTAAAAACAACGAAGTTACAGAAACTATATAGCTTAAAGTGCCTCCTGCTGCGGAGAGCCATAATTGGATAATTTGGAAAGCTTTCTTATACTTTGTATCAAAACAGGTAAAAACAAATTCGCAAAACATACCCAAAGAACATAATGCTGTCAAGGAACTGCTGGTGATTGCATCTGAATCCAGCGAGCTGATGAAATTACGACAGACAAACAAACCAGCTAGAGTACGTAATACCGTGTATATTTATATACATCTGGAAAATAGCCTATTTTCCTACATTTGGAACATTTGCTCTTTTCCACCTTGATAATCGTTTTATGCGAATCAAAACCCTTAATGATATAGATAAAAGCACCTACCAGAGAAGCCTCACACACAAACACAAAGGACTTCCCTCGGTACTGTGTCCAGCAAGACATTTCTAAATCTACAATTGTGCCGCCAACTTCAATACGTTTCCTAGACCTGTGTCGTGACAGAGAATGTATGTGGCCAACAATTTGTTTGGTCTTGAAAAATCGACCATAATACTTATCGAAATCTTTACGCTTTGCTATGCATTACACATCAAAATGTTCAGAAAAGCGCGGGGCTTTTGAATCCATCGTGCATTTTTGACAGTGTCTGTTTTATTTCAGAGAGCCAATTTTCTGGCTTGATCTCGTCTCTGTCAAGCTATTTCTCTTGAACCCAAAAAAGGCTGTGATTTTGAGGCCTTATATTTGACGATTTGTATAAGCTGGCATGTGGGGGCGTGAGTCTTGAAATCTTAGATGTCTATTTGTTGACACATTTTTCCCGATGTTTTGTTATTATTTGCTATTATATATTATTATCTCTCTATTATCTTTTTATGTTACTATACTTGGGCCATTCTATATTCTTTTTGTACTGAATTGCACATATCAACATTAAATGCTAATCTGGGCTTTATAAGTGTAATAATAATTACTATTATTATCATTATTATTTTGGTTTCTAATATTATTTTCCATTAAACATATTTCATATTCCATGAAAATATACCCTTTTTGTTATCGTACTTTACATATATAAAGTACTTATACGTTTATATCTATTTTCTTAATCATGCGACCCAACTTGCTAGCTATAATTTGAATCGTCTGAGTTTTTGGCTTCCGTCAATAAAATTTTCCACGGTCTGAGCTAGTAAATATTTGATCGACGGAAGCCAAAAACCCTGACGTCTTGGGCTGGTCACGTAGTTATGAAATTGGGTGTAACTCCTTGTTTGACAATTTTAGGATTAGGAATTGGGTTTGACAAGTTATTTATTTTTAGGTAGGAACTAACGCCGTCTGTGATGCAGTATTGGCTAGTAAAGCGGTAGACCAGCTTTCTTACTTGGTGGGTATTAACATTACAAAAAAATTATTCTCCGAAGCCTAGTATCGTAATTAACTAAGCATTAGTCTTTGCCTAGAATGCCAAAAACGCAAGATCAGGACAAAACAAATCCCATCTGGATCAAACACTAAAAGACGAATGGGAGCTCCATTATGTGAAGCTGTTGATAATGCCATCCAAACCGGCATATTTACTTAGTTCTGCCTTCCATCTGGTCCTGTGTGGTCAAAACGCGCGCGATGCTGAGTTCTATCAAAGCTACATCATGACCAAGACTCATGATATGTTGTGCCCTTATTATATGTTAGGTGATATCAAGAGGGCAAATAGTTTACAATGCAACCATCAAAGAGCTCCTTGGTATTATCACCTCGATTTCTTTTAACGTAACGCCAGCAATGTCTCCGTCTGCTCGTTTGTTTGCTTACTATGTCAGCAAGGAGACAGGAAGAGTCGTCTCTGATAGCATCCTTTTGGAAGTCGAAGATGAATTTCCAAATCCTGTAAGTTTAACACTATTAACAATTCTTTACACATTGTATGTATAATCCTCAGCATCCCCGTAACACTGCTATTGACATCATCATCATCATCACCACCATGATTCTCATTCATGTTAAAGGGCAGATATTGCTTGATATCAAAGAAAGATGCTTGTTCATACACTCCTTCATTTACTAGGTTTGTCAATATTTAGAGTTTCTGGATATACAAATAGGCGTATACACAAGTACATGAGGACACAAAAAGTATGATCATGATCCAATAAATAAGTTTTTAGAGAGCGACTGAGGTATTTCACTTGTCGTGAAAAATACGAAATAAGAAAAACAAGTATAACTGATTTTTCCTGCAGATATTTTTGATGGGCTCCGACCGGAGGAACCAAGAACCTCCTTCAATGCCGTACAACATCAAGATCTTGGGTACCATGGGAACCAAAGTGGGTCTCCTTGGAGTCGACCAAAGTGTTTATCTTTTGAGTAAAAGCAACATGCTCACTGCAGAAAGTGTAAGCTGACAGCAAAATTATATCTATAAATATTATTGTCGAGCGTATAATTTGAGGATGAGTATAAAGATGAGGATGATGATTGAGAAGAATCACAATGAAAATGTTGGTCAGAATATATTATAAAATGGGTTTTGCATTCTCTATCCCCACTTTTCCCTTCTCTCTCTTAGAAGGCACGATAAATAGAGGGGGAATCGCAACAGCAACGATAATGACGGCTGACGGTGACGATGAATCAATTACTGAATATATTTGTTTCTTCTGTACAAAGGTGTTTAATAAATTAAGATATCTCAACCTTGGTTGTGGTGCTGGAAGTGGTCGAAATTCAGTGGACGTTGTTAAGGTAATACGTAAACTACACATATAGACAATTCTTGGAGTGCATGTTAAGTCACTAGCCGCCATGTTGGTTGACAATACAAAGCATTCCTCATTATGATTATCTTGTTATATAAACAAAGATGGCGGCTGTTTCTTTGTTATTTATGTCGCAGGGGATTTTGAGTCACGTGGTTGCACCCCAAGATGATCAAAATACTTAAAAAACTGCATAATCCTTTGCGTGTTCTTGCGTCTTGCGCATTTCAGAATACTGGAATGGTGATGCTGTCGCATGATATCGTGGTTTCTGGAAATCACGGTATGAGAAGTCCAATGCAATTTCTGTTTTGTATTTCTCTGTTATATTTTGTTTTGTTTTGTCTTATTCTTTTTTAATTTTTTTACTATCTTGCAGCCATTGACCCTTTATCATCGGAGAAAATCGACTGTTCGATTAATATTAGATATTCGAATTACAACTGTTCAGTACTGATTTAGTATGAGCATCCTAAAAAAGCAAAAACGAATATTTGAAATGTCATAAAAAAAAAAGCATCGATAAATGTGCAATAGTGCAGTCCAGTATTCATTCAATGATCTCAAATTTTCACTTTAGGTTGCAAAGATCAACGCCGAAGAATCAAAAGATTAATAGGTAGGCATAATGCAAACTTTAAACGTGCAAAACGATATATTGAAATTAACATGGAATTTCAAAATCGCAAACATTAATAACGGCATCATTAAGAAAACATCTCTGGCCTTTTTTAGTTGGGGATGTCTTTCCATTTCACCTGTTATTCTATTGAGAATAGCAGTATTTGTTTGAGTTGTAAACATACATGTATACGATTTGTTTGCGCATGCGCTTATTTGAACCACATACCATTATTAATTATGTTTTGTTTTGCCGTTTATTTACAATTTTAAGGTTTTTTGGTTCTGTGTTTCTTTTTTTTTCTCTTCTTTTTTTGATAATTGTTCATTTATATCATTGCATGAAATTAGGCTTATTAGATTTCTTCGAGGAATATGAAGATATGGATCCTGACTTTGATTTGTTTATCCAGCGCCTGTATTTTCCGGAAACCTGGATTAACAACGACTTGGAAATTAGGTCAGCATATATCTCGAAACTTAAAGGGGGTTGGGATAAACAATCCCATGAAAGTAGCCACTCATGTACCAAACTAGATGAAACTTTTAAATCTACCAAAAGATGGGCGCTTGAATCAGTTTGGTACGGTATTTATATTATGGTAAAGCAAGTACTTTTGAGTTCGGCAGGACTTGCCGCATTATGCGGCACCCTATGAGTAACTGATTCAGACAGCTTTCTACATCCTGTCATGTGCCGAACATAATGCATAATTCCCCATATTAAAAACGAAATTAGACTGGGGGGCGTGTCGTCGCGCAAGCGCTTTCCTTTTGTTTCACACGATTATCGGTGTGATATTAACAAACATGGGTAAATGTTACTGCCATATCGTGGGATGGAATAATAGTTTTCGAAACAAGTTATATTTATACGAATCCAATAGCAAAGTATCCAGTGTAACGACCCCAGACGCCTTTGAGCGACCACACTCTCTCTAGTCTACCACTCGTTTCTAAAATAGGCAATTATGATAACTGGAGGTCTTTTTATACCGGTAAGCAAGATAATTAGTTTAATATACCTTTCCCGAATTCGCTTGCATGATCACAAAACAATAAAATAATCATGAAATTCAGTTTCGACTTGGAACTATTCGCCGTGCCTATCCAAGCGAAATCGGGAAAGGTCTATTAGGTTAAGTACAAGTATCGTTTTTTCGAACCCGCCAAAGCATTTTGTTTTATTCGAACAACGATGCCGCAATAAAACATAAACATCACATATCTGCACAAACATGCAGCGCAGATAAAAGATAAGTTTTGTCTATATCTTTAGCTATACTGTATATCTAGCGTTTATGTTCTTCGAAAGAACTCCCACTGGACGAAAAATCAGATTCACTCATCTTCGCTCGGTGCGATTGTGGTGCAAAGATAGAGAAAATCTAAAGAAAATCTGGTGAATACCATATTTGCTTAACATATTTTCACCCATAAGTAAATGTGGTACTCACCAGATTTGCTTTAGGTTTTCTATATGTTTTTTTCCATATTTGCACCACATTTGCACCGAGAGAAGATGAGTGAATCTGATTTTTCGTCCAGTGTCCCGAATCATAATTAAAGGAATGATTAAATATGCCTCACTGAGATATTCAATAATCAATTTCTTTTTCACCGTTAGCAACAAAGAAAACAACTTAACGTGCCGCTATATTGGCTTCAATAAAGAGCACCAATGTGGTTCAGCGTTCTTACCTGTCACCTTACCAGATACCATGACAACATGGGTTGTGCAGGCGATAGGAGTATCCAATACAACTGGTTTTGGTATTGCTAAACCACTACACATCACAACCTCCAAACCTTTCTTCATCTATCTTTCCATGCCATATTCTGTACAGAGAGGAGAAGAAATCACTATCTTTGCCACTATTTTTAATTACAAGAGATATGCTGTTTCGGTAAGATACAGGTTGCAATTAGCTTACAATGCTTATCCGTCTTAAAATTAATAATATATGGGTTACAAGAATAAGCGGATAAAACGGGCATGCATGCAGCACTTAACGTGTTTATGGTTATGAGTTTTCAGTTGGAGGCCCCAATGAGACTCGAACTAGAGAGTATGGCGTATTAAAATAATGTTAAACCATAGCTAAGGCCCAGTTCAAACGTTGATCTTCACGTGAGCCGAACGCATTGAAAACACAATTGATAATAAGGCGGTTTTCTGTGATGTCATTAGGTTTGGCTAATGAGAAGATCGACACGTCAGAACTGAGCCTAAGCAAACAAATATCTTAATACAAGTAAAGCACAGGTGATCTTCCCAAATGATCAACCAACCAACCAACCAATCAACTTATCACACAATCAAAAGCTGAAATTGGCAGTTGAATAGACACACAGTATATATACTGACAGTACTAGTGCTACAGCCGTCAAAAGCCTTCGAAGCTATTTGAAATGTTTTATAGTATTACAGGTAAAATTTGATTTTAATTCCAGGTTCATATATTCCTGAAGAAAGATAAAAGCTTCTGCTCTGTGACTCCACCAACAACTTTGAGCACTAGCAAAACCACGAGATTAACGACCAGAGTGATCGATATACCGTCGAATGATGCAATTTCTTTCCCTATTACACTTATTCCAATCAAAGAGGGTTTTACATATGTTGAAGTTATAGCTTTCGGTGAACTTGGAGACGACTTTGTCAGGAAACGCCTACTCGTTGTTGTAAGTAAAGGACATTGAAGTCGCCAAGGAAAAAATAAACATATGTGTCAAGATACAGGATTTTCTATTTTTCCGAAGCAGGAGTCTTCCTTCAGATAGAAATTGATGACGGGTTGATTTCGGTTACTGGAAATAAAACAGACGAGTAAAAAAGACGATAATAAAAAAATAAATCGGTAGCTTTTTTTCAATTTTATGTCTTTACTTATTTCCAATTTTAATTAATTAACTTTAGTCTGAAGAAGAAGAAAAAAGGCACACAAAATCATTTATTCTAAATCGAAAAGGTATGTATGAAAAGGCCCGATTATATAATAATATTGTATTTCCAAATCGCGAAAATTACTCCGTCGGTGCATGTCTTATCTGCAAAAATGCTGGCCAAATGTAACCAGAAAAGGTAGGTTAAAGTGAAAGTCTGATTGTCTGACTCACATTACCTGCTTCTATCAAATAATAGATGGAAACAACGTAACAACAAATTTGCAAATGACCCAAGTCAGATTACAGGTCCCAAAATACGCCATTTCAGGATCAATTTCAGCCAAGGCCTATTTCAAAGGTAAATAAATGAATATTAAACATCGAAAAATTTATGATTGCCAAACCGAAAAGAATGCCTTACTATGATATTTTTTAGGTAATGTTATTGAAGAGGCCTATACTACCCTTGAATCAGGAGATGTAGAGCGGATTTTGCAGTTGCCTGGTGGTAACGGCGAAGAGAACATGATGCGAATTGCCCCAAACATTTATGCGTTTCTTTATTTGACGAAGACAAAACAGATGACTGCAGACTTGGAAAATAAAAAGAGTGATTATATTATGAAAGGTAATACATAAAACATTATTACAAATTTCCGATTTGGTTTGTAGACTCCGAGTTCTCAATTCTTAGTTTTCAACCACGTTTGTTTCTTAAAAACAGAGGCGTATTTTATTTGAGACAACATTTTTCCCCCGGTACCAATCAAAAAACAACTCTTGTGACCATGGAAAGGAGCTATGGGCGAAAGAAGTTTACAATCTTTTAGTGTAAATGCATGGCGAGAACTCTCTGGTGGATATATGATGTCCACCAAAATAACGGCCAAAATAAGTTTAACTAAAATTAAAAGTTGTGGTTTTCTTTATCTATGACTTCACGTAAGAACGAAGATCGAATAGAGAAAAACGACCTTTCAATTTACCACTTAAACTTCCAGGATATAGGAAAGAATTAGCTTACCGTAAAATGGATGGTTCTTTCGCTTCGCGTTCCAATGAAAGTAGCGGCACCTGGTAAGATAAGTGTTCTAAATAAATTTGACTAATATGTTTTGAATACGATTGATGAATAGACAATGAATTATCTTGGCCAATAGCCTACTCGCTGCAAGTTTAGTAATGGTTCATAAATATTTTTTAAATCCATAATTTTAAGGTTGACAGCCTTTGCTGCAAAAGTCTTCTGCCAAGCCAGCCAGTTACAAGGCATAGACATTGACAGAAATGTTTTATGTAAAGCTGCCAAATGGCTATTAACGAAGCAAAGAAGAGATGGCGCATTTACTGAAGACCAAAGAGTGAGATTTGTATTCCAAACTTCTTGGAAAAATCTTTCTTTAGCTTAGCTTATTATATAGCCTAAGTTAGTGTTATATCATTTATTCCTAGATGTTTTATTGGATTCTGAAACAAGTATATATTGAATATTTTTATTATCCTTGAAGGGAAATGGCCGTTTTACAAGTAATGCTACTTTGACAGCATTTGTTCTAATTTCACTGAAGGAATGCCACTGTGGAGGTTGGGTAAGCACAAGCACAAATTTAAATACGACTAAGACTTAGGCCATCATGTTCAAACGTCGATCTTCTCATGAGCCGAACCTATAATGATATCGGAGGAAGACCATTTTATTATCCATTGTTTTCAATGCGATTGGCTAATGTGAAGATCGACGTTTGATCTGAGCCTTATGTTCACTATAAACCGAATCGAAATATAGCGAACAGTTTGACTGATAACTATTGTTCTGGACTGACTAGCCTCTTGTTCACGTGGAAATTAAACATAAAAGCATTGTAAAGAAAAGTCTGAACCCAGGTGAATGGATATTTATCGAAGTAACAATATTTGTCGAAGAAGCAATATTTGTATCATGATCACCTGGGTGGATGTAGTCACGAGAAGGACTGTTTGGTGTGATATTGATATTGATATGAAATGGGCTTTATTAACTGTTGTTGTTTTTTTCTTTCTTCAACAATACTGAAGTTTGAAGACCAGGCTATTTTACGTGGAACGGCATATCTAGAGGGAAGAGTGCAAAGTATAGTGGGTACCTACAACCTAGCTTTGACTGCATATGCATTAAATGTAGTGAATAGCACAGCAAAATTTCAAACCAACCAGAAAATGCTTAAAATGACAATAAATGACACGGGTAAGTCATGCTGTGGATCAAATTGCAGTTCAAATTATCAATAGAGAATCTAAATCCATTTAAATCATAAATTGTGCAAAACGGTACAAAGAAGAAAGCATAAATGAAAATATTTCCTATACGGATCTATTTGTTTGCAGCGACATCTAGTCTGTATTGGGAGACAGGATCAAGGACTCGTAACATTGAGACTGCTGGTTACGCACTGCTCACTCAAGTGTCTATGAGCAGATTGGAGTATGCTGGTCCTATTTCCCTATGGCTAAGCGAACAACAAGAATTTGGATCTATTGCGGTAAGCGGAAGACTCGGATTTTTACAAATGTTATTGGAACACCACCTGTTGGCAAACGATCCTGCGACCAGACGATATTTTTCATCCGGAGGGCGAAAACTAATCTGCAAACAGTGTAGCGAAATATATTTTTCATGCCAAAACATATTCCCATGAGTTACAACATACACTACGTATACAGTTATCTTAAACTATTGAATCATATCAAATCTACATAGAATATTACAATGCCAAAAGAAACTTTACAAGTATTGTTAAATACTAAAAGTGAATGAATTGTAATCAACAGGACAGGCGTGTTGCTGTTGAATTTCTTGCCAAGTACTGCCAACAAGTTGAGAAGGTTAATCTAACGATTAGGGTGAAGAAAAGGCAGCTGAAGATTACCAAGGATAATGCTTTCTTAAAACAAGAAGTTGATGTAAGTTTGGCTGGAAATAAAACAACCAACCAACAAGCAAAATCATGATTCCGTTATGCCCAAATCCTTTTTGCATATTATAAGCTTTTTCCGAGTTCGACAAACCAGTTGCATTAACGGCAACACTGCAAAATTCTATGAATTAATTTAATTGTTTCTCCCGAAGCGAGACCACAATACAGAAGTGTCTTATGAAAAAAGAAAGTTTTTAGCCGACTACTAATAAATTTTCTAAAACATCATAATATATCATAAGAACATTGTAATGCAAGTCTGTTGGTCAAAGTTTTTTTGTTGTTGCTAAAACTGTGCCTGTTACTGTTTAATATGAAACATGTTCTTAAGAAATGTTAAATTTCAAGCTAGTGCCATTTCTGTCTTAGATTTCGTCATACGTAGGAGAAAACCTGAATGTTGAGACAATGGGTACAGGAATTGGTCAAATGCAAGTAAGTAATGTAACAAGGCAATATCCTTAGCCTGGTTGACTATCTTTACGTTGCATTTGCAACCCAACTATTATTTTAAGTGGTTGGATGTAATCTTGAATATTGTTTTGGATATCAAACTTTCATTCCAGATTAAATGGCAGTATAAGGTCAAAAGGAAAAGAAATAAGGGCTGCGATTTTAACTTGACTGTAAAGGTTGTCGATGCGGGAACAAGAAGGGTGTTGTTTTTTACTTCCTCTTCTAAAAAGAGGGTACGAATTCGACCAAGTAGGGCTACAGCACTACCAAAGAAACAAACATTAAAAACAAAAAACAGGAGAAAAGTCAAAAAGAAAAAAGGCAAGAATAAAAAAAGGACGAGGAAAAATCGACATCGAAATAAGGAGAACTGGAAAACGGTTGAACCCTCGATCGCGCCGAATACTTTCCTTGTTACAACCTGTGTTCAGTAAGTTAAATAAAAACTCATGGGTTTAACTTCGTCTTGAAATTTAACAGTTCATCCAGTTTCCAGTCGTTTAAAACTTATCTCACTTGATAATTAGATATAAGAAGCCTGGAAAAGCTGGAAAGACCGTCATCAAAATTGGTATTCTAACTGGTTTCGCTGCAGATGAAAACAAACTGGAAAAGGTTTGTCATACACACGCACAAATTTAGCTTTTTATAAAACCGCTTGGTGGATCTGGATAAGGAGGTTAAATCAAGTAAGGGAGTGGTATCTATCCAGCGAATAAGTTTGATTTAAAAAAGGGCTACATTGCAAAAATAGTCAGAAAGAAGACGCACGTTGTGGACACAACATCGAAAGAAAGTATTTGCTGTCATCGACGTGTAGGCCACAAAATACGATAACCACAGATTTTAGGATTCTGTGCATGATTGGCAAGATAGCCTCCGTCGTCGCATCTTTTGTCTCTATGTTTAACATCCCTATTACTCCACAAACGTTTTAATATAAATATAATAAATCGAGAAAAAATATTTTAAAAATTGATTATTAATTAACACCAAACCATATTCAAATCTCCGTTGTGTGAGCAGAAAAACCGGAGCAAAATACATTTATCATGTCAAGCTCACACGCAATCTAAGGTTGGTTAAATGTTTTCAGCTAATCAGAGACAGTTTTATTAATGTTTCAGACGAAAAATGAACAGAATACTACGATAGCCAATTATGAGTCGTCTGACATAGCTGTTTCATTTTACTTGCATCAGGTAAGATCTCTGATACCAAGATACTTGTATCAAAAGGTTCTAGCAGGTGAACTAGAAGTTGTATTAAAAAGGGGGAGGGAATATATCCAGAATAATAAGTGCCAATAGTTATTCCTAGATTTGGATAAAACTAAACAAATCGATAACGATCAGGTTTGAAAACAAACTCAAAAATGTATTTATCGAACGGCATTTACTGAAATATCTTGTTCGCTACAGGCGTGAGAACAGTTGTCTATAAGATTGGGAAATAAAGGTTCAAACTATAGGGCGAGGGCTTTCATTGAAATTCAAGAGCCGTCGACATTGGTCTTGAATTTCAATGAAAGCCCGAGCCCGTGAGTTTGAACCGATTTAAAAACCAGTCGGGGACAGGTCTTGAATTTTAAATTTAAAACCTTGCCAGGGTTTGAATTCAGCCCCGCACTCTCCTGCTGATAATCAAAGCCGCCCCCAGCTTTAAGAATGAAGGTCTTACCCTGGATCTCAAAACCTACATCAAACAATAGAATTGGGGTGTGGTTGGTTTTTAATTTCTTTTGAATTGGCCCGTGCTGACTTTGATTGACGGAAGCCAAAATTCAAGACGACTGGATTCGTCCAAATCGCGTAATTTTGAAAATGGGTGTAAGTATGTGTGCAGATTCAGATATTGTTTAAAATATAATAATGCTAGGCAATTGCAAAGACATGATTTATTGAAAAGGGCCATCAATACTGAGACCTCTGTAGCTTCGTATACAAATTGTCCATTTCAGACCACATGACATTTCCTTGAGAAAATTAAAGTTCTTTTATTAAAATATTTATACATGAAAGAAAAAACTCCCAAGAGTGGCATCACATTGTCTGAAATGGGCACAACAAGCAACGAAATTAAAAAGGTCAATTATCTTCTTCAGATCAACAGTACTGTGGAAACTTGCGTTACGGTTTCTCTGCATCGTCTGTTTGAGGTTGGTAACGTGCAGCATGTTCCTATCAAAGTCTATGATTATCATAAACCCGAAAAAGAGTGCACTGTTTTCTACAACTTGTCGCAAAAAAGGAAATCTTTGCGGAAATGTAAAGATAGGATATGTTCCTGTACACAAGGTATGTGCCACTAGAATATGGTTGGAAATTAAATGAATTGGATTATGTTAAAATATTTAGACAACTGCAAGCCCTGGGAAACAATTGAATAATGATATCTACCTGGGTTCATATGAAGACAAGGAATATGTTCTCACAGAATTGGTTTTCCATATAATTGTTGTGCAATGATATTAGTTTGGAAAATAACCCGCAGACACTTGGCCAATGATGGGCCAAAGTCAATGTCAATGTCTACGTGTTTCATGTTGTATTTTTTTCCAGGTTTTTGCTCAGAACCTTTTCCATCAATTGAACGACCTCGAAAAACAGTGAGGGCTGCCTGTGCTAAGTATGACTTTGGTAAGTACCGAAATCAAATCGTCTAAAGCATTAAAAAAATCAATATAAATAAAGGAACAAACAAACAAACGGACGCGCGGAACCGCACTGATGATAGAGGAATGGATGGACGTACGATAAATGCATGTACATATGAATAAGCTGATTTGTGAAAGGTCGGATCCGGCTGGATAAACGGACTGATGGACAGACAGATGGATAGATGGGGCGAATGAACGGAGGGCTATTAGCCCGCAGGAAAATGGGTAGATAAATAGATGGAATGGGATGGAATAGGAAATATCGCGATGGATGCGTATCATTAGAATACCTAAGTGGCTATATTCTTTTTGTATGCAGCAATTAAAGGAAAGGTTCTTCTGGTGGATGAAGATTACAGTTATATGAAGTACGACATCATTGTTCTGCAAGTTGTTAAACGAGGAAAAAGACCACTCAAGAAAAGAGATGTCTTCGAAATTCAAAAACACCATTCCTGCTTTTATCCTTTCTTCAAAAAGAATGACATTGTTTTTATTATGTTGCAAGAAACTCCTCGTAGTTATATACTGGACAGCAATGCATTCGCTAAGAAGTTAATCCATCGACAAGACTATGTAAACGTTGATCAAATAAGACGAAGTATTCTGGCAGGAAAATGTAACAACTAATTTGATTATGTGAGTTTTCAATAAAAGTTATATTTACAAAGAACTCAAGTTGAGAGCGTAGATATAATATGATCATTGAACTATTAGTTATTTTTCTTCTGCTTGCTATACTTCAAGTGACCCATTGTGACGGAAAGGGATAAAGAAATGCAAAAAAGGCTCATATATTCTTGTATCGCGGGAGCGAACGAAACCCCGACAGCTGGAAATCTGAGCCTACGAAGGTGTTTTGCTAACAAATTACTTCTGGTATTTTGCTTTCACACATGGAGTGGATGATACAACAAAATTCGACTGATTTTGGAAATTAAATTTCATCCCTTTCTTCTCATCTAAAACTCTTTTTCCTTCCGATTAAGAGCCCCCTCCCCTTCCCCACCCTCCCCCTCCCAGGTGGGGGTACACTAAAACTTCTTGTGAATGTATAGAAGCCATGGTCTTATGAGAGTAAGTAATGCAACGGAAAATGTGTTGACTCAGTCTCAATACCTTGGTAGTTTGCCAAGCGATGACATGTAGCAAATAGAATGCAAAACTCAGAGTTAAAGATCCGGTGACTAATAAAAGTATCAGATGATTATATGCCTCCGCATGTACCGATCCTATGCCTATCATTACAATAAGGGAATCAAAAGGATAGCGCTATATACACTTGAAATATCTATCAATGAAGTTGATGCTACTTAATAAACAGTACAGAGGTCAGTGAGAATTTCCCCACGCAATGGCACTTTTCTTGCTGGTGGCGTTCACGCTAGTTGCAGAATGCACTTCAAGCCCAAGGTAAAACAAATATTATGTTTGTACATTTTAAAATGAGGCATTCTTTGACTGAGGTGGAAGAAGTAATACAAAATTATATAGCTATAGTAGCCTTACATATTTGCATAATTTTGATAGTCTGATATTATATAAATCGTGACTGAAATGACTGAGGTGGAAGAAGTAATACAAAATTATATAGCTATAGTAGCCTTACATATTTGCATAATTTTGATAGTCTGATATTATATAAATTGTGACTGAAAAGTTGTTGTCAATGATCGAATGGTTGGATGCCTTATCACCAAAGCCAAGTGAAGCCAAGGGAATTTGCCTCCCCTCTATCATTGCTAAATAGTTAACGGTTTCCTTGTCGTATTAACATATTTAGAAGAATAGACCAAATAACTAAATAAAACCGCAAGGTTCATGAAGAAATCTGATCGGTATTTCAAATTAGTCCTACAAGACAAAGCACCCTGCGCTGAGTATCGTTGACCTCGCTACTGGTCACTGCACGAGATTTAAGGAAGATTTTTATAAAACTTCCGAACTAAAAAACTGTCCCGTTTTTATCCTGAAAATAAAGTCAATTCGGGATAAAGTACGTAGAGACAATTGACCATTTACTCAAAGTATTTTTTACGATTAATGCTTAATTATACCATGGGCCTTATCGATTGTCTAAATTAATTTGTCATACGGTTTTACGCAAAATGCTGTACTCTAGGATGGACTTACGTCTCGGTAACAACGATGATGATGATAATTATAATGATGGTGGTAATGCTGCATGATTATAATGTTGAGGTGGAGGTGGTGGTGATGATAATAAAGCGCATGATGATGACGGCGCTGGTCATGATGATGATATAATGAAGTTAATGATTATGAAGATAACATGACCATACTGGTGATCATCAACCATTATCAACTTCGATTGGTGGGCATATCTCAACTCCGCAGGCTGCTACTAGATCGTGTGTACCCATTTTGTTTTGTTTAGTGGTGCATTAATATGTATGCAATTAAAACAAGAAGTTTTCTCAAGCTTTTGAAGCTTCATGGCCAACATGTTTACTAAGATGGGGGTAGGGGGGGGGGGGGGGGATAACTGGATCTATCGGAATTGACTTCGTTCTTTTCTTCAAAAACATAGCTATGTGATAACAGCTCCAAATACTGTTGAAGTTGGTATTCCACTTAAAGTTCATGTACAGTTATTCAACATCACAATGGCACATAGCATATCTTTAAGAGTACATTTAGATGTCTTTGGTACCAAGCCCAACGAGACAAAAGCGATTTCGTTTGATCAAGCCTTGGTCTCCGCAGGTAATTAGCCTGACTGATTCCCTTCCATTTGGAAGCTACTTCAATATCTACGTCCTCACAGTGTATTTCCTTCTTCTTTTTAGATAATCCAAAACTGTTGACAGTAACGGTAACTATAATTATTGTACATTTCCATGAATGCGAATATAGATATAGTATCGTACAGCCTTTAATAGTGTAATGTGTCTAGATGTTTATGCATCTTTGATTATTCAAATTATTAAGCAGTATACGTTGATATTCTATCTAGTTTTGATATTTCTCATTATCACGAGCCCTTCTATTTACTGTAGGTCAGACCTGAATATATACCATATGATGTTACTAAGGAACTGAAGTACATCTATCTGGTGGCACAATGTACAGGCCCCGAACTGCATTTTAGCAAATATTCAAAGATTCGCCTCAGCTACCGCTATGGTATTATTCTAATGCAGACAGACAAACCGATTTATACGCCAAAGCAAAAAGGTAGCCTTATTTACCGACAAGTGTGGACTTTAGTTCCTGTCAAATGCATAGAATGTAGTAGAGTGCGCTTTTAATGCACAGTGTTTAGACACGCAATCTGTGTGAATTGAGAATTGCTTATTTCATTCTCTTAGACTGTGCTTCAAGGGATTTTGTCCGTTTTCCTGGCCTCTCAGTCTAAATCTCGACGTGTATCTTTCTTTGCTTTTATATTTTTTGAAATATTTTGTGACCCCCTCCTTGATTACAGTCTATGTATAAGTTCAGTGATAATCACAATAGACCCCTTGCAGCACGTCGGAATGCAGCTCAATTTGGAGGGCAAGACAATAGGTTCCAATTATCAGGAGTTGGAAATTCTTTTGTTTTGCCCTCCAAATCGAGCAGCATTTCGATCGGCTGCAAGGGGTCTATTCTTTCCTGTTCCACATTTTGCAGTAAAAATCCGCGTAGTGCCTCTTGGATTTGATTTGATGCCAAGCACGCAAAAGGTATAAAGAAAACTATATATTCTTTTTACCTAAAGCCTGTTACTGTTTTCTCTTATCCATTTCTATGTATTTCGACAACATTTTATCGGAAGAATAAATACAGATAACATGAAACTGCAATTTTCAATATTTTTCTTTACAGATTAATATTGTCGTAAAGGTAAGAGTTTACGCTTTAAAAAGTATTTTAAATATTGTGCTTGGGTTACCATTTTCATTATCTAACCATTCTGATACTGAACATTAAGATATTAATATGTTGCTAACCGAATGTGAATTCTGTTGCAAAGAATCCCAAAGGCATAGGTGTGAAACAGTGGAATGATCTAACTACGCCATCTGGTATGTACATGGAAGGTTTATCATATAATAACGATTGAAAAATGATGATAATAAAGATTTAAAAATGGCCCACTTGGTAACATAAGACAGATAAGAAAACAATACATGCTAAGATAACAGTAAATGGTAGTACCACTACACATATCGAAGACCACTTTCACGTGACGTCAAAGCAGCAAAATTTGGAAGACAAAATAAAATAATTTCAATCTCACAGAATAGGAACCTATTGTTTTGTCCTCCGAATTGAGCTACATCCCGAAGTTCCGAAGGGGTCTATTCCAACTTTGATATCCAAAAAACAGCTTATACATTTAAATAATTTCACCATTTTTTTTAAAGGATTCTTTACCAGAATCATTGATATCGATGAACACGCTCTTTTTGGAAAATGGACAATTGAAGCAAACTATGGTCACCTTGTAAGTGAATCTAAGGCTCCAAAATCTCCTTTACTTCTATTGTACTATAGCATGGAAACTAAACGTCTGCTTTTTCATAGTTTAGTCATCGTACTTCAATTACGTTCCAAGTAGGTAAACACGGTAAGTATGAATTAAAGTACTTTGTATCTAATCGAAATTTTGCATTACATGCTCTGCTTGAAAGAACATGCGTCTAGAAGGGAAGAATTAAAAAACATAATCGCTATTGCACCATTTAACTTTGAATCTTTTCGAAAGCGTTGTAAATTTCGTATTCTACTGGAAAGTTACACCCTTTTTGAAGTAGAGTGGCATTTAGTTTTCTTTTGTTATTGTTTCAGTTGCGTTCCGTTGCGTTTCGTTGTTTGATGCTGCCTGAAGGCATTCAAAACAAATTCATATCAAAAAGGCCTATACATGCATTTTTCAAAAAGAGACACCCAGCATTGATAATTTATCATCTAATGAGTATTTTATTGATGTCGTTTAGTTCTCCCAAATTTTTTTGTAAAAGTCAAAGGACCACCATATATTTTACCTAATGACACTTCATTAGCAGTGTCAGGAAATGCCTTGTAAGTATACAATCATATACAATCAACAAAATTACGTTTTATAAAATAACTTTGATATTACGCGCGCTCTGATTGGTCAAAAACCCATGTTTTATGAGAGCATAATACATGCTCACGTCATTTTTTTTCTCTCTCGAAAAGTTAGTTATTTTATAAAAGCAATAAAAAACAGTTTTCCGTGTATTATACTCTGATAAAGACACGCGGGATGTGGAGAGAACACGAGAGAAGCGTAGGAAACCACGACGCGTAGCGGAGTTTTAAATAACCAAGCCTCCGTCGCTTTTTTTTCTACTTCTTCTTTCTACTCGTCAAAATGAATGTGATCCGTTTTACTAGAGTTTTTTATAATACACTCGGCTTAGACTTTTAAAAAACGTTAGAAATCTGTTGTCCAGCATCTTGTTTTGATCTCTTATAGATACACGTATGGAAAAAATGTAAAAGGAAGGGTAACACTTGAACTCAACATCGTTGGACCAATTCAAAACGCTCGACCTCTTGTCACCGTTAGAACACTTGTGAGAAAATATTATTTTATTATCAATGATACATGCCTAACGAAAATCTGTTTGATGGCTCTTTTCATTTATGAAAATGAAAGATTATTCTCCAGAGCGCCAGATTAAGGATTTTGGAAAAGTAGGTTTGAAAAGAAGGGTTTAGTGCAATTGGAAAGCTATTTTCAGAAAAGAGGTTTCAAAAGGTAAGATAATGTTTTTCAAAAGTATCTTTCTCTCTCCTGTTTAGCTACATGACGGGAGATTTGACTTCTTGCTAGGAATGGAAAGAGTGAGAGATTTGCTACAAAAGAAATGGTATACCGAGGGATATCGTCTTCAAATCGTTGCTAATGTACAGGAACAGTCAGCTGGAAGAACGGCAACAGCTGTGGAGGACTCTACCTTTTTTGCCACTTCACCGTATCACATTGAATACATCAATACACCACGATACTTTAAACCTGGATTGCCATTTTCAATCAAAGTAATTAAAAATTGTGTTCAATTTAGTCTGGGAATATTTATCTTTTCTTTTTTAATGTCTAGGCAAAATAGCCGACTTTCTTACTTAAACAAAAGGCGAATGACACACATTAATTCATATTAGAAGACCTTTTATGTGATTGACCTGAGCTTTCAAGACGTGAATAAATCATAGTTCTTTAATCAGTCGTCACAATGTTTTATTTCTTTGGTTGAAAAAGGCAGCGAAGGGGAGGGGCTTGGAAGAGAGGGGCGGGAACTTAATAAATTTCTTTCTCTAAAGAGGGGGGGGGGGGGGGGGGGGGTTTAGAGGTAAGGCTTAATTGAGAGGCGGAGCTTAATAGAGGATTTACGGATTTAGACCTTTTTAGATTTGGATTGATGTTTGCCCATTTCAGGCCACGTTTCATTTTCTAAGTACCATTTCTTTGTTTAACGATGCGTACGAGAACACATATTAATATGAATACAATTTAAACAAAGAATCTTATTCTAAACAGAATGACACGTTATCTGAAAACATTATGCCCAAGCTAAAGAGGGGTCTAGCTAATTTGAATGAAAGAAAATGTCAATTGAGATTTAGTTATGATACATATTTTCAGTTAACATTACAATTGATGACTGAGTAGTGTGTAATCATTTATCTCTTTTCAACAGGTCAGAGTAACCTACCCTAACAAAGAACATGTTCTTCCGTTGCCAATGAAGGTGTATGCTGACGCTTTTAGGAATGATGGAAGCAAGATAGCAGTGTCAGGCTCGGACCGCAAAATGAAAAAAGCAGAAGAGAGGAACGAAGCGCACACTGATAAGAGAGGGGAAGCCTGGTTTATAATTAACGTTGCAAGAGAGGTTAAAAGACTTAAGGTAGCTTTTGCTAACTAAGTACTTCATTCTGTTGCCTTCAATAAGCTTGTGCAAACCAAGAGGACTAGCTTCAGTCGAGGGCCTCGTCAAGATAACTTATGGCATAACGCTTTTCCTTCGTCAAATGAATGATTATTGCAATTGTATCGTATATAGTACAACACCGATTTAATTATTGTGTTTTTCATAGATCAAAACAATAGTGAGAGGTGCTCCAAAAGAACACAATGCAGTGAAGATAATGACTGTATTTGCTTCTGAATCCAGCGAAGTAATGATGCTCAGGCAAAACAAGCTGGCCAAAGTAATGTCTACCTGTTCATACCACATTAATTAAACCCAATACCTTCTTAAATTATGATTTGATATGTTTAAATAAAGCCATACGTCCTTAAGTAAACTTCATATAAAGCCCCTATGAGAAGTCATATAAGATCTTTGTTTTTCCAGGTTGGTTCAAATGCCGCTTGTGAAGCAGTTATCAATAGCCACACCGTAGATCGACTTACATATTTGGTGGGTAGCAAAATACTCAATAAAACTAAATATTATTTTAGTATACGTTCAGTATTATAGTCCGCCCCATTTCTAATCTAATCCCTTTTCATGATCAGAAAAAATAAACAACAAAGGAAGAAAATCTTGCGCAAATGTTTTCGTCCATCATCCAACCATGCTTAATTTAACCATGATTTGAAAAGAAATTCACCTTCCCCGCCGAAGAAAGTCGGTACGATTTCGTAGTTTGATTATTAGGAAGGAAGCCGGCTAAAGTTTACCTGAAATGTACGCTACACAAACTGACCGCGGGTACCATATAACTAATAACTACTATGATCATTAGTTTTAGGTTTGATATTATTATCATTATTTTTCCTTACCAAGACGTCTTTTTCCTTCAAATATATAGGTAACGGCACGTGGGCGAATAGTTTCCTATTCCACAATCGATAGCAAGCTTGGTATCATCACCACGATTTCTTTCAAAGTAACCCCATCAATGTCTCCGTCTGCTCGTCTGTTTGCTTATTACGTCAGCAAGGAGACAGGAAGAATCGTCTCTGATAGTATCCTCTTGAATTTCGAAGATATATTTCCAAACCCGGTAACTTGGAACTATAGATATTTCAAAAATATTTTTAGTAACTAAAAACATTATTTAACAAGTAAAATCGGAGGTTGTTTTGCCCTTCACCGCCCAATTAAAAAAGGCGGGTGCATGTACGTATCCATCTTTATCTCACATAACAAAACATTTTATCCCTTCTGACTTGCTGGTATTGCAAGAGGAAATTTGGGAAGCTGATTTTATAATTTCATTTCCAAGCCAGGTTCATAGCGAATATTGTCAAAAGTGAAATATTGTCAAAAATGAGCGCATTTTGTGAATTTCTTATATACAGATAATCCTGACAACTCTAAAGAAGGGTAGAGAACACTTGCCTTCAGACTCTTACGACATTAAAATTTTGGGTACCATGGGAACCAAAGTGAGCCTCCTAGGAGTCGACCAAAGTGTTTATCTTCGAAATAAAGACAACATTCTGACTTCAAAACAGGTACTAAACTCACGTAATAATTTGCCTTCAATATCTGCCCCTGTCATTCTTCATCTCAAGCTCCATTGCCAATATAATGTTCTATCCAGCTGCAGTCTGATTTAGTATTTTTTTAACGTCATGCAAGGTGAACCAGAAACTGCGAGAGCTTGATCTTGGTTGTGGGCCTGGAAGTGGAAGAACGTCAGATCATGTCTTTGAGGTATGTCACAGCACTTAATTCTTATATTTTTGCAATGCAAAAATATATATCCCAGGTGCTCCATGCTTCATGATTTTCTTTCTGGTTATAGTTTGGGTGATTTGAGATTGAATTTTATTCAAATTGCGAAATAAAGCAACGATTGATATGTTGTTCATCAGAATGCTGGAATGGTTGTCATATCCAGTGATATTGTGGTTTCAGGGATAAAGGGTAAGTAAAATAATGCGTTTAAAAAGTTAGGTATATATGATATTGCAGATTGAACTAAAATATATAAAGTATATATATATATATGTAAACAATATCAAGTTACAACGACGTAATTTATACATGCACGCATAGATATAACATACGCACATTTGGAAAGACTTTCTAACGAATTCCCGCCCCGATGTTGAGCATTGCTATTAATGTGCCTGATGACTGATTCTTTGACTGTTACTGAACGAGTGCGTTACACTATTTTTTGAATGTTAAGGAATTACAGTCGTTGAGGTCTCATTTTACACCACAGGAAACCCGCAACATTTGTACGATGTTATTCATTGAACTAAAGACACAGGAAACCCGTCAATAAATTAAAGTCATACGTATTTTAAAACCTACGGACCGGAGCCGGGTTCCCTGTGTCAATAGCCATTGTTTAATGTGTTATTTTCCTTATATTTCTTAGGATGTGGGGAGAAACTTGGAATTGAAAACCGGAGAAGAAGATCACTTGAAGGTACATTTACAAAGAATAAAAATCTGCATTAGTCTCTGTGAATACGTTATGATATTAGGCAATGTGCATCAAAGCTCACAAAGCACTCTGGGAAAGTGAGTTCTTTAAAAATGTAACAGGGAAATCAAAGGAACTATCAGAAAAAAAATTACCCTGCTATTTTTGTTTGCTGAAATCCTTTTATTTCCATATAAAATGTCGAAGGAAAAATTATCAGATGAATTTTTAGAGGAGCCAAAAAGGCGTAAGAACTCACTTTCCCAGAGTGCTTTGTGCTAGAATTTGGAACTCATGCATATTGGATATTCCCATACAAACATCCTAAACTATTTATCTAAACAACCCTATGGGGAATTGTATAGCTTATTCATATTTCATTGTTAACTCGAACATATCTGGTATACCATTTTGAGCTTGATAATGGTGTTAGATGAACACCGAAACGTCGTTCCGCATTTAGTGACTAGTTTTATCATAAACATTTATTTTCTTATTTTTTTAAATTCAATTTCAGGGTTGGAGATCCCCCTGCCGGCAAATCAAGTCAATGAAAATACTGCTGAGAGTATACAAACACATCACTGGTTTCCAGAAACTTGGATTAATGAAGAAATAACTATCAGGTTAGAAGCACAAAAAGACATTCAAATAATTCACTTAGATTAATCAACATTACTCTACAATAACATGTGCAAGTTTACTGAAATAATGAATTTTTATTTCCTTGCATTTTATTCAAAAGTCAAAAGGAAAAAATTCAAAAATGCAGACCTTTCTTGAATCAAGAATCACTAAAGAAATGTGGCAGCGCAAGTTTTCCAGTCACCTTACCGGATACCATAACAACATGGGTTGTACAGGCGATAGGAGTGTCCAATACAACTGGTTTTGGTATCGCTAAGCCACTACACATCACAACCTTCAAAAAGTTCTTCATCTATCTTTCCATGCCATATTCTGTACAACGAGGAGAGGAAATAACTATCTTGGCAACTGTTTTCAATTACAGAAAATTTCCAATTTCGGTAATAATTATTTTTATACGCCAATTCTTTCTGTTACTTGACACTGATACTTGACGTATCTGTTCCGTTTTACTTGTCAGATTCACTTCTTCCTCAAGGGACACGAAGGATTTTGCTCTTCTGCAGTTCCCGGAAAAACTACTAAGCTAACAACTATGCCACTCAAAATCCAACCACGAGACTCAATATCCCTATCCATCACGATTGTTCCAATCACGTTTGGTAAGATCCCAATTGAAGTTGCAGCAGCTGATGAATTCGTCGATGACAAAATATCAAAATTACTACTTGTCGTTGTAAGTAAAGTACAAAGTGATTTCTGTCAATTAGAGCTAGTCAACAATGAATTATATCTCAAGTAACAATGACGCTTCGAAATTCTTGAGTACTATGCAGTTTTGAGACGTCCCCATCCGATATGCGCGTGCCCCATATCACCTAAAATTGGTTACGTACACTACAGACCAAATTTACTACATTTGCAACTCTTATGGAATATTCCAGGACTCCCTGTATCCATACGCCACTGAATATCATAATCTTGACTACCTTTTCTTTTTTCAGCCAGAAGGAGTAGAAGAAAGAAAGACCAGAACCTACATAATAAATCCTCAGGGTATTATATAATTAACTATGTATAGCTTTATTTTATTCCATCTCCATTTTGTGCTGATGAGCTGAAAGTCCTTCACATTTTTTTGGTCACATTGTAATGGAAATTAAGTTAATTGTACGTATTTTTTTTTACTCATTGACAAACAGAACTCTACAACCAATCAAAAGGAGTACAAATAAACAACATCAATTTGGTATTGCCAAGACACGTCATTCCTGGAACCATCTCAGCTAAGGTCTACATAACAGCAGGTATGGAATCAAAGGATCGGAAGCGCCTTTTTTTATTTGTTAGTTGTTTGCTCGGTTGGTGAGTCAGTTTGCGGTTACTTAATTCTCATTGTTGCATGTTTGGTTGGCTAACTATGATAACTTTCCAATTTTGTCAGGAAAAGCTCTTGAAAGAACTGTTTTCAACTTCAAACCATGGAAGATTGAGCGGCTTTTGCAGTTGCCTGGTGGTAACGGCGAAGAGAACATGATGCGAATTGCGCCAAACGTTTATGCGTTGCTTTATTTGACGAAGACAAAACAGATGAATGCAGACTTGGAAAATAAAATGAATAATTATATTATGAAAGGTATAGAAGAAAAGTTAAAGCATTCGTGTAATTTTTTTTGTTCGACTTGCATAGGCGGATCAGCAACAAAAGCCATCCCAGAAAAGACACCCAAATATTTTATTTAATTTGCTTTTTTTTGTTCTCAAGGCTATGTTCATGAAAGAATTTATCGAAATGTGGATGGCTCTTTTGGAACGTTTAAAGAGAATGTTTTCAAAAGCACATGGTAAGGAGATAATTTTAACTGAATATATAATTTATTCTTTTTTTTTTTAGCGTAAAAAAAATAAATAGTAGGGCTTCTTAGCTTATTACATTATTTGTCAAATTCAGAATCTAAAATTGCAGCCTTGGTCTTTCTTGTTCTTAGGTTGACTGCATTGGTCATGAAGGTCTTCTGTCAAGCTAACCTATTTCACAACATCTATGTTGATCGAAACGATCTATGTTTGTCTGCTGAATGGCTGATAACAAAACAACGCCAAGACGGCGCTTTTATTGAAAACTTCAGCACGATAAAACTGCGACCGGTAGGATGCATCATATACAAAAATAAGCTTTGAGGAACTAAAGTCTGGAAATGGCTAACCATTTCTATTTTGTAAACTGATATAGAAGGGTTAATTGCATCAATTTATTTCTATTTTGAAATTATTTTTTTCCCATGGGATACGAGGCTAGATTGTAATTTATCGTAAAATTCCACAAGTTTGGCAGTATTCCTAGATCTGTAGATTTTGAACAAAATGTGCAAGTAATTAGCCTCACTTTGAAATGCACTCATCGAGATAACGCTGAGCCCGAAGAAGCCCGTAGGGAGAAACTTTATTAGAGCTATCCTAAATTATTATATTCATTACTAATTCATTAGGGCGAAACCCAATGAAATCGCACAAATGGGGTCACACGAGAACACTGTAAACCCCATACAGCTCAGCTAATTAGTGTTCTGTATCTGATATATAATACGTCCAAATAATGAATATGAAAAGTCGTTTACAACATTCGCGTCCGTATTGTATCGGCCATAAAATCACTCGCCTCCGGCTCGTGATTGTATAGCCGGCACAACACAGCCACTCATGTTGTAAACATTACATATGTCACTACATGTACACGTGTTGTTCTTTCCAGGGACGCAAGAACGACATCACTTTAACAGCCTTTGCGATTATTGCCCTTACACAATGCAATTGTGGAGGATGGGTAAGCTAGTACAACTTGCACCTTGGATATTGCGATTATTTTGGTTGAAGTTTGAACTAAATGAAAAGAAAAATATTTCGGGATACTGTGGTATACGTAATCGATAACTGGAAATCATAGAGGACAGGTAGAAGTTAGAAAAAATTATGAATATAAGAAATTAAAATGTTGGGTGTCTATTTAAGCAGAATTGACCCTTGTCTAGGAATACAAAGCTAAGTAGAAAAAGCGGACATCCTTAAAGCAGATGTTACACGAGACGATTTGCAACGACGATTTTTCGCGATACGCCGTTGCGCGAAAGGTTTATACCATGTAACATGCCAGATAAAACGATTTTTAGAGTAACTTCGACTTCTGGCAACACGTTGCGAGTTTCTGATCTGAAGTCAAAACCTTGCAACTCAAAATGACGAATTTTTCGCAGCGTTGCGCGAAATATCGTCGTTGCAATTCGACTCGCGTAACATTGGCTTAACCGTGAGAGATATATTCAAAATGAATAAATTCGAAGACTTATTGCTAACTTTGATCTAAAAAAGTAACTTACACTTTTCATGTTCATAGTTTGAGGATCAATCTCTACGACGAGCAACCAAATTCCTGGAAGAACAAGTGCCATTCATTTTGGACAACTACACCCTTGCCATAACAACTTATGCATTGCTTATAGTGAACAGTCCTGCACGGTTCAAAACCAACCAGAAACTAATGGGGACAGCAACGTTCGATCAAGGTAATATCTCCAAAGATGAATGATATAAAGAAAAACAGATTCAAAGTTATATGTGATGATTGTCACTAAGATGGCAGCATAACCATAATAAAAAAATAAATAATCAAGCTACTGATGAACCAGTTGCCCACCTTGATGCATTGCTTTCTTCCAGTAACATTTAGTCGATACTGGGAAACAGGATGGAAAGCACGTGATATTGAGACCGCTAGTTACGCACTACTGGCTCAAGTTTTTATGAATAGGTTTGAGTATGCTGATCCTATTACCAACTGGTTAAGTCAGCAGAAAAGCTTAGTAGGTGGATTCTTGTCAACAGTGGTAAGTCCAAATTCATGTTTCTTAACGAACCTGTACACAAAAACACGATCTTATAAAAATTTGGAATTATCTTTTATTTTAAAGGATACCTGCGTAGCCTTGGAAGCGATTGCAAAATACAGTGAACAAGAGGAAAGGAGCACTAATCTTAACCTAACAATTAAGATAAATAATAGGGCATTTACAATTAACAGAAATAATCAGTTTCTCCGACAAGAAATTGATGTAAGTACGTTGTTTTACCATAACTGTGAAATTTCTCGCGCGCTGATTGGTCGAGAGCCGTGGTAAATAAGAGGACATACCGACAGAATGACGAATCGCTCGCGCAAGGAGCCAGCGCGCGCTTCAAAAGGTTTTTTCTTTCAAACTTTTTCTTCGGCTACGCCTCGTGAGTACATAACATTTTGAACAACTTTTGACTTCATATTGTGATAAATAAAAGTACATACCACTCTAAACATCCGGAAATCTGTTATTTTCACTGCTATTTATTATAAAGCTTAGACATATAGTACGCACGATCTGATTGGTCGAGAACTGTGTTTTTAACTTGTGTTTATAGGCACTGGAGTACTTGGGTAGCGAGCTTAAAGTCACGTCTAAGGGGATTGGTATAGGTAAACTGCAAGTAAGTTAAATAGTGAAATAGCTGCGCAAAAAGGCATGATCAAGTAAAAAAATATCGTTTTCAATTCCTTCACACAGGTTGATTTAAGATATAATATTCTTTCCAACAAAGGCCAAAGAAGAGACTTTGACTTGACACTAACAATAACAGAAGACGACACAGGCCGACTGTTATTTAGTAGTTCAACAAAACCTCCACGAAATGCTACGCAAACAAGATCAAGTGAAATGAATAGGAAATCGAAAAAGAGAAAAGGGACTTTAAAAAATAAGAAGCTGTTAAATAAGAAGAAAATTAAAGACCGTATTCCGAATAATATTAATGTAACAGTATGTGCAAGGTAAGTGGATCCTGCAAATGCATAGAAAGCAGTCTAAGCAGTGTCTAAAGATGAATTTAGGGTGGCCCTGATCAGTTTTAGGGCTTAGTACCCGAGGATTAATTTAACTACCAGTTAATAATCGACTTAAGAGCAATTTTTATTCTACAACATGAGGTTAAAGACAAATATATCAATTTCCTGAAATATGAATCTGACCCAAAGTGACCTAGGTTTTAAAGACAATATTTCTATATTACCAAGTGTAAACATTGGCTATCTCAGTGTTGAAGAAACAAATAACAAAGCCGTTATTAAGCCATTTTCTCAACTTTTTATGAGTAATATTATCACGAAATAATGATAATATACTATCAAAAACAATGCATTCCTGGATAGGCTTCACTCCACCTCTGGGTCTCCATGCTTTTTTGTGTTTTTCTTTATCGGAGTCTTATTAACTGTAAGATAGAATATAAACATCTTACAAATAATTATTTTTTAGTAATAAAGCAGTTGAAGCTGTTGAGATTTTGGTAATTGAAGTTTGGATTTCGAGCGGATACGTCGTGAAAGAGCAAACGCTTGTAAAAGTAAGTGGGAGAAGAGAGTTCACTTTCATATTCCTTAACACAAGCTGCAAACAAACAAAACAGTCAGACACAAACCCGACTTCTAAAATGTATCATTTTTGTTAAATTTCAGCTAAAAAGAGACAAGAAAAATAGGATGTTAAAATATGAGTTGTCCGACAGAGCTGTGATATTTCATTTGAATGCATATCAAGTAAGTAAAGCCAAAATAACTTGTGATCTTGTTGAACGACTGATGGGAATCTGAAATTATGTAGATTCTTGATTGCCACTTTAAGTACTTGTTTTGGAGATTTTATTCCAAAAAGAAACGATTTCAGACTTAAATTTCTAAAGGGCTGTCTATTGAAATTATAGTAGTACTTAGGGTCTGCCAACACCATGCAGCTTTGACTGACAGGTCAATTAATGAAATGATCACCATGAATTGACCTTGGGTTGGTCTTTTAAAAAATGCATATTTGGATCGCATTATTTCACTTCTTTAAAACCTCTTCCTAGCTAGCACTGAGTTGTGAGTCCGACTGCTCATAATTCCATTCAGGCATAGTGTCATACATCCATCAAGTATCACTATCTTGAAAATATAATTTTATGATTGAGTCATATTGATATTCATGTCAGTGTCTTCTCATGCATGCGAAAATGGTAAAAAAAAAAGAATGACGGGAAACATTACGCCCAAGACCAGTAGGTCTATCCTATTGCACCAGCTATACGCGGCACTAGAAACTTTTTATCAGGATACTATTTTAAAAGCGCCATTTAAGGCTTCAAATTCTTTTGTGTGTACCTACATGCATCTTATATAAAGAACGCTCTATTTCAGGTCAATAGCAGTATGCACCTATGTGTGACATTTGGTATGCTCCGACTCTTTGATGTTGGTAAAAATCAGCCCGTTCCTATTGTAGTTTATGATTTAACCAAGCCTCTGAAAAAGTCGAGAATGTTCTATAACTTGGGAAAAAATTCGAGGACAATGAGAAGATGCCAAGGCAGTTTATGCAGCTGTACGCAAGGTATGGCTGCATACTTGTTGATAAAGTATGGGAATTGTTTATCACAATGTGCTTTTTTTTTCAACATCATTTTGAATCGTTCATATTCAACGTGAAAGTTGTAAAGGTGCTGGGTCTGAACATAGATCAGACCACAAGCAGTCGAAGACAATATCAGGTTTTGTGGAACAGCCAACGCCTGAGAAATAAGTACAAGGAAAATACCCCGTTTCTGTTATTTTAGGAGTTTGCTCAAAACCACAACCAGCACTGCGAGATATCAATACGACACTCTTACCAGCTTGCAAAAGCTCAGCTTTTGGTAAGTAAATTAATTATTTCTTCTCCTTTCTTTTGTTTATTTTTCAATGTCGTATTCTTAAAATTCAAAAGTAGAAAAATAATTTGACCACAAAATGGTCATAAGTCGAATATTCTTGCCCTGACGTTTAATAGTGAAATGCTATAGAAGGGCACGTGAAGTTTTTTTAGGTTGAACAAAATAGCATTTAAAAGTGTGAATAAGTGAAAATTTTTGGTTCTTTGCACAATTTTCATTAACCTGCATGCATCCTTCTTAAGAGTTTTACTATTAAAAGTCAGGACATCTTTCAAATTCGCGCGGTTTGGGCTCACATTCTAGTATTGTTATTTTGCATCATTCAAGTATCACACGTACGATGTAGTCACTTAAATGGAGGAAATGCTGTGATTATTTTTGTTAAGCAATGAAAGGAGATGTTCTTAATATAGACGAGGACGAAACATGGTTGTTGTACGAAATAAGGATAACACACGTCATCAAACAAGTTGGAACAGGCATAAAAAGAAATGATGTCATGATCTTCAAACAACGAAGCTTTTGTACATATCCAAAACTTGCATTACTTGAGGCTGTGGTTATCATGGGACAAGCGAAGGCTGATCGCCAGTATGTCTTTGACCAGTGGACATTTATCAAAGAGATATTGAACGTACAAGACTTGAAACATGTCGATGAATTTATAAAACGCACGACTAAACATGGTTGCAATTAGTTTCTCACATGGGCAAAGCGCCGCATGCATGCGTGAGTACGCTACACTGCAGTGTAGTAGAGAATCGTACTGAGGACTTTTTAAATGATAAATGCTGATATATAAACAAAGAAATTATCATGTTTACGGGTTTGCGGTCAAGAAATTAACTAATCTCCACTCCCCCCTCCCTCCCTCCCCCCGCTTGGAGAGCCTGATACTCAGGTTAACTAATCCCGGAACTCATCATGCATGTTATTGAATTAGAGGATCGTTGGAAGGCAGAGTAATGGTTATTGTTTGATAAAATTGGCATATTTCCAGGGGGAAAAATCAGACATTCTATCTAATTATAAAAATATATTATAAGTTAATACACTTGCAGCTGGATTGCTGTATTGCGAAACACTTCACATTAAATTTGGAAATAAATTAGTTGAATATTAATCAATATTGATATTAATATTCTGATTCTTGTTACTATTGCATTCTAATTACTATTGCTATATAATGAAACTGTTATTCCGTCTGTTGGTCGTGCATATGGCACAAGAAAAAGGCTGCGATTTGATATCATCTCACTCCTAAACTGACGATTACGGTTAACCAACTTCTAGGATAGTCTCATTTCACCATGCGAAGTTTGAAGAAAAAAATTAAAAACATGGCAAACGCTTTGGCCCGCGAACGTCCTTAGATCAATCTTTAATCAAGTTCCTCTTGTGCAACTGAATTCCTCGATACCTGCCCTGGAAACGAGGAAGTCGTTCTGGAAGCACGACAGGGTATAACGATATGTTCAAACAGATCCCTATTTACTATTTTGGTATTTTGGTATTTTGCCAGGAAATACGATCGAACAGAAAGAAATAAGAACCATGAGTTCAACTGTCTATAATTTGATATTCAACAAAGTAGCCAATTAGATGGCACGTTAAGTGACCTTTCGTGAATGAAAAATAAGCAAACACTCTGCGCCATGATAACGCGGTTCAAAGAAAACGCAGTCTTCGTCTACAGCAAAATGTTGTTACTGTTTACGATTGCTCTGCTCATTGCAGGATGCTCTTCAAAACCAAGGTAATGTTATTATAATGTTAAAGTTAAACAATTACAATTATTGGAGTCGTTTCTTGGATGTATGACTGTTGGGCGATCTTTTTTCGGATATTTTTGATGCACGAAGAATCTCAATGCAATTGCGTTTGTTGAGCTCAACGTACTACACAGCCCTACACTTTTAGATATTTGGTAATCTGTTATAGATAACAATTTGTGTACAGCAGATTAAGCGTAGCTACTTCTGCGGAGAAAAATCCCCAAGGATGGTTTCGAAGTAAATTAATGCTACAAATTCACTCAGTTAACCCAAGAGAAACGTAATACGGTTGTTTCCTAACCTTAAAGTTTAGTAACGTTTTTATGACTTTTTTAATGTTTTACCCATTGTTTTTGATTTGAAAAGTTGACTATTCTTTGTATTTAAACGTTTTGAAATCGACCTTTACAGTCAGAACGGCTCTAGCGTACCCCCTAGAACCCATTAATATTATTCAAATATTGAGTTTATTATTCTATGACTATGACTCCAAACTTGAAAATGAATTATCTACTTGAGTTTTGATTGGATTCTTCAAAACTCCCCAGAAAGGCCATCCCTTAGAATTTTAGTTGTGAAATGAATGTGAAGTTTGGAGTCTTCCGATTTCTTAATGAAAACTCAGAGTGAATAATGAACTCAATATTCGAATAATGAAATCATTAATAAAGTTTAGGGGTACGCTTGAGCTGGTTTGACTGTAAAAGTGCAATTAAATACAACATTTTCTATCATTACATCCGACTACTTAAGCATTCTAGAGCTGTCCAACTAAAGGGCAAAGGAGAGAGAGAGAGAGATCAGTAGTTAATGAAGGTATCAAGTTTTGCCTGGAGAAAAATGCTTATGCTTAGACATGGTTAAGCTGGTACCATATATCGGTCAAGGGCACTGACTAAGATATGAATACTGTTGTTGCAGATGTTATAAAGCGGTATCAGAAGATGACAGAAGTTATTTTGAAATCGCAAATGGGAGAAGAAGAGGGAAAAATTGGGAAGGGAGGAGGACGGAAGGAAAATGGAACGACTATAAACCAACAAAAAAAAACAAAAAAAAAACAAACAAACAAACTAAGAAAAGAAAGAACAAAACAAAAATAATAATAAAGAACCAAAGAAAATGAAAAAGAAAGAAAGAAATGGAAAAGAATTTAACAAAACGAAGAACGTAGGAAGATAGAAAAAAATAAAAGTAGAATAAGATGCAATGTTGGATCTAATTGTACGTGTGAAGTCAGCTTTATAGGCATGCAGTCAGAAGAAACGAGATATTTCGAATTTCGAATCCTATCGTAATTTTTCTTACTAATTCTCGACATATATTTATTAGCTAGGAAAGTAAGTTTAAAATCTGTACGCATTGAGCCTAGTAGCGCGCCGGCTATATATATAATGATGAATCCAGTAAATGACCCCTCATCATGAGTCTTTCCTGTAGCTCAGGGGTTAGAGCATCCGACCGGTATCCCACAGAAAGTCATGGGTTTGATTCCTATCACTTAGGATCGACTTTGTTTTTATTCTGAGCTCCTTACAGCTAGTGACAAATGATAAATTATTTTATAAGTTTTCTTTAGTTGATATAGGCTATTATTGTATGTTTAAATAGTTACGTCATCACAGCTCCTAATATATTTTATGTTGGTGTTCCTCAACCTATCCATGTGGCGCTGTTCGATGTCAAATGGCCACATACTATCGAACTGGAAGTACGTGTTTTCATAACATATGGCCAGACAAAGGTTATATCCTCGCAACGTGACAGGATTTCCGCAGGTAATTTGGAATAGACCTAATTGGCTAACGCATTGCTATGTACGTTTCCACCCAATTCAAAACCTCTGGATATCAGATTCTTTGTCTTTTGTATTTTGATATGACGTGGACAATTTTTGGGACAAAAGTTCTTATTCCCAGAGGTTTTGAATTCGGTGGAAACGTACATAGGAACGTGTTCGCCAATTATTATTAGGTCTATTGTCTCTAAAACGTAGAACCTATCAACATTTTAGTATGCAATTGCGAAAGGTCCAAGAAAGAATAAAAGGGAAAAAGGATCCCTGGGATAGGGTGGGGCGGAGCGTGAGTTTTATATACAAGAGCGCGGAAATGCTGGTCGAAAAATTTGATCTACCGTGATCTCTGAGTGTTCTCCAGGTGGGCGTTGCAATATAATGATTTCAGTTTCATCTATGATCTAGTACTAAGTGGCAGAAGTCAGATGATGAACGGAAAATAAATATTCTGAATTCATCTGCGATTTTCTCTATCATTATTTAGTCTTCCTATGAGGTACCGGCTTACTCTCTAGTGGTCCTTTTAGATTTGCGAGACCATAAAGAGTATAAAATATCTGATTTGGAACTATATGAGGTACGAAGAGCGTCCCCGCCCTTTTTCAAAAATCGTGAAAAACATGTTTTTATGGTAATTCGTCAAAGCAAAGTTCTTCTTCTCGCTCAGATTTCTAGTCTGTCCACATTATTATCATCGATATTTCTATTTTCTTTGATGAGTATTCCCAACTTTTAATTCTATTTTTACAGATAATGCGAAATTGCTCTCATTGACGGTAAGTAAGTGAACCATTACTGAGGGGAAAGGGAAGGAGGAAGGGAGGGAGTAATAGTTCAATCAAGATATTTAGAATTAGAAGTAATTTTTTTTTGATAGTATTTTTTTAATTAACTGATTCCTAAAACAGGTTGGTTCAGAAGTCTCAAATTTCCAATCATCGAAGGATAGAGGATTTGTTTATCTCCTAGCGAGGATCACTGGTCCCGAAATTCACATCTCACGAAACACAAAAGTTAATGTGAGCTATAGTGATGGAGTTATCTTAATACAGACCGACAAACCGATCTATACGCCCAAGCAAACAGGCAAGTGAAAAAATAAATAAATAAATAAATAAAATTGTGGAAAACGTACCTTTGTAGTTGACTTGATAATGACTTTAACTTTTTCCACAGTGAAAATACGGGTTGTCCCTCTTGGATTCGACTTGATGGCAAGCACTAAAAAGGTATTTCCTCTCCATTTAGAAAGCTAAAATCTGTTTTAAAAGTTGATTAAAGAAAGCTAAATCAATAATTTTCTTTTATTTCCCGTACTAGATTAATCTTATTGTTAAGGTGAGTAACATATGTTAGGTTTTTTGAAATATTTTTGAAAGGCACATCAGTTGCTGTTTTCAATCTCCATAATCACCGCCTCCATAGCATCATCATCAGCACCACCACCATCATGATCTTTACAATCAGTACTGCTTATCAATGTTGAACTGATTCACTTAATATTAAATTCGTGTCATTTTAAATTGCTTCCTTCGGCTTATTTTCATATTTTCCTTTTTTCAAGAATCCTCAAGGGATTGGAGTAAGGCAGTGGGATAGTCTGAATACCACTTCGGGTATGTTTTAAAGTACAATCTTTAAAATTCAATCCCTTATTGATTATGTTTTTATCCTTTATCATAATCTCATAGCAATCCTACAAGGTAAAATAATAATCGTTGCCAAAATTAGCATCTCATACTTTTGATATCAAGATACTCAGAAATCTTTGTAAACAACAGGTTTTATCAGCAAGAATATCGACATTGGCAGCTATGCTCTGGCTGGTAACTGGACAATAGAAGCCTACTATGGTCACCAGGTATGATGATTTTTATTTTTTTTTAATATATATATCTAAAAGTATCTTAATCTTTCAGTCTTGAAATATCTATTGTATGTTGTACTTTACCTTTGAATTATGGAAAACCGAAAGCGGTAAAAGTTCTTCATGAGGTATTCAGCTTATAATTATATCTGTAGAAATATAGAATATATTTTTAAATATCAAGACTTGTTCAAAAGGTGGCTGGTCATTCAAGCTCTGTTAAAATGATTTCAATATCTGAAAATAGAATGAATTCGGTGCTTCAGTAGTAGTCCAAACAAGTTACAAGTCTTTATAGATCTACGGAATATTTTCTATGTAAATAAAGACATTTCATACGAGTAAAGAATTGCTTACCATTCGACTTGAAATGCGGAACAATTTCTCCAAGGCATCTAGAAGTACTCCAGTGATACTCCATGAAGTTTATACGAATTAAAAAGCGATAGAAATAGGAGAAAAGAACGAGCAAACAAGAGAATCAACTACTGCTAACCTTCGACAGTTTAAAAATGGCGGGCTTCTGGTTATAGAACGCGATGCATGGTGGGCAATTAGCGCTCGCAAGGATTCATGGGGCTCGTTCCCAGTTTCCTCCACAATCACCACAATATCCCTAAAATTACGCTAAAATCACCCCCCCCCCCCCCCCCAAAAAAAAAAAAAGAGAAAAAAAGATTATTATTTTTTTCTTATCGTATGGTGCAAGAAATCTTTCCTTGGTTTAGATTATTAATAGCCATTAAAATGAAACATTTTAAGTGAAGTAAATACCGAGTTTTGGTTTGATATCCGATCAAAGGCCCCGTGCATGCACGCAAAGACTGCTTATTTACCGAAACTAAGTTGAAACTTGGTGTTTCATTCTCAAAATGTAAATAAATCCGGAATTATTTGGTGGAAATGTTGGTTTAAGAAACTAACCAATACTTTTGAGTGTTTCAACCAGGCGGTTTTTACAGAACTGTAGAACTTAATTTCTGCGACAACATGGCCAACACTATCAGCACTAATCAGCACTAATCACACTTCATTTTGGTATAGTTTCTTCACAATGTATCTTCGAGGTTTGAAGTACGCGAATATGGTAAGTAAACTAATATAAGTTGTTACAGAAACCATCACGTAAATATGGTTCTATATATTGAGCTGTTAAGTTCTGACGTATTTCCGGGTCCAACTGCTCATAAATACCGCTAAAATAAAGCGGACAATGTTACTAAATAATTATCTTTCGAATTCCACCTGAAACAATCAGGACTTTTGAAAAAATCTTGTCATGAAGAAAAAGTAAGACAAATCTTTTTACAAATGTGTTTCGTTTTAGACCCGGAAGTCGTTTTTCCATACGATTATTGAAGTCACACTTAACAGCCCTATACATAAAATACCAGCTGGGACTGCATGGTCTACAGTTGCAACAAGCAACAACTTAACATGCAGAAAATGATTGAGTCGACAAAATTCAGTTCTGGATTTTCTGTAATTGTAATGCGAGTAACCTCGTGACTTCTATTTGTTGTACAGTTCTTCCAAGGTTTTCTGTCAAGATCAGCAATCCACTTTACATCTTACCTACTCTGGACTCTTTTAAAGTAACAGGAACAGCTAAGTATGTTATCAGCCAAGTGAACATATATGATCATATTTATCACAACTAATGAGTGAAATTCTCAAAATATACCCTACAAAGTTTTCTTCGCGCTGACAACTCACTGCTCACTACTTATTGTGTTAATATATCGGATGCAGATATACTTATGGAAAACCCGTGCAAGGAACAGCAACTGTTCGACTGAGTATCGTGGGAAATCTAAAGGAAAAGGCAATGTCTCTGTCCACATCAAAAATAAAGGTGAAAAATTCTCACTGTAATGTGTTTCTTAAGGCTCGATTACACAGAGCAGTTTTCTCTGCAACTTGTCTTGCAACGGCGTTAAGACAAAGTTGTATGGTGCATTGCGGCGTGTAATTACCTAGAGTGTTATTTGAAAAATGTTGCGAGACAAGTTGTAGCAATCGTTGAAATCATTGAACAGTGTAAACCGTCTTCCAGCTTGTGTCACAGCATAAAGGGGATTATTTATGTAAAAAAAGTGTTTGCACTATATAAAAGAATGTATGTTATGGCTTATGTTCAGTACAACAAAATGTACTAAATGGTTTAGAAATATTCTCGTGGTGTTGTATTTCTTCAAAGCTCGATAATGGGGCGTTCGAACTTCCAATAAAAATGAACAAGATTAAGACCAAATTACAAGGCAAGTGGTTTCCACATCTGGACGGTTATCGCCTTCGCATCGAGGCTGATGTGACAGAGAAATCAACAGGTAAAACAGAGAGAGCGGTTGAGAACTCGGTCTACTTCGTGATGACACCGTACCGTATTGAATACGTCAACACAGCGCGGTACTTTAAACCAGGACTCCCATTTTCAATAGCGGTAAGTAACTATCTAAATTGAACAAGATCTTTGTCTAGTAAATGAACATTTAGAATTAAGAGTGCAAGTGAACAGTCAAGTATGAAAAAAATACATAAATAGAAATCAAATAAATTCATAAAAATATTTACTGGAGGATGATTTGAAGATTGGCCAGGGAAGAGGACGCCTTAAAGAAATGTATTTTTTCGCTTCATTTTCAAGATTAAAAAATAGGACACGTGGTCCATTACTATAGGCTGCACACGCAACCCAACTCCAAGGGATTAAGAAGGCAAAAAGACCCAACCAATAATTACCCACTAATCGGTATTAGCTTATGGGGTAGGAACTATCCACCTAACCAGGCACCTGAATCCACCCCTCATCTTTTCTTTTCCTATATCCTTTTCTTTATTTCTTTTTTCTGTGACAGGTGAGATTGAAGTACACTAATGGGAAATTTGCAAACAGGATTCCAATGAAGGTGTTGGTTGAAGCTTTTGGAGAAAAGGGGAAAAAAATCAATGCATCAGACCCTCAAAAAATGGATGGCAGTGGATTTAATTGGAATAGGGCAAACACTGACGAGAACGGTAAAGCAGAGTTTGTCATCAATATTGCACGACAAGTTGAAAAGCTACAAATAAAGGTATATATGGAGAATCCCCGAGCAAAAATTGTTTCTTTCTCTCTTTGCTTGGTTGGTGTTGTTGGCTGCTGTCGTTGTTGTCGTCGTTGTTGTTGTTGTTGTTTTTAAGAAACCTTTCTCAATTGATTGTTTGCTTGGTATAAAAACAGGTAAGAACAAATTTGCAGAACATACCAAGAGAACAGAATGCTTTCAAGGACCTAGTGGTGTTGGCGTCTGAACCCAACGAGCTGATGAAATTACGACAGACAAATAAACCAGCTAAGGTAATTACTGTAGATCTGTGAACAAGCTATATATAAATCATCCAATCGTGCTGTCATTTTTTTTTTTTTTTTTTGAAAAAAAAATCAAAAAGCATGGACTATAGGCCAGATTATTTATCGATTTTGGGCATTTTAACACCTTTTGAAATTATATGCGTTATTTATGAAGGATGCAAAATAGGTCATTTTTGTTCTTTTTGAGTCAGTAAAAACCATGCCGACTATAGCCCTTGATTTTAGTCAATTTTGAACCATTTTCACACCTTTTGAAAATATACATTGTCTACTTATAATTATTTCCCTATTTTCTAATATTCTTTTCATTTATTTTATTTTATTTTAAATTTCATGAAACAATAGTACCCTTAGCTTAGCTTTGTTGTTGAATGTATTTTGCTTATGTTAAATTGGGCCTTCCCACTTTATTAAGCTGGGGTCAACAATTAAATTTAAAAAAATACATGTTTACTTGGACTGCCAGTTTAACATTTAGGAATGGAATGACAAATATTTTATTTAGGTCGGAACTAACGCCGTCTGTGATGCAGTTCTCACTAGTAAAACGGTAGACAAGCTTACTTACTTGGTGGGTATTAACATCATAAAAATATTATTCAAAATATGATTGTGTGTTGGTTTCAAAGGATGTTTGTCAATGACAAACATGGTAAATTAAAAAGCAAAAAGAGACAAAATAACGATGGCAAATAAAACGGTTACAAACAATAACCTTTCCCTGACAATGGGTCAGCTGGAGACCCAAAAGCTTGGAAGTAAAAATTATTCTAAAGATGCGGTGTTGACGAAACATATTTAAACCTAAAAAAGTATTCTCAAGGCCTAGTGTCGTGTCTGTGGTAACTATGCATGAGCCTTTGGTAAGAATGCCAAAAAAATGAAACTTCATTCAAGGACAATAAAAATTCCATCTATGGATGTGGAGGATCAAATAGACGAAAGGGAACTTCACCATGTCGTTCAAGCTGTCGCCATTGCTACCTTAACGAAATTTCCATCTTCCCTCTGGTCGGCCATTGAATTCCAAACGCTGCATTCTGCCAAAGTAACATCATCATCAAGACTCATGATAATTTTGCCCTTATTATTTCTTAGGTGATATCACGTGGACAGATAGTATACAGTGCAACTATTAAAAAGCTCCTTGGTATCATCACCACGATTTCTTTCAAAGTAACCCCAGCAATGTCTCCGTCTGCTCGTCTGTTTGCTTACTATGTCAAGAAGAATGGAAGTGTCGTCTCTGATAGCATCCTCTTGGAAGTCGAAGACAAATTTCCAAATCCTGTAAGTTTAAATGATGATGTAATATAGCTACCATCAAACTGTCTTTTCAAATGGCCTCATCTAACATCTAAGTCTAGAGAGAGTAGTCATTTTAGTTAATCATCTTAAGCAGGGCCGTAACCCCAGAGTGATTTTTTTCTGCAGATATTTTTGATGGGCTCGGACAAAAATATTGAGGAACCTCCTACGATGTCGTACAACATCAAGATTATGGGTACCATTGGAACCAAAGTGGGTCTCCTTGGAGTCGACCAAAGTGTTTACCTTTTAAGTAAAAGTAACATTCTCACTGCAGAAAGTGTAAGTACCTTTAGAACTTTTTCCAAAATCAGAAATGATAAATGATATTTTGAGATCAAAGAGTCAATACATTATTGTAGGTGTTTAAGAAGCAAGATAATCTTGACCTTGGCTGTGGCGCTGGAAGTGGAAGAAACTCCGAAGGCATGTTCAGGGTAAAAAAAAAATTTCTAATCTTTTCGCAAGTTGACTAAAAAACATGTACCTAAACCATAAATTGTGTTGAAATAACAAAGGACATGATGGTCATGTTAGTTGATAGAGACCAATGAGAAAGAAGGACGATTCACCTCTCTAGAACTTGGTGTTGTATTTCGTATTGTTTTCAGAATGCTGGAATGGTGCTAGTGTCAAGTGATATAGAGGTATCCGGAGAACAAAGTAAGCAATTAAGATAAATTTGTAACCGAACTTTTGTATTTGAAATTTGTAACTTACTTAGACCATTCATCTGAACAATTAACATGATTGGACAAATCACAGAACATCTAGCGCATTCCTTCATTGGTCTTCAATATTTTTGATACGCAAATTCTTATCTACGGACATACCTTTTACTTGCAAACAGGTAAATTCTAATGAACTTATTTTCTTTTTTCATTTAATATATATTTACAAATATAGAATGCCAAGAGGAACACAGAAGGGAAAGACGATCGATAGAAGGTTAGAAAACTTATACATATGAGACTGTTCTAAAGTGTATCTTGTCTCGTTCTTGGGCGAGGTATGGCATGGATTTGGAAATAACCAAAGCAATTTACTCAAGTGAACTATGCATGAACTGGAATGGAAGACAAGTGCGTCAAGTGCGTCTATAAAAACTGAAATTATCCTCGGCCAACCTGCGAGACGAATCTTGTAACATATGCCTTTGCATTGTTTTAGAGCACAGTGACTATTGCTGCAGCCTTGGGAACAAAACTGACCCAATAAAAAGAAGCTGCTACCGACGGGTCAAAGACTTAGACGTGGGGATTTTCAACTCTAAACAGCGATATAACTGCAGGAAGACTTTCTGGATGTGTTGCATGCATAAGTTTGGAAGAAATGGTAATTAAACTTCAAAAAACGCCAGTCTTATAGCATTTGTGTATACCACGTTTTTGTCATATTCGTAATTGACTTTGGTTATTTTTCTTTTTTATTCCATTTGAATGTATTAGAGTTTGCACGGGCAAGAAGTGGCCTAGATGAACTGAATTTTAATGACGAACAAGAGAATGATGATGTTCTTAGAATCCAAACTCGTCAATACTTTCCAGAAACATGGATCAACCAAGAATTAACAATAAGGTTAGATTCATCGGCATTGATTTTGACCTGTAATGGTAATTGGTTGTCTAACTGAAATACTGTTATACGCTCATTAGTGAGGCTGAAAGTAGTTAAGAAAAAGGCGGGGAAAAGGGCACTGAAAAAATGTACGCACCTCAAATAATTCAATAAAACATACCATGGGAGTTCAAATACCATAGAGGTCAGCATTTGCACGACATGAAAGTTCTGAAAGCGCACGCTTACTTTTTGGATTATTTCGAGTAGCTAGCAAACAGGAAAAGAAGGGGCGTCAACTGTATTTTGCAACTGATGATCTTGATCATAACAGTACTTATTTAAAGGCAGCATGCTTATCTTTTTTTATAGATAAGGGGAAAAAACCTGATATGCTTCTCTTTAATTCCTGTTTTTGATTCTTTATCAGTCAAAATGAGAGAGGCGAAGAATGTAGAGCTGTACTTAATCAAGAACTTTTGCAACAATGTGGTTCAGCGGTTTTACCTGTTTCGTTACCGGATACCATGACAACATGGGTTGTACAGGCAATAGGAGTGTCCAATACAGCTGGATTTGGTATCGCTAAGCCACTTCACATCACAACCTTCAAACCTTTCTTCATCTATCTTTCAATTCCATATTCTGTACAGAGAGGAGAGGAAATCACTATCTTGGCAACTATTTTCAATTACAAGAGATATGTTGTTGCGGTAATAATATTTCTTACTACATAAATATATACACAACTATATCAAAAAAGGTTGGCAAATGTTTTATTGCATGTTGCATGTTACCAGAGCTGCATGCTGCATGTTGCATCATGCTTGCCAAGCTTGAATTCTATTATATTCATAGAGTAAATAATGCCAGCACAGAAAAACAAACATGCTGAAAAAAACGTGCAGACAAAGTTTGGGAGAAGCCATGGCAACATTGTTTTGACCTAGTTTCTTATCGTTCTTCAGCATGCAGTACTGTCCTAAAAAACCATCCCGCTCCATTCCGTTTCTATATCCCTTCTTTTTATTTGTCACAGGTTCACCTATTCCTCAAGGGCGACGAAGGCTTTTGCTCAGCTGCGCAGCCTGGCAAAATGAGCAAACTGACGACTTCAAGAATAAGCATCCCGTCACAAGACACAGTCTCTTTCCCTATTACAATTGTCCCAATCAAATTTGGTACAATGCCAATCGAAGTCATAGCAGTTGGTGACCTCGGAGATGACAGAGTATTGAAAGAATTGAATGTTGTTGTAAGTATGCTTACGTTGATGTAGTTATACATTATTGTTATTATACATTTCTATCTACATAAGAGCCAGCCTGCACCGATTGGAACGAATTTCAAGATTAGAGTAAAAAAAAAACAATTAATTGGTCTTCCAAACAATGAAACTAAGCCTAACGTTACAAAAGAGATACTGTACTAAGGAGCCTATCACAAAACAGCTTTCAATAACCAATGTGCATGAGCTCCAAATTCTAGCACAAAGCATGATGGGAAAGTAAGTCCTTATGCGTTTTTGGCTTCTCTAAAAATTCATCTGCCTTTTTTTTCCTTCAACATTTTCTAGCTATGGAAATAAAAGTTTTCGACAGACCAAAAATAAAATTTTTTTATTCTAATAGTTCCTTTGTTTTCCCTGTTATATACATTTTACAGGACTAATTTTCCCAGAGTGCTTTGTGAGCTTTGATAAACATTCTCTATTGGTACTGCATTATTCGCAGCTAGAAGGAAGCAGAATATTAAATTATGGAATTTTCAAAAACAAGCAATATTATTTTATATTTTTTCTCTTTTCATTTTCATTTTCATATTTCTCTTTTTTCATCTCTTTCTTTTTTCTTTCTTCTTTTTTCTTTTCTTTTTATAGCCTGAAGGGATCGAAGAAAGACTGACTCAGTCGTATGTACTGGATCCTCAAGGTATAACATAAACTCTTCTTTCTCTTTGTTGCTTAGAAAACGCTGAATTGACTAAGTTGTTACTTACTAATGACATGTTTGCGATACATGTCACTTTCCATGCAAGCACAATAACAGGGAAAATATTGCAATAGTAATTACTAGAAACGAGAAAATACTCTAGGGGATGACACGTGGTCTGAAATAGGAAAGTATTTAAGAGGTATTCCTATACGAATTCTTTTCTCAAATATTTTAGAACTGCTAAAAGGAAGAAAAGAACGAGAAGAAAACCAACAAAACAAAGTTGAAAAACTTTCTTTTCAAAGCACACGTAAGTCTTGATCAATATAAATGGCTTAATTAATATGAAAAAAAAAAAAAGAATTTTTTTCCAGTTTCCCTGACCGCTCTTTTCTTTGTTAACTATTTAGAAGCCCACAAGAACTCTAAACAGGTCAATAAAGTCAAGTTGGATTTACCAAAGAATGCGATCCCAGGATCAATTTCTGCCAAGGCTTATTTTACTGGTAGGTATGATGCTTTCTAAAATGTGGCATCGAGGTGCATCATCTTGTTCTTGATTTGTATTACCAAATTATTACCAATTATCAAAGGCCTACCTGTTATATCTTAGCTCATCCAATTTGCTGCTTGCAATCGTTACTTGATCATTAAGCTCTGTAAGTTTCTATAATTTCCAACTGTATGTCACCTTGTTATTCCTTTCCTTCGTGAATTCAAGGTGTAAAGGTAGATCATTCGCCTCGTACGTCTGAAGTTAATTTCAAACTAGGCGCTTTAATGATCCTTGATTAGGTTTTTTCTCCGAATTATACGGTCTTTACTCCATCAACGAATTAGACGTGTCCTGACGTAGATCAGCGAAGAGGTTCAATTTTTTCATGCCCCTTTTAGTGTTTTTTTTTTTCACAATGTTTTTCTCCTTTTCAAGGCAACATGATTGGACAGTCTCTAACTAACCTAGCCGCCGGACAAATGGAGCCACTTCTTCAGTTGCCTAGTGGTTGTGGTGAACAGAACATGGTGAGAATAGCACCTAATGTTTATATCATGCATTATTTGACGAAAACAAACCAGATGACTCCAGAATTGGAAAACAAGAAAGAGAAGTTCATCCAGGAAGGTATGCTCCTAATAAAGAACAAAATGACATTTTCTGAAAAAAGACTGATGATCAAGAACATTTTTTATGGTAACAAAAAAAAACTGTTTCCTTCACGTGAAGAGTCTTAAAACAAAAAATATCCATATTTTCCCCCGGACATGCACTATTTATCGTCAACTCTTATCATAGTGTCGGTCATTTTTGACTGATGAGTGGGAAGTGGCACGTACCGTTGTTCACGGAGGGGAGCAGGGCACAAAGTCAACCCAGGAGGGGTGTGCAACCCTCAGAATCAAAGAAAGAAAGCATTGTTTAATTTCGTATAAGGTAGTGGGACAAAATTGCTCCGAGGGGGGTGCGCACCTCCTGCATCCCTCCGCTAGATCCGCCCCTGCGTACCGTAACTGTAAGTCGCGTCGTAGTCTTCCCACTTATACGAAAACGAGTCTATCTTGACCATAAACTTTCACTAAATTAAAAGCAGCAGTTAATACTACTAATGCACATTTGTCTCTTAGGTTACATACATGAATTGAACTACCGTAAGAAGGACGGTTCTTTTGCACTTTTCAAAGGGGAAAGTAATAAAGGAAGTACATGGTAAGTCAGAGCTGTTTTGAAAAGTTAATATATCAACCAACCGAACAAGCACCAGACTGTCACCAACCAATTGAATGAACGACTGGCTGACCAACAAATCTAAGAACTGTCCACTAGCAATTATCTTCGTTTATATCGGTTATGGTTTTTGTTTGACATGTTAAATTGGTATTATGAATCAATATTATATACTTTGCAGCTAGACTACACTATCTCAGTTGGCAGAATAACACTAAACCTCTTCCAACTATCCCCATAGACCCAGTGTAGGTCCCGCCAATTTCGAGGGCAAAGCATGTAAGAATTTGCAAACTCTCCCACCTGCGTTTGGAAAAGCATGCAGCACCTACTAGAATACACTGATTTGTTTGCTTGACATGCTTTTTTCCCCAGGCTGACAGCATTTGTCTTCAAAGTCTTCTGTCAATCAAGCAAGCTAAGTGGCATTTCTATTGACCGGGATGATTTATGCCAATCTGCAAAGTGGCTGATAGGGAACCAGAGACAAGATGGGGCATTTGTAGAACATGCAAACATGGGATCCATTCAGGTCGGTGTTGTAACTACAAGTATGTTCGTAAAAGAATTTGACTGAAAAAGAAAATATTATATTTGACTAGAAACTGTGTGCAACAAAGTGCGTGCGAGGATACCATACATTGATTATGTGACTTACTTGCACTGGCAGCTGCATGGTGTTATCATAATCCTTTTTCACATCTAGGGCGGTGTGTACACAAGTGATGTTACCTTGACAGCAGCTGTGGTTATTGCACTTGAACAATGTCAGTGTGGCATGGTAAGCCTTTATGACTGCAATTCATTTAAATCTATTCAGGCCCTAATCACTTAAATAATTGATTTAAGACAGTATTAATTTTCTGCACCCTAACTGGTATTCTGTGCTTTTTCCTGTAGCTAGTAGAATGGCATGTTCACTTTGCCATGTCATTATCACAGGATTTTCAGATTTTCACTCGAAGCTTGTTAAATTTACAAACTTCTGGCATCGCCGTCTAGTTTACAATAACGACTGAGGAGCGATTAGTTTTATTAATGCCTCCATTGATTACCATTATCTTATCAGTTTAAAAACCGTTTTCAATCTTTTTTCTAGTCCGAAGTTAGTTCCGCCATGCAGCGTGCAGTTGGTTTTCTTGAGAAAAATGTTACGACTCTTACTGATGCCTACAGTCTGGCAATAACTACATATGCCTTAGTACTGGCTGACAGCCCTGAACGATTCAAGTCCAATCAAAAATTGATACAAAAGGCAATATATAACCCAGGTGAGACACGGTTCAGTCCTTCCTGAAAGTCCTTATTGATAGTCCTAAGGCTTACTGATAGTCCTTACTGATAGCCCTTACTGTTAGTCCTTACTGATAGCCCTTACTGTTAGTTCTTACTGATAGTCCTTTACTGATAGTTCTAAAACAACTCCTAAAAGATAATCAGCTAAATTGGATGATACAACAAAGAAATGGTAAAACAGAACAAAGAAACCAGACATAAAAAACAATACAAATTGCCCAACAGAATGCATTCTCGTTGCGTTTCGTTCACTTCATCCTTCATGGCTTAGCTTTTACTAAACACAGCACTGAAGAGCTAAGACAACTAGTTATAGGCCAAGGTATAGAAAGTCCAGCCAAACTAACCCTGCTTTCTTGTTATATCCTTAGGAACATCCAGCCGATATTGGGAAACAGGTTCGAAAGCTCGCAACATTGAGACAGCTGGTTACGCACTGCTGGCTCAAGTGGCCTTGAACAGAATTGAGTATGCTGGTCCCATTGTAGTCTGGTTAACTAAACAGAGAAGCTTTGGAGGAGGCTTTGTATCAACTGCTGTGAGTATACTTAGAAAATTATTTTTTTACAATTGATTTTTCACAATCATTCCTAAGAGAATAAAATAGCAAAAGACATGGCGGCCATGTTGGATGAAATAACAAAAGGAATTCATTGAAAAATCTTTTGTTAAAGTCGTCCAACATGGCGGCTATGACATTACGTGCACACGAAGAATTATAAGAAGAGTTAGTGCAGTGTCAAGATTAGACACAGGGTTTAGTTTTGGTCGTCCAAATGCAATACAAGTACAGACTTGCAAAAGTTACTTACAGCAAAAAGGTACCGTGACCATGCCATGAACTTTTAACCTGCGGCCGTAAAATTTAAATAAGTACTATATGAATATAACCATTAGAATAATACTATTAATACTAAGGATATCTTTCCCGATATGTCTGTAGTACTTGTATTATTTTCAGTCTTGGCACCAATCACCTAATCATGTTCGTGGAATTAATGTTTCTGTACAAAACGCCTGTATTTTTGTTTCTTGAAGGACACATGTGTTGCCCTGGAATCAATCGCAAAGTACAGCGAACAAAGACAAAAGTTCCAACTTGACTTGAGGATAAGAATGAAGAACAAGATAATGAGGATCACCAAGAATAATGCCTTTCTGCAGCAAGAAGCAGATGTAATTAAACATTATTTATAAATAATCAAGTAATATAGATCAAAACATGTTTGTTAGGAGGTTGATCGTCTTTATGACATAGACCCCTTTCACCTGACGTCAAAGCAGCTCAATTTGGAGAACAAAACAAAATATTTTTAATCTCCAGAGAATTGGAACTTATCGTTCTCTCCTCCAAATTGCTGCAAGGGGTCTATATGCAAATGTTGGTGACCACTGACAAAAAGATGCATTGGTGGATGGTTGGATTGGGTAGTAGGCGGGTTGAACGGATGAAAATTAAACGTGTTTTTAATTTTTTTTTAGCTTACAGAGCAAACAGGAGATGAAGTTGGCATCGAGACTTCAGGCAGTGGTATAGGTCAAATGCAGGCAAGTTAATTGAACTATTATCTCAAAGACCAATTTTTGAGTTGTGCATGGGTATATGGGAGTAGTGATAAGGGGGAGCCGGGAGATTGTTATGGCTGTGTGGAGGAGAACGTGCATGCGGAAGAAAGAGAGCAGATTGGATGAGTATTTAAAGTTATATTTATCTAACCAACTCAATCGAATCGACGAACTATATCAACGAATAAACGATAAAGATGAACGGATTTCACAAGAAACAAAAAAGCAAAGATGAAAACAGGAACAAAGATGCAAAAAATACGAAAATATATACTTACGGACAGTGCCGCTGTCTGATGAATATTCTTGTAGCCTGAACGACAGTAAGCCAGGAATTCGAAATAAATTATATATGGAAAAAACTAAGCCTAAAGTATCAGGCAATTTGAATATTGACAAAACAAACTAACTAATTAAAGCGACAAAAACTTGATGCATGACCGATACATAAAAATAAACCTGAATATCTGCGTGCAGCATGGATGTACAGCGAAAAAAATCCATTCACGTCACGTCAACGTAGCTCAATATGGAGGACAAAACAAAAGAATTCCAATCTCCTGTGAATTCTAACCTATTGTTTTGTCGACCTCCAAACTGAGCTGCATTCCGACTTGCTATAAGGGGTCTATTTTGATTTTTTTCAGGTTGATATCAAGTATAACGTTCCTTCTAAAGAAAATGAAAGATGTGACTTTAATGTAAAGGTGACTGCAACCGAAGAAGGCTCTGGACGTTTGATATCTTCTACTTCATCCAGCAGGAGTAACGTTCTAGCTCGTTCAAGACCAAGGCGTTCTCTTAGGAAAAAATCAAGGAATTCAAAGAAAAGAAGGAATAAAAACCAAGCCAAAAAAAGAAAGCATGGAAATAGTGGGAAAAATAAGAAAAATTCGCGAAAGAACCATCAAAACAAGAATCGAAGAAGGAATAAGAGAAAGAGGAAAAGGAAAGGGGGAAAAAGGAAAGGGGGAAAAACGAAAGGGGGAAAAAGGAAGCCTCAAGGCATAGACATACCAAAAAAACTCGTACTATCAGTTTGCACAAAGTAAGTAATTGTGATGCACTACTAGATTAAGACATATAATTCTAAGCCTAATTTGTAAAGAAAGAAATAATAAATAACGTACGTCGACGGAGATTCTTGATCGCAGGCAATTATACAGGCCCATGCTTTACTCTTTCTAGCCAAGGTTTATTTACAATTAAAAGAGTAAAAGTGGGCCAAATTTAAAACATGAGGAACTTATATTTATACTAAGAATTCCACAAGGTGCCCAATTACAAATCTACCAAGGAGGCTTTTTGCACTAATTGGTACCTTGATTAAGTGGCCAACCTCTATTTAGCAGCCAGTTTACTAAAGTTCCAAAGTCCCAAAAAAGGGTTTTACGCTAATTTATCACTCTATTACAGCCATTCTCAGACACACGCGCACTCTTGCGAATTTTTCTGTCGCGACAAGTTGGTTTTTGGTGGTCGTCAATCAAAATGTTTCCATAGCACTGTCGGAAAACACTAAGCAACAAAGGCATGTGCGTATGGAATGTCATGGAAACGCTTTGATTGACGTCCACCAAACCCTACTTTATCGCGACAGAAAAAATCGCAACAATGCGCGTGTGTCTGAGAATGGCTGTAAGCGACAAAGTTGTCTTTAACCTACTCCATATTTGTTCCTTAATGTCTACCGTACTGAACTACTATTGATGAATATTAGTCCTGCTAATCATCTTAATAGAAATGCAATTATGGTCATTCTACATACTGCGTATGGTTATGGAAAACTGACCCTATGTTCACTTCTTAAATCAGATACAGGAAGTCTGGACAAACTGGGATGGCCATAATTGAAGTTGGTATGGTAACAGGATTTTCTGCCGATGAGGACACCTTGATTAAGGTTTGTTTTATTTTCTCCTTTATTTTAATTTATTATTGCGGTAGGATGATGCTAGGGCCTTTCGAGACAATATGCCGTGGGAAATATACTGAAAATTCTTATTAAGGTTGCACATTCCTCAAAATCCCCTGCAGATAAAGTAATCTTGGAGCAAACTAACAAATGCAGAAGCATTTTGGGATAAGAGTAAGCAAAGAGTTTTGTTAAAACATTTTCTACAGGAATAATTTTTCTTTGGCATCTTTTTCATTTTTGTAGAATTGTGTCATTTTTTTTATTTCTTTTTTATTTGTGTTGCTCGCAAGGTTTGAGAACGCATGCGCGCGCATGGAAAACAACGTCTATCTGAAACATCTAAATTTGTTAATTTGTATATATTTTTAGCTGGTTGAAAAGAACAACAGCATCGAAAGATACGAGTTATCAGACAGAGCAGTCGTATTCTACGTGAATAAGGTGAGGCACAATTCTTAATAGCACTACAAATTAACTCTTGTCTTCGTTGTAAACGCTGTAGCTACTGATGCTATAGGAACCATACCCAGGGACCGCGCGACGTTTTCCCTTTTCCCATACCAGTCTTTATATTTCCAATCTTAGCCCCACCACTTTTTCCCATACTAGTCTCTTATAGCCCTACCACGTCTTAGGGTACTCCGCGGTCCATGATACCTCGTATCTTTGCATTATTCATGTTTGTTTTCGGTATCAGTGTTGTTTGTCTGTCTCTAGTCTGTTTGCCAACAAGTTTAGTGTTTGTTTGCTTGCTTGCTTGTACATTACTTTAATTTAATTCTTTTATTTCACTCAGATCAGCAATGCTCAGAGAACCTGCGTTGCATTCCACCTAATTCGTCTCTTTGATGTGGGCATAATCCAACCCGTTCCTATCAAGGTTTATGACTATTATGAGCCCGATACCAAGTGCACCCTTTTCTACAACCTGAGGAGTAAATGGAGGTCAGTTGGAAGCTGCAAGGGGAAAAGATGCAAGTGTACCCAAGGTGAGATAGAAACGAGAAATAATGAAGGAAAAGTAAGAAATGAATAGGATAGGGATGACGAGGGCATAGACAATGTGCATCAATTCTCACAAAGCATTCTGGAAAATGGAGTCCTGTAAAAATGGAGCAGAGAAATCAGAGGAACTATCAGAAAAACAAATTACTCTGTTATTTTCGTCTGTTGAAATACTTTTATTTCCATAGAAAATGTCGGAGTAAATATCAGATGAATTTTTAGAGGAGCCGAAAAAGCATAAGAACTCACTTTCCCATCATGCTTTGTGCTAGAATTTCGTACACATTGGCTAATGCTGGGAGCATCGCAACAGATACTGTCATGGTTCATGTATGTATCTATGTTTTGAGTGGCGGGAAGGGGGAGGGGAGTGTGAGGAGAGATGGGAGACAGATATAACGTGAGAATGGCACAACAGAACAAGACGCGCGCGGTAAAGCTGAGTTGGCCTGGCATTGTTATTCTGATTAATCAAATATTAACACTCACTATAGTAGTAAGTGTTAATAGCCAATATTTATGAGAAAGAAGTTAAATATGACCAAAACCTGATTGAATTTAAACTTACTAAAATACATAGGCATGTGTACTGAACCTGATCCGTACATCAGTAATATCGACGAGCTTGTCAGTGAAGTCTGCAATGTCTACAACTATGGTAAGTAGCTGCAGAATTTGGGGAAGGGGGTTGAACCAGCACATGCGAACTATTTTTCTTCCGACGGTTTGTATGATCTATACCTACTTCAATCATCACTGTGTTTAAATGTACTACACTATATATATGGAGATAAAACTCATAAATAAAGCGGGCTTTGGGATTCATGCGATAGACGGGAGATGGACAATCAGTGGTCGGTCGATCGAATGCATAAATAGGGGAAGGTTTAGATAGAAGCTTATTTTCGCCTGAAATATTGCACACACTTTTAAAACATCACAATATTTTTGAATAGTTTAATAAAAGTTAAAGTAAAACACGTTAAACATCGAGGCTTAAAATCCACAGGTGACCCGCAAACCTCGATAGAATTATATAATGTCGGATTTTTTCAGTATTTTTCCAATCCATTTTTCGTCTTTAATTTTCAGCCTTCAAAGGCAAGGTGGTAGAGATAGACGAAAAAACTGAGAGTAACCCTGATTCAATGATCATGACATATCAAATCAACGTAACACAGATCTTCAAACAAGGCAGCTCTAAGTTCAAAACCAAAAAGACGTACTGGTTCATAAAACCAGCGATCTGCCAGTACCCCGATCTTGGATTGGGAGAACACGTGCTTATCATGGGCAAACACAAGAATGGTGTGCAATACCTTGACAGAGACACATTTGTAAAGACGTTGGGTCGCCGACAAAAACGATTCGTGAAAAAACTGGTGACACAGATCAGTCAAGTCGACTGTGACTGACTTTGAGCAGGAAGGAGGATGCCTTAAAAGACAAAGGCAGTGTAATGTCACAGTAGTTTAAAACTATATTTTATTGCAAACTAAAATAATGAAAGCGTAGGCAAGCGAAGAAATAGAAAACACTCGCGCACGTGTTAAGCGCAGTTTTTAAACACGCGGAGACTGGCAGAATATGAGAGAATGTTAGGCCTTGTTTAAACGGATCGGTTTTCATTTGAACACGGTTTCATGAGCATAAAGTCTGTCGAAAATGATGCGGTTACAGATCGTTTACGCAATCATGGTATGACGTATTAGGCTCATTTCCAGGCCACCAGTTTTCATAGCGGATTCCTTCTAAACCATGAAAATACCACGGTTTCCCCGTTTACACCGACACGGAACCTGAAACCGGATCGTTTTCAAAGCGCTCCACTTTCCACAGCGTTTTCAAAACATCTCAATCAGCGTATAGTTAACGCAAATGAAACCGCCTTAAGAAAAGCATGATCAATGCGTCAGCGGAGTGCTTCTCAACAATTCTCAAATCTTCTGCCAATCCTCAACTACCGAATTAATTGAAATTAGATTCAACTAACTACTGAAAAATTTGCACTAAAATTAGGGAGGAAGTAGTAATGAAAGATAGTAGAAAACCATAAATAGAAAAGGATTACTAAAAATTACCGAACTGATATGCACTAGATTAATTTGCACTAAAATTAGGGAGTAGTAAGGAAAGATAGTAGAGAAGCATGAAAATGAATGAAGCACTAAATATAGGGATAAGAGATTTTTTATTATTATTGACACTTTTTTAAGAAAAAGGATTAAACTAAATCGTTTTACCAGCCCAACACCTATTAGCCCATGACTAACTGAAAAAAATACTCATATCAATTAGGTATTTTATTAAAAGTGATGATTTTTGCAGAGGGAGGAAAACCGGGAATAGAGGCTTTGCACCATCACGTGATGGCAGCCATGACAGGAGGCATAACAATATTATTTCCCCCCTAGGAAACGGAATTCTTTATCATGTAAATCAGACTAGACCAGATTCAATTGTTCCTGCCTCCTGTCATGGCTGCCATCACGTAATGGTGCAAATCCTTTATACATTAATGATAAAAGTCCTTTTATCATCCATTCTCTATACAAGGAAAAAAACCTACAAAGGCAACCCTGAGTTCAATATTTGATTCCGCTAACACAGCGGCGAGAAGCGGCACATTAGTAAATGATCTTCTAAGCCTTCGATCCAATTTCAAACAACACGGAAGCACGAAACCTAACAATGATATTCCAATAAATCTATTAAGATTAGTGAATGCACACGCTATGTTTACATTGTTCTTAATCCGTTTAATGTTACTAGGATACACAGAGCATCCTGGTGCGACACCGTCATACATATGGATATTTTACCACACCGCGCCAGGCGGTTCTAATAGCTAGATTATAATAGTTTCGTTATACGAATCGGAAATCACAAACCTTAGCGTCTACTTGACAGGGTTTTTAAGTCAAAGAGCCATTAGAAGATAGATGGTGATTTATACTTGTATCTTAATGGGAATGAAAGCCTGCTGGTCAGCTGCAAGTAGGATGTCAATCTATCACGTGTATAGTATTCGCTTGTTAAACTGCTTGTGGTGAGGTTGTGTTAATGTGAGCTTTATCATCCTTTTCTATTCTTTTTTTGTGTTTTTTCCTTCCTTCTTTCTGTCTCATTTTAAATTCTTATCTTTTTGCTATTTTGTTCGTCTTTGATTTAACCTTTGATTTAACCTTTTCGTGCCTTTTTGTCTTTCTTTTTTCTATCTTTCTTTCTCTTTTTCTTGTCCTCGTCTTCGAACAAAATTTCCTTATATCTAACGTGTAATTTTGTTCTCCCATCATGTGCAATTTTATTTGTATACATTTTCTTTTCTTTTCTTTGATATATTTTCTTGACCTTTGACTCTTGGCTCCATCCACTTACCCTTTTTTCTCTCGTACACTTTTCTTTTTCAACTTCTTTTTTTACTTCTTCTTTCCTTAATTTCGTATAAAAAAAATAGAATTTTCCACTCACGAGAAATGAAAGCTCTTGTAAAAATTTTCTTCAACAACTGAGTTGCTTTCGAATTTGTTAAAATACTATTTTATTAACAAATTAAAAAATTCCACGAAAAGCCACATCCAAAAACAACACTTTAAACTTGTTTGTGAACATATAATTTCAAATTCTTGACAGCCTTCCAAATCCTTTGCCTTCGGCCATCACTAAGCACTCCTATCAACGTTCATGTTGTCACTCCGCACGTAGCATTGATTTATGAGTTCCATTCAAGTTGACAAAGTTGACAGGCTTTTTCTCATTTGCCAGATAAAAATCACAGATTTTTTCTTGGTTATTTCATAGCTATCGATTTTGCTTTGCATTTTTTTCTCTCTCAAAAATTATATAAAAGACTGATTTTTGTCCGGTTTTGCAGAAACTCGTTCCTCGCTACGAATGGTTGCTAAGCACTACTGCACGTCATCGTTATGAATTCACAATAAAAATAAATAAATATGCTGTTAAGGACTCGTGATTAGAGAATAAGATTATATCACATTTCTTAATGTTTTGGTCACAAAAGACTCTTTGAAAATCAAAGCCGGGGCTAAAGCTTGGTTCGTCAATCTTGAAGGTAAACTTAACTATGAAGTATTTTGTAGTTGTAGTTTTTTTTTAGCTGGTAAAACGGCTGATATTGCCGTTAATATTCTTCGCACAAACACATAAGAATACCATAAGTACTATAACGTTTAACTAGAATTAGATATTGTTGATTAACATACACGCACTTAGCTTGCAGAATTGAAAACTTAGGAGGAATAGCTTATTTCAAAGCGTAAAAACTCAACGTGGGGATGAAGAGTTTTTCTAAATATATATTCTATTTTGAAAGTTACAGACTTTGCTATCGATTCGAAATAGAGTTGAGGTTTTGACAAGATGAAACAGGTGAAATCTCAAAAACCTGTTTTATTTTTTCTATATATTTATAGTTTTTTGCTATCCCTTAAGCCAAAAAATAACCCAACTATTTGAGTGATTTCCTCTGCCGAACGAAACTATTATATTATCAATCGATCCTTAAGAGATAGTGTCTTAAATAGAAGGCAATAATGAAAAAATGTTAGACCTGCTTGACGAATATCGCGACGAATCCTAAGTGGTAGCGATTTATCAATTAGAATTCTCACGAAAATATCAATATTTGCTGAAAATATGTCTCTGTAGACAATAACATCGTTTAGATGTGGGCGAGAATACAATACAAATAACATAGTCTTCAGAACATCAGTAAGACTTAGAAAGAGGATTTTAGTACTGCTACCTAGGATTTTAGCTGAGATGGTATGTATTCATTTGGAATTGAAATGGTTTAAGTTCTAGCTCGTCAATATGTGACTGAAATAACTGTAGTAGTAACCATAGATTCGTCCGTTTTACTGTTGTGACTAAAAATGAATAAGAGAGAAAAGAAACCAATGAAGGTTGGACTCAAAGGTAGAAAGAGAAAAATGAAAAAATAATATGCATGCATGGAAGAGAAATTCAAGAAAAAAGAGTGAAAGAAAGAAAGGAGATACGATAACCATGAAGAAGGTAAGGAAGGAAGCAAGGAAGCAAGGAAGGAAGCAAGGAAGGAAGCAAGGAAGGAAGGAAGGAAGGAAGGAAGCAAGGAAGCAAGGAAGCAAGGAAGGAAGCAAGGAAGGAAGCAAGGAAGGAAGGAAGGAAGGAAAGATTCCAGATACTCTACCAGTTTATAAATAGAATAAAAAGAGTTGCAAGATATAACTTTTGTGTAGCTCCAGGATATTTACCGGATTTCGTGCGAGACTCTATGTAAGTAATTTGTGAATCCTGTCTACTTATTTTAATTAGAACCCTAATCCACTTAAATCCCTAAACCCACTAATCTCATAGTTTGTTCTATTACTTCTTTCTTGTTAGTACATAATTACACATTTGCAGCGGTTTATCTCATTGCAGGTCTTTTTATGGCAATTTTATGTTTTCAATTTAGATGAGCAGTTTTCAAGTTTTCATTTTGCGAATATTTGAAACTGTAAATTGTTTTAACAGCGCAATTTCCATCAAGTGTACCACAAATTATCGCCGATCCGCGATAATCAGTGTAAAGCAAAACCAAAAAATAGAACTGATCAAGCCTTGTTGTGACTAAAGTGCCTGGGCTATCGGCTAGCTCAGGGTCGGATTCGTTTTCTGTAGATAAATTAAAATCCAAGTGATTGTTTGTTCCATTCCGCCATTCATCAATTTATTTATTTATCTTTCGATCTATGCATACATCCATTCGTGCTTAACTTTTTTATCCTTTCTTCGGTTCTTTCTTCTTTCCTTCCTTCCTTCCTTCCTTCCTTCCTTTCTTTTTCTTTTCTCCCTTCCTCCCCCCCCCCCCCCCCCCCACTCTTTTTATAGAAATATACGATTTTTTTGGGCTCATTTTATGATTCTCGTTGAAGCAATCAGTAATATTATTAAACTAAGTGTCATCGTAAATAAATGTACTGGTGAACAATGTGCCATTGTGGAACCCCATTGTGCTACTAATGAATAACAATAATAATAATGATGATGATGATGACGATGATAATGATGATGATGATGATGATAATGATAATGATAATGATGATGATGATGATGATGATGATAAAAATTCAAAGAATCCAATAAAATGTCAATAATAACAACAACAACAACAACAACATTCGGATGTAAGAAATAAGACCTATCCTAGTTTTAACAAATAACTACTTAACTGTTTTGGTGAATTGAATACCAAGCAAAGCCCTTGCGGTGCAGACTGAATCTGTAATGAATAATAATCATAATGATGAAAGAAACAAGAAATGATATTCGCAGACGAGCAAAATACCAATAGGAAGTCCTCACCATGCCAGTAATAGATAATAGCAATTTTGATGAAAGAAACAAGACTCGTTTTATACTGATTGCGTGAAATGTATTGATGGACAAAAATAGCGAGGGGATCCCATAGTGTGCTAATAATATCAACAAATATCCATGCACGCACAATGAATAGCATCAAATATTCTGTCAAAAGAGAATCATCCATTTGTTAATCAATATATATAACACCAGCTATTTTAACAATGACATAAATTTTTATAAATTAAATTTTAAAAAATACCAAAGAATGCCCTTGTTTACAAATTATTTGTCTTGAATAATATTTCGAATGCTGTCTTTTATCAGTTAAATGCATACCGTACCAAGATTTATTTAGTAAAAAACTATTTAATATATTTCCGTTGGTTCACTGTTCCCAGTAATGCGTAAGATCGTTTTTTCGCGTACGTGTGAGAAAAACGATACATCCAATCAGAAGCCACTGGCAACTGGCTGTTGTTTTGTGTGAGTCCTTTGACTAAACTAGAAAGTTTGAGTTCAAAATATGAAATTTTATTTTAGACGGCAAAACGAAAGAGAAAATCGATGAAATATCAATGGTAAAGCGAAGGAAAAGCTATCTGAAATGTAAATCTTTAAGAATAAAATAATAACGAGGAATGGCAGTGTTATTATTGGAAGCCGGAAAGTTGTTCTTGCAAGAAGAGAGTTTACTAAATAAGCTTTCTTAACCATTTCCCAAGTAAAGTAAATATAATTCCCGGAACTAAAGCCTAGAAGTGGAAAATATTAAGATTACACAAGAGAGCATAAATTAGAGAGGGAAACTTCTTAATACCACGCGCGCCATGTGAATTTTCGGTGTGAATTAATGGCGTGGACGTGTGCACACGCGCACAAAAACAACATACTTTTCGTCGATTTTTCTCACTTTTTTTCGACAAAATCTATTAGATAAAGCAAAATGATTGGCTATGTTATGTTCTATGATAAAACACAGCTGAAGCTCTTGAACACTCAAAAAGATGCGAATTTAAATTTATGTTTTTCCCAAAAAATCTTTACATGCTTTCGCTACTTCCAGGTTTGAATAAAGCACACAATTTTTGACGCACAGGAGTAGGGTATGGCGAAAATTGTTTGTACGCGAATGCTAAAAATAGCCCAGCCGGGAATTCACATGGCGCGCGCGCATTAAGAAGTTTCCCTCTCTTATTTATGCTCTCTTGAATTACATCATTCGAATGTCAAAAATTTGTTCAGCTCAGTTTTATAATGCTAGCGTTTGCAAAACGTCGTTTTTAGACGCGATTTAAAATAACCTTTGCATGATTTTTTATTGTTTTAACTGTTTTAATTCAAACCGAATTGAAAGTTTAGCTATGAATGTAATAAAAAAAGAAAACACTATGGAAAGTGCTTCGTACGCGTACAGTTTTTATTAATTAATTTATTAATTCATTCACTCGTTTCTTATCATAAAACCCACTTGCTCGAAGACTCGCTTGTTCGTGTTCTGATACTTCACAACTTGTGAATAAAAGCCATACGTGCACACTTTCGATGAAGTAATCTTTATATATCTTATATCATATCTTTCACAATGGCTTCGTACTAGATAAAAAACGTAAAACAGTTCCATTCAGATCAAAACTAAGTGGCCTGTTGTTGTCGTTTCCTCAATCATGAATACACAACAATTAAACTCCAGAATATAATTCTTCATTAATATATATATATTTTAAATAAATACAAGTCGAAGCAGCTGAAGGAAAATTTTAAAAGATCAGTTACCACAACAACAGCTTCAATTATTTTATTCCTTTTCTTTTTCACCTTTCTTTTATTTCTTCTTTTGTTTTATTTCCTTTCTTTTATTTCTTCTTTTGTTTTATTTCCTTTCCTTTCCTTTCCTTTCCTTTCCTTTCCTTTCCTTTCCTTTCCTTTCCTTTCCTTTCCTTTCCTTTCCTTTCCTTTCTATTCCTTTACCTTTCCCTTCCTTCTTTTCTCTTTCTTTCATAATCCATTATACTATTAAGATTTTAATTCTCACTTAGCTAAAAACAAAACAAAAAGTCCCAAATAAAACTCAGGAACTGTATGAAAAAGCTGATATATATATACAAAGTTGAACCACTTAAAAGATTCATTTATCCACAACCAAATATTCTCACGTATTTTGCTAAATTATGTATGTATTAAAGTGACTGACTACTTTTGAACGTTGTATTTTAGCCCACGATGTGGGCTCAAAACTGCAGAATCCTTAACCTTCAAAAACATTTATTGAGAACAATACACGTTCTGAACTTCAACATGGCAAAAACCTAAAATTTTGCACGAGACTCTATTTGTCTCTGAATTTCCTAAAAAAAAAAACAGGCAAAAAGCAATCTTTTGTCAAATTTTGAAAAATACGTAATTATTAGAACTCATAAAAAAAAGCGTTGTGTGTTTTTGTAATTGTCGTTTGCGAATGATTTTCTGTTCATCAAGCTAAAAAGCGTTGAATTTTGAGCTAATTCGTAAAAATTTCTTTAAATATTTTGAGTTAGAAAAATAATGTTCGAAAATATTATTCAAAGTAGATGTCCTTAGATAATTACTTTCACAGCTTAGTTTTCGATTTCTGAATTTTTTGGTGCAAAGCTTGGTTTCCGCCAGTTGTCAAGATGGTCATATTCAAAATTCATCAGTTATCTCGAAAACGAGCTCGGGACATCCAATTTTTCTTTCCATTTTTGGAATCAGCGTCCAATTCTGTATAAAATAGCTTTCTAAGAAACGTTTCTAATTACTCCTTGCTAAAGTAGTCAGCCACCTTAGTCTAAAATAACATTAAAATTCGGGAATGTTTAATTCCCAGCCTCAATAGATATTCATAATGATTTTGCCAATTACTCAGGCAACGAAAAAAGAGAGCACTTATAAGTAAGAAAAACAAAACCGAACGATTGGTAAATGGCCTTAAGCATGGGTTATATTTGCGTATGAATATACGGTTGAAAATTTCTTGTGGACTGTTTAGTATATTGACTGTCTGTCCATCAAAGGTCTTGTGAGTTCTTATCCGGGGTTCTTATTTCTTTTGTTATATCAAAACAAACTCGGCTTGACTCTTTCAGAGCGAAGTCTGTGTTTAACAAGAGGTAAATGAGTGGCACTCCAAAGGGGAAATCGATAGTAAGAAAGAAATACAGAAAAAGAAGTTAAAAAGCGAAGCGAAAGCGAACAAGATTCGAAGTGAGTGTAACAACCTTGTCAACACCAAGGTAACGTTACAACATACAGCTTTTCTAATACTGTTCTTGATATCTTTAATAAAATTCAGTTGACTGCAAGGAATAATATCGATCATCCTATCAAGCATTAGAGAATAGAGCAAAGTGCAAGGCATAATTATAATGAAATTTTTTTTTGCATAAATATAAGAACTCATTTTAATTTTGCTAAGTGAAAATAAAATTAAAACGCAAGCTTCTGAAATTGAGTAGATAACATCAGGTCAGGTGTAAATCGGCAATATCTAACAGAGTTATCCTCTAGAGAGATAAGGGGACAGTTTTAAACTGGTATTGTGCCAAAGTTCAAAACCGTAAATTTATACCTTTTTTATCGTGAGAATCCATCAGACTATACCAGCTTATCTTTGGACTGATTAAGGCTTTACCATCATTTGTTAATAAGTTGATCATCAACATGGGCGATCTTACTAGAATCACTCCAATAGTTTTAGTATACTCGAGCGCGCCACCAATTTCGCCCGTACAACTCCAGCCACAATTGATCATGAATTCGAAGGTACAATATTGAAAACTTTATCTATATATATATATATATATCTATATATATATATATATATCTATATCTATATCTATATCTATATCTATATCTATATCTATATCTATATATATATATATATATATATATATATATTTGCACATCATTTAAATTTTCTGTAGACTTTTTATTAGAAAGAAAAACCTTAAATGAAAATATATAGAATTTAGAGGAATAAATAAATAAAAGTCAATATAATTGTCCTAAATTTCAGCAGTCACATTTTACATTTTCCACTTTGTATCTTCAAGTACACCTCGTGTATTTTAGTTCAAGGTTAAGCACAAGCCAGAAAAAAGAGCAAAGACTATAGCTTATCATATTTTAGTTATATAAATATAAATATAATTTACTAGTTCAGTTTAAATCTTCTGAAAAATGCTTAGAGGAATAATCATGGTCTTTTCATAGTACTACTTTGGCCACTAGTGCAGTTGATGGCGGTTTCAGTGCCAGCTTCCTTGACTGCATATGTTATGGTTAATTCACAGATAGACGGAAGTTGTCAAGCTGGGTGCCTTCTTGCAAGCATTTTGTCATTTACTTCTCAAGCGCTTTAGAATATGTTGGTTCTAAAAAAAACTTCACTAAGTATTTTACTAGATAGCCTCTAGAAGCGTTGAGTTGAGTCAATATTTGAGAGTTAGGTCACCTGTGTTCTTGTTTTCAATTTATGCAAATTGAGGAACCCCAACTATAAAAGGAAGAATGAAAGAGGAAGCAGATGTATGCCACTAACAGACAAATGCTATTGTTTGATGAGATTAAGATCATGTTCACTGATAAGTGTCTTAACAAAACCACTCGCTTTTTATAGAATGGCCGGTGGTTGAATCTCTTTTCAAAATGTAGTTTAGTTATATATTAAGGGCTTCACAACAGATGGCAAAAACAAGACATAGAAGGAACATAAGAAGGATCGCCGTAGCTATAAAATATATAAGGTCATAATCTTTCCACTCTAATTCATCACGGCCGAAGTTGGAAGAAAACTAATATATTTGCTTATATATGCGGCTATGATAAAGTATTGATGTAAGCTGTAGAATATCATAACGGTTGGAAATATTATAATTAGAAACAAAATATCCTCTCAAAATATTACTAGAAAAGCGATCAATTCTCGAGTCAAAAATAAACCTTTCTATAAGATTCTTTTTAATCAAAAACGAATATCGATATTATTTCAAGATTATTTTTTCATTTATTTTTTATTCCAATTCATTTTCTTGCATTTTTGTTTCAGAGGAATATCTTAATTTTTCCAAGTAAAAATTACCTTTTTCAAATTTTGAATGATTTGGCATACAGGTGGCATGAGCACATTAATAGATCATGGAACGAAAACCTAGCAACCACTTTTTAAGCAAGCATAAATCTATTATTTATTCAAGCTTTTTTTATTATATTTCTTTGGTGTTGGATAATTTTCCTTTCGTTTGGACGAAATTTATTCAACATGAGTTTCAGTTCGATGATGTTGTTCAAAGATACAAAAGTTAGCAAAGCTAAGGCAAATATACAAACACAACTGACTGGGTTATGAAATATTCATTAGAAGGTGGAATACTCGATGGAGAGCTTGTTTGTTTTCATTGAATTTAAGACAAGGTATTTCTTTTCTTATTTATCAACAGGGAAAGATTCAACGAGTTCCTGGTAAAGAAATCTAAAAATATCGCCAATCTTATTGAGGAGTGACTTCAGAAAAGAAGATTGCTTGCAGTGGACAGCAAAAACTATCGAAACATTTTACCAAGAAGGCGAACAAAGCGAGCTATACTTTGAATATCGCTGAATTAACTGTACACTGAGATAGCTAGACTTGTCCTAGAGGATAATCACCAAAGATTTTGGGAAAGGAAGACGATAGATTTGTTAATAAAGAATGCCAACCGTATCCTGGTGAGAAAGAAGATTGGAAGTCATTGGGAGCTGAATTTAAAACAAATTATTCATTATGAACTGACGAGCTAAAGCGACTTAAATAATCTTCACTGTTTGAAGTCAAATAGTGACAGCTCAGGAAGACGAACAACTCGTCGTATATTTCAAGCATATATATTCTGGATACACATTTTAAACATTGATGGCGTGCAATGATTAATTTTTCGGCATATCCAGGGAGAGAAATGAGGGAATGCACAAAGGGAATACATGCCCTTAGGTTACAAGAAGAAAAGAATCAAAAAGGCCCTTACATTATGGTGATTTTCGTTTGAAATAACTCTTTGTCTTTTCCATTATCAACACAGCCAATAACTAAAAACCTAGCCAAGGGTAATGTTACGAGATTGAAAAGCAAGGTGCATCGTTTCTTGTTGGGGCTGTCATCTCATTATCAAGGATTTTCATTTCTAAGTCGAAGTATATTAAAATACCAAAATTAAAACGTGCAGCTTTTAGAAGAATCCAGAATCGCCTTCGGGTGTAAATGATTAGTTTAATTCAAGAGATTGCTGATTGGTTTTAGCTATTAATACTGATAGTATTAATGACACAATAAAAGAAGTATCGCTAAACTAGACAGAGCATAAAACAGTCTGAGAAGATACTTGATAAGCTCCTTTTGAGCAGAAAAGTCAAGACGCTAAGCAGCATTTTATCTACAAATTCGTTACTAGGCAATAAGGACAACCTAAAAAGGACTAGGAAGAAAGAAAGACCTTTGGGGAAAACACCAAAAGCAGGTTAACAGGTTATTTTTACTTGGAAAGAATCGTAGCTGATCAAGACACCTGTTTCCCGCCATGAATGTTAGTGCTGGACTTACACCATTTAACACTGTTTTTTCGGATGATATTCATGGACGTCGTGGTAGTTGGACTTCAATTGGAAGCGTTAACGAAAGCTCTTTCGGCACGTATGGAGGGTTAGACCACGTGGATCAACCAAAAAGACGCCAAAGTCTTTCTGTACACACGTACCGCGCACGCGCAGGGTCATTTTGTCAGCTGCCTACTCGTGTTGAGCGAAAGAAGAGTGAATCGGAGCTTTCTGATGTCTCGTCAAAAACAAGAATACGAATCAACGTTCGCGGGAAGCAGTACGAAACCTTTAAGTCTACTCTGGAACAATTTCCCGACACGCTTCTTGGTTCCTACGGAGGACGCTGCCGATTTTATGATTCTGTAAACGAAGAACTATGTTTTAACAGAGACCCAAACTCGTTTGACGCAATTCTATTTTTCTACCAATCAGGAGGAAGCATTTTAGCCAGACCATCTTCAGTTGATGAAGATTTATTCGAAGACGAAGTTAAATTTTTTGGGTTATTCGAAGAAGCAGAAGAACTGGTTGAAAGCCAAATATCCGTTCAGGAAGAACATTTTGCCGGGCATTTCGTGAGCCTGAGGAGGCGAATGTGGAATATTTTTGAAAACCCAGCTGAATGCCGTTCTGGGAAAGCATTTGCACGGATTTCGCTACTCGTTATTTTGCTTTCTGTGATAGCATTTTGCTTAGAAACCGTTCCAGCGTTTCAAAAACTTCCAATAGAAAATGATTCAAAAGTTTCTGAAAGGCCGCCAAGAAATAAAAACGTCTCTGATAGCATCAGGCATAAACAAAGCAGCACAAATTTGAGTACGTTTCCTTTGAGCAACAAAACTAAGGTAACCGTACAAGTGTCTTCAAATTTGGATGACGACAAAAAAATACCTGGCCAGCAGTATTGGAAGTTTTGGTTCTACGCTGATACAGTCTTCGTCGTGTTTTTTACTGCAGAATATATCGCGCGGGTGTTTTCGTCTCCTGACAGATTAAAGTTCATCAGATCATTTCTGTCTGTAGTGGATTTTTGCGCCATTGCTCCATACTACATCTCCCACATAGCTCAAGCCGGTGAATTTAATAATATTAAATCGTTCAACGTTATTCGTTCCATACGTCTTTTCCGGGTTGTGCGTCTGCTTAAACTATCTCGTCACAGTGTTGGATTGAAACTGTTGGGTCGTGCATTGTATCTAAGTCGTGGGAGAATGGTATCTTTGATAGGATGCATTGTTATGGCAATTGTGTTTTATTCAGGGTTGATGTACTACATTGAAGGATACGAGGAGGTTTCTAAATTCGAAAGCATCCCTCATACTTTCTGGTGGTCAATCATCACAATGTCTACAGTTGGGTACGGTGATGTAGTTCCTAAGAGCGGGGCTGGGAAGCTTGTTGGAGCATGTTGTGCATTTACAGGCATTATTTTATTGTTTATTTTACCCATACCTTCGTTCGTGACAGACTTTAGTAAACTGTACGAAAGGTGGTTACGGAAAAGAAAAAGTGCTAACAAGCATAGAGAAAGGATAAAGATAAGTGTATCGACATGGGGATGAAAAAGTCCTTCAGTTTAATTACAATAAATGATATTCCAAACAAGAATATTACTGAGATAAACATTTTTAATAAATAGACATAGTTCGCCTTAATTTGTATTAAAATTGAAATTATTGGTACCATTAAGTTCAATACTGTGACAAATAGACAAAATAAGAAAAATAGAATTATGCCGCAGATATGATTGTATATTTACGATCGAATTGTAGGTTACATGGTGTTTTGTCTCGAACAGAATTCAAAATGACTCTGGTAGCCTGGGGGGAAAAGCAGGAAAAAAGTGAAACGAAAAAGACCTGGAAGGAAGGAAGGAAAGAGGGAATTCGAAGGATGGAAGGGAGGAAGGAAGGAAGGAAGAAAGTAATATAAACAAAAAACGGTCTCCTACTCAGGTTGTAAGGAGGGAAAATAATATTACTGCAATCCCAAAGAAGCAATTGTTCATTATGATCGATTATTTTGGAGAGTAAAGGCTCAGATACACGGTGTAACATTGCTTGCAACATTATGATTACAGTACTATTTCAGCAGCCAAATCACAGAAATTCTCGATTTTCCCGATTAATTTACAAGGATAATACCAATGACATAAACAAAATAAAACAAGCATTCAATCTTTTTATATTTTAGTGTGATGTTTTTGCCCGCAATGTTACATCGTGTGTCAGAGCCCTAAAGCTTGCATAATCAAGCGAAGTTTGGATCAAGTAGTTACAAAAGAAGCTTCTGCTCCGAGAGCGAAAGAAGCTAAACTTCTGCTCTGCTTTTGCCCCACCCCCTCTCTCGTTTTTTTTTTTTTTTTTATTTATCTGCTTTACAACTTTGGTTTGAAACCAGTTGAAGGCATGATCAACAGGACAAAAAGTCCCATGCTAAGACCAGCCTAACAATGAGAAGTGGTTAGTATAAGGTGTAGACACTGAGGGTGGTCACTGCCAGGGTTTCTTTTTACGTCCTCAGTGGTTCTTTTACGTCCCTCCGATATTGGTTAGTAATGAAGTGTGGAGAGACGGGACCGCCATTTAAAGTGGTCATCCGAGCCACTTGAAAGTCTAACCGTTTGCAGATGTAATTACAAAGGCAGCACTTTCTCCTCAGTTATTTTAAGACCCTGAGTGTTGGTCCGGCCGGGACTCGAACCACGACCTCCCGCACGAAAGTCCGGTGCTCAACCAACTGAGCCAACCGGGCGGCCGGGCGGCCCATGGAAAGCCCATCCCTTCCATGCCCCTATCTGGTATGCGTCCGTATATATTCTGGATTCTATTTTAAGTATTATCTCTTGTCGATGCCTGAAATAAATGCAATAAAATATGTCATGTTTCTGATCCATTACTTTCAAATTTGCCACTCTGAGGTAGAGCCTAACAGGTCTAGAAACCACTTTTCAGCTAAGCCAGCCGATAGATCGAATTAGAATTATAAAATGTGGAGGGAAAAAAAACGCAGAACCAGCCCGGAGAAAAAAACCATCAGGATTATAAAATTGAAAGATTTCTTTCCTGAATGATGATATTAGAACAGTTCGAAGTTTGTTAATGTGATAGCTAGTCCGATATCTACGAAGTACTTGCTTCATTTGTTACTCAGTATCGTTATCCCAGGAGCTTAGCGTGAGACGATTAATTACAAAGTGTTACTTCAGGTGGCTGCCTACAATAGAAAAATGAAGCTACTGCGCACGCTTCTACGCAATCACAATGACGCCATGAACCGGGTCAATCTGACGCCACTATGTGCGCACTGAGATGGATTAAGCGGCAGAAGTCTCGATAACTTACGATATCATACAAAAACCGAATTCAATATATTACATTTTGTAAACTAAGAATAAAGATTTAATTCTCTTTTCTAAAAAATCAGACAAACGTATTTCCATGTTCGTTGTGACCGGACCTCGAATGAACTTGACATGATAATTATTATTATCAGATAATGCATTTAGCATGTCGAGTTCACATGCACGATATCAGAGAGTGGCTGAGGGCTGTGGACCAATCAGAATTTAGATGCTGAGTTAAATGTCAGCAATTTTATTTATCATTCAAATTACTTTTCCGTCGTTTTGATTGGCCTAGAAAACTGCAAATAACTGCTTACAAATAATAGTCTGCTCATGCGCATAACGATGTAAAGTCTTTTTGCTGCAAATAATGGTCTGCTCATGCGCATAACGATGTAAAGCCGTTTTGCTGCAAATAATGGTTTGCTCATGCGCAGTAACGTTGCATTTGCTAACATGGCTTGCTACCCTGAGCTGTCAGAAAATGACTTGGCATGTTTCAAAGTTGAAAACAGCCAAAACACAAAAAATAATTTGAATGATAAAACAATTATTGAACTCGGTTATCAAAAATTATTGTGATTTGTTCGTGTCTCTAAAGCAATTATTTGCCGATACCGAAAAAATTGCTTGCTAGCGCTCGCCACAAACAAATCACGATATTTTGCTCAACCTCGTCCAACAATTGCTTATTCTCAGCAATTGGCCTTTGAAAATGTTCTCAAATTTATTTTTTAGCTTATCGAGCGAAAGAGCTATCACTAGATCTTACAAACAACACAAATATAAGCTCATTGTGTGTATCATACTAGCCAGAAAAGCAATGGTATTTTGTTGTTGTTTCAGTGGAGGAGCACATTGCCAGAAATATGGGACATGAGCCTGCTCATACATGCGCAATGATGCGTTTCAGCTTACAAAATAGCCGCCGAGTCTTATAGGAAATGTATGGGGAATATAGAGCTTCCTCTATTTACGGCAAATAGGGTTTTATTTCATCTGAGCTCCACATCGCGACAAACAACCCACCCTACAAGCTACTAAATAAGCGTAAAATGATCATTGAATCATGCGACATATTGGTTCCCGGACTACTTTCCTTCGAAAGGCTTCGAAAGCTCTAGATTCCATACATCGTCTATAAATCTGGCCACACTTGACCCCAAATCGTCTTATTTGAGCTCGAAAAAATTTAAAAGTAAAAGAGCTCCACCTCGATATCACCAAACGAGTGTTTAATAAATCCAAAACCGCTCAAAATAGACAGCATGCCTTCAGAATGTAGGTTCCCAAGAAGCTTGAAGTTAGGTTAAATTTTAAGCGATTCGACGCGTTGTTAGCTCGTAGTTTTCAGTTAAAAATGACAAGAAACCACAGAGAACTGCTCCAAACAGCTTCAAAACCCCCTAAATATCGCCATTTTATTTTTACAAGCTCTTATTGACTGCTGAGATACAATAAGGAAGCTTAAAGTAACGATTTACGTTTGAAACTTGTTTCTTGTCCTTCATGGGCTTCCTGTGGTGAGGCTTATCAACAGAAAAATAATAGTTGTTCTTTTGATTGTCAAGTAACTATTTTTTGGCAAGAATTGTTTTACTAACATCATAGTTGAATATAAATATGTGCTTGGAAACCATGTAGTTATATTTTTCCTCTAGAAAACCACTTCATTTTCATTCATGCGTAACACCGCTGACAATGTCCAATATTTCTGGCAATGATGAAGAACTATAGATAAGGAACACGCTTCAGGCACAGGTAGCCCAAGCTGGGTTTCTGTGGTGTCATATTATAAGAAAATGTATGGGGATCTATAACAAACCTCAATAAAATCGTCAAAATGTGAAATAAAGTAAAGAAATCTTAGCTGATCTTTGAGAAGTTATACTTTTATCGCCCTGCCTGGTTAGAATTCGGATTTAGCCAGTTTTATCGTTTTTTTTCTCCACTGTTAAGAAAGAAGAGAAGGTAGGTCACTCGGGATCCCAACAGCAACCCATCAAGAGTTTTCAACTCCTCGTTAGTCTTCCAATTCCTGTTCAATCGCCATAATTTCTTCGTATCCCCTCTATCAAATCCCTATAGAGCTCAGAAAGTCACCTTAGAGGTTAGTCCGCGGCTTTTTGAGCCATGAAATTCGCCCGTATTTAGTCACTACCTCGCTTGTGGTGACCCGTGGACCGAGCTCACTGTACACCGTTTGAACGGCTTTCCTTCGGCAAGCGACCCGAGAGCATGACGGAGGTCTTCGTATGCTCTTCGTAGAACTGCGACGTCACATAGTCTTGTTTGAAGGGAAGACCCATAATTTGAGAAAATCCGAAAATATCAGTTAGCTGTAGCAAGCAATTTTTTCAGCTTGGGCTACCTGTGCTTCAGGTAGAACTTTTTCTTTGCGAAGAGACATGATAAGTAGACTCGACGGTTTCTTGTGTAAAGTGATAATGTATACACCGATTCCGAACATGGCGGACATACGCGGTTTTCCTGGATCGAGGAGGCGAAAACGAGGCTAGTCAGTCGTCCGTGATCTGTGGAAAGCTGGCTTTTCCCTTAGACATCACTAAAAACGATTCTTAATGGATGTAAACACCATGTAACACCAGTAACAAAGATGAGGCTTGCACACAGATAATGAATTACTGACTAGCCTCGTTTTCGAAATTTATGATGGGAAAATGACGTCATCGTTTTGGCGGGAATTTTTAAAATTCTTGATTGATAATTTTTATTACGTGCATTTAAAAGAAGGATATGAGAGGATTTTAAATCTGCAAAAATAATTAACATGTGATTGAGAAATCGAAAATATATGAATTATTATTAATAATAATAATAATAATAAATTAAATAATAGTAATCAAGTTCCAAGAAATGATTAGAGCAAAAAAAAATTGTATCAATAAAGTTAATCTTAGTACAGCTAGCTTCACCGAGATCAGTGCTTTAACAATATAATAATTTAAATATCTGATAGCTAGTGAAGTCCAGACTCTAGGTTATAACACCATCAAGAGCTTCGCATTACACTTGGTGATCGATGTGTACTGAGCTCAAGATGGAACGTTTTTCCAGTTTCCTGGCCTGCTAACTATATACTATGACGAACTATACGAAATCAAGCTGTTTGTTACTGAACTTGCATTTCAGTGTACGTTAATTACGCTTTAGCCAATTTGGTGTCTTCATTTAAAGTGAATTTACTTTTCCAAACTCTTAATGCTATATACGTCAAAGTTGTTGTGGAATATATCTACTGACCTGCAGTAAAAGTAATGTATTCCAATATTCTTGTTTATAATTGTATTATTATTTGTCTGAAATTGACCACAATTGGCGCAAAATGCCAAAAAGTAGACGGACTGTTCATGATGATGATGATCTTGAATCCAAAGACGATTTCTTGCTTATCTGATGCTTCGATTGCAAACACCAACAGTTGCATGGCAGACAAAATGACCAGTTTTGTGATCATTTTTTTTTTCTCCATAGACGTTTTGAATTCGAAGTCACCATCAAATTAAAGACTTTTAGTATTTATGGAAATCCCAAATTATCAGAGACAAAATTAATTTGCCAGTTCCTCCATCTATGACAATACCGACTGAGCAATTGCTGTTGTTCTTGCAGTACCCATTACGTGATTGACTTGGAATTTGGTCGTGTTGATTTTTGAGGAGGAAAGAAAATCAAAGGACCTGCCTTTTGAAAAGTCCTTGATTCAAATATGAAAAGAAAAGACTATCTCTACTGGCAAATCATGTGAAGACGACGACCCAATCTGAGCCCGGAATAAACAGGGCACACCTTCTGAATTCCTCCCATTTTTCATCACCCTTACGGTTACTGAATCCTTTGGTCAAAGAGGCCAGTTATTCACAGAGAAAAACGCCCTCTGATGGATAAAGCCACGTGCACGCCGGGAACTATACATGGCCACCAGCAGCTAAACCTTTATTCCACTCGATATCCGAACGCTTAGTAGAGGAACAAAGGAGGTGTAAGAATAATGCACGCAGATAGTATTCTGCATGTTTTTTGTCATAAACCTAACCCAGATGTCGATTCTCTCGAGCTGACAAGAAGCGTTCTGGATCTGGAAAAATTAACTGAATTATAGTTTTTCCGCTTAATTCCAGTCAGCCCTTTATCTTTTAACTCAATCCCCAAAAACTGACAATAGATCTTGTTGAAATTCAAAATAAAAACAGGCGTTGGTAAGCACAGCATCACCACGACCCCAAAAACAGCGCAGACGGCACCAACCAATTTCCCTAACGGTGTAACTGGACAAATATCTCCATATCCCACGGTAGTCATAGTGATAATACACCACCATAGGGATTCAAATATACTGGAGTATTGAGGATTCACTTCGCTTTCTATATAGTACATGATACAAGAAAACATGACAGCAGAAATGGCCAACAATATTGCAAGGGAGAAGAGTTGGTGATGACATGATCGAATGGCGTAACCAAGGATCCTTAGTGCTGCAATGTAACGTGTCAGTTTAAGGAGTCTAGATACTCGTAAAAGACGAAAGATTCTTAAGACTGCTAGACTAATACTGTGCTTATAGTTTGTTAAATATAGAGAAATAAAGTAAGGTAGAATAGAAAGTACGTCGATAATTCCCAACGTAGAGAAGATGAATTTGATTTTGAGAGGGCAGGAAAAGAGGCGAGCAATGTACTCGAAACAAAACCAGGTTGTTATGAACGTGTCTATCCAAAACCATAATTTCGGGCGAACAGCCACAGTTGGTTTGTGATCGTGTGTGATGTTACTTGCGGAAACTCCCGCTATGGGCTCAGCATAAGCATCCACATCAATTGTCTCTGCACAGAATGCTACAATCGATAAAACGATTACAAGCATCGAAAAAATTGAAAACCATTTGGCTTGTCTGGAGGAATTAGGATCTTCCACAAATAACCACACCATCCTTTGCCATTGGTTACTTGGTAGCACTTGAACTTTGTCTCGAATTTCTTTACCAACATCTTTTAGAGATTTGATGCCATAAAACTTGAGTTCTTCTTCGAAGACTTTTTCTGGTACCCAGTCGGATTTTGCAAGGATCCCCTTGCTCTGGTAGTAGAATAGAATAGCATCGAATGAAAGTATATCTCTGTCCAAGCAATATTCCCCACTCCTGGGGTTGTAATATGTCATCCGTCGTTCTGTGTCGCCCAGAAGAGTTTCAGGAAACTCTTGCAGTGTCTCCACAAAAGTTTCAAAACGAGAGCCTCGCACATTTAACACCACGCGCTCCGGGCACATTTCGTTTATGCAGGCCAAAGGTTCACCACATTTTTGGTACATACTTCAAAAAGGTTTACGCATATTCATGTCATTGTTACCAAAACATTGAGGTTATATCCCTCAGGGTCCAAAACTATTCAAGGAGTGAATTCGGACAGACAGAGATGATCTTCAAGTGCTTTCTCATTTCATTGTTTCACTGCTTCATTCGTGTGAGTCGTAGACATTGATTTAAATCATGATACCAAATTGTATTTTTTGAATAACCAATCACTGCCACCCGAATGTAAACATATTTTCGAGGAGGGCTTCTTTCGTATCAAATTATAAGCTCAGAATTGCCTTACTAAGTACGTAATAACTGAGATGATTGGAGAAGTACTCTTGAGGTTTTCCCTCAACTCTTCTAAAGCTCTACGGTAGCTTTGAACAAAACCACATTGATCCATGCGCCCAATTTTTCTTCCTAGCTGTGTTTCAATGTTTGCATATTTTTGTTTTCATCAATATCTAATTGATATTTGCGGAAAGAAATGCATGATCTCCAGACTGCCTTACGATAAATAATTCACCAACTCAATATTGTATTTTCTAAGCTTTCCGTCTGGTAAAATCCTGATTTATTTTTCTAAAATTTAAAGTTCCCAGAAATATCCGGCTACTCGTTTTAGAAGAGAGGGGTATTTCTTCAAATAGTTCTTTCAATCCCTTAGGGGGGAGTAATAATTTTTTCTTAAGCTGATAAACTATTCAAAGATAATACCGCATTGATTCCTTAAGTGTAGACCCGTTACCCACGCACAAATAGCTCGTGGTTTCAGCTCCCTTATTAATCCAATTTAACTGCTGTGGGTGAGCGCAGATATAAACAATGACACACTTAAATCAAGAACGCGTATAGGTCAATATTCACTAGTTCTGCTATCAATTTCACCCTTTAGTTATCCTTCAAGAAATATGTTATTTAAGTGAATTCGTTAGATGCTATCAAGATTGATATTAAGGGGGAAAATTCTGACCTAGTACGTCAACTTCCTGTGCATATTAACGATAACGGTCGTGCCGCCCGCATATTCAAATTCTTCGCAATATTTTGACAATGAAGCTAATTTACCCTTGACACGTTTGAGGCGTTCGGTTGATTAAGAGCTCCTTATTACAAATTATTTTATCTAAAACTAAGGAATCCCCGAGAAATTATTAAAATACTATTATTGAATACTGTAACAACCAATAAGAATAACGATTAATCTAGATTAACAGCCAAGCCGGTTGACATAGTTTTCTGATAAAGAAGCATCATTCAACCTGTTCTTGCGGAAGGAAAATTAACAGAGTAAAGCTAATCCCAGCTGTAGTTTAGTTATCTTGTTTAGCGCGTCAGTGGTTGTGTTGGCTTTGATTTTGAAGCCATGCGCGCAAGCAAACAGTTTTTATTTTAAGACTGCTGGAGAAAGCAGTGTTTCCTGGTGTTACTATCAGAGTTCGTTTGGCCATAGTTAATAGTTCAGCCATATTTAAAACGATATAAACTAAGTTATATTAACGTTCAATCTGCAATAAATTCTTCTGAGCTTATAACTTGCTCTCAAACCCTGTAACCCTGATATTTTTTTCACATTTTCAAACGATTTTCTTTTCGTATTAATAATAATCATCCCAGAACTTTTCAAATGCGTCCCAGGGGTCCTTCTGAACCACTTAAAAAGATATTCTTAGTCTCTCGGTCGGTCTAACGTTTAGGCTAATATTTTCAAAGAAAGGGCTAAGGTTTACGAAATCTTATGTGAAAGATCTCAGATCTAGAGTTTAGGCCATAAGATAAAATAAAATATTTGATGAAGAAGTGTAGCTTGAGCAGCAATATTACCGTACGAAACTAAAGAAAAATTGTTTCCAAACTTTAAAAAATGAAAATTTCTTTCTATATGTTTTCTATTTCAGGGTTCTTGTTATTGTTAAAACTGCCACCTGCTGAAAAACATCCCTTACGAATTTGCCGACGATTGTCAACCCACATTATAGATAAACTGCATCATTTTAGCAAGTTTGTTTTAGGCTTAAAAGCCTTCTTGATCCATTCTGTTCAAAATATTTCTACAGAGGGTATCAGTGTAAAGTTTTAAAGAACTTCTAAACGCTTGAACCAGTTTGGTATTTTGGGGAATTCCAGTGAGTATGCCAAACGGTAATACAAATCAGTGTTCCTGAATTTCAAAATAAAGTGTTCAAACATAGTTAATAGCTATTAACTATGGTTCAGAGATTTAAGAGATCTAGGTTCGAGGTTTATCTAGATTTCTGCCGTGTTTCGATAAACTTTAACATCTGCAACTCATTCTTGTTTTTAGTAGAGTTTGAGTTGGCTACAGAGCAGTCAGTGTCTTTAATATCCACATAATGTCCAGCTAACAATACTTATTAAATGCAAACAAGTGACAGTAATAAAATTCAAACATGGGATTAAACAATACAAAGGCTCATTATAAGGGTGACAACGTTGAAAGTGATACCTTGGCAACTAAGATCTCGCGGTTTTTGAAATTTGTTTGTGTAAATCGTGAGTTGGAATCCACACATTAATTTTGGTCTGAGCGAGAAGACAAAATACTGACCAACCAACCGCGCGCTGCAAGCGTCAACCTTTTGAATTCCAACTATTTCAATAGTTTCAGCTACAGTTTTCTCATATAAATTCGGCGAATTTGAATCGTGTGGATAGGATTAATTATAATTATAACATGTTATAACAAGCTACTAAAAATATTTTCGAAGCCTTTAAATAAATCCCGCACAAACAATGCTTGGCACCCTGAAGCCCTTTTCAGTTAAGTAACAGAATATCGACCTCTTTGAAATTGCGAACACAACAGGATATCTCACTTATTCGAAGATTTGAAAGAAAAGAATATAACAGATATATATTGAAATTATATGCATGAGGTAGTTTTGTTTGTGCTTGAAAACCACATTCATTCACGAGATAGTTATGACTATCACCGTATCACCGAGTTTTCAAACATGTCTGGAAATCAGTGAACTCTCCGCATTTTGTTACCACAAGAAAATATGTAACCGGGAACAAAAATGGTCCAAACTTTCATTGTAGAACTAGAAGGATCCACGCATCAAAGATGTAAATATTATGAAAATATACAGTATAAATAATTAATAGGATTTTACGTTTACTGCAGGCCAGAGAAAGTTTTTTTTCACCAGACTTTTCATCCAAACTTTTCTCATCCAAAATGAACCAGCACCAAGATCCATATTGATAACCGAAGAATTCTTATTAAATTTCCATTTATTTATATAGAAAAAAGGAAAGGAAAGGAAAGGAAGAAGGAAAGAAGGAAGGAAAAATGCAAGAAGGAAAACAAGGAAACAAGCAAGCAGTGGATGAAGGAAATTCGAAGGAAGGAAAGAAAATGATACTTAAAGGAATGACTCGAGCTGAGAAAAAAGGAATAGATGTATTCCATCAACCATGCCACTTATAGAGGTTTCTCACGGCAGCCATCTAAGAGGTCAAAGCAATAGCAATTTCCTCCTTTGGGTAATAAATTCTCTTGTCATGCAAAAATATCGTATTGTTCTTGCCCTTAAGGTAACTGCTAATTTAGCAAGGAGTAATTAGAAAAGTAATTAGAAAAAGGATTTAACGCTGATTCCAAAAATGAAAAGAAAAATGGGGTGTCCCGAGTTCCTGTTCGAGATAATAAATTTTGGAAATTACCATCTTGACAAGTTTTTGAAAGAAAAATGGCGGAAACCAAGCTTGCACCAAAAAAAATAATAACTCGAAAACTAAAACAGCTATGGAAGTAATTTTCTCAAGATATCTCATTTAAAAACTATTTTCGAAGAATATCTAAAATTGTTGGAAGAAATTCTTAAAAATAAATCGTTCTGAAACGACAACAACAAAAACACATACAACGCTTTTTTTTATAAGTTCTAATGACAAAATATTGCTTTTTACCTGTTGTTTTTGGAAATTCAAAGAAAAATATAGAATCCCGTGCAAATTTTTTTGCACCGTTGAGGTTCAAAATAAATTAATTCAAAATAAATTAAGCGTTTATTGTTCCTCAATAAAATTTTGAAGGTTCCATTTATTTTGCGGTCTTTAGAAGTTTCTGTGCGCACGCACATCGTGGGCTCAAATTAAACGTTTAAAAGTAGGTTTCATTCTTTTTTCTTCTTTAATCTCTTTATTTCTTTCGTTATCACTAACTGAACCCTGAATATCTGATAGCATACTATACTGATTTGCTTTGTTTTATCCTACAGACCATCTTAAGACAAATACGTTCTTTCCGCTTGATTTTAGACCCTAAAATCCTTGTGACTTCTGTAAACAGTGCATTAAATTAAACCAATATATAAAATCGCTGCGATAATTTGACAAACACTTTGTCTTCTACTGATTAACATCATTCGGCCAGACAATAGATCCCTTCACAGCTCCCTGGACCGTCTTGAAAGGTAGCCGTGCCTTTGCATTGAAGCGAGGCGAATGGTGAGCTTGCAATGATAGAGACATGTGAATAATTGTCCAAGGTGTAAGAAAAAAGGTCTCTATCATTGCAAGCTCACCGTCGGTCTTGCTTCGATGCAAACGCACGGCTACCTTTCAAGATGGCGCAGAGAACTGTGAAGGGGACTATTGACTCGATGTCTGTTCGGTTCATGTCTATTAGATAACAATCAAAGGATCACATCTCTGACTTCCTATGTGCAAGTGTATTTACTCTCTCTTTAATGTTTAAAGTATAAAGTACGATTTAAATGTCATAGCTGTTATCTATGTCATCTAGTTATCTATTGAGCGAGCTATAGCTTAAATGACCTAAGCCAATAAAATCCAATTTTTATATTGTAGGTCCTAGAGCTGTATATGATCATGATAGATTATCTGAGAATAGTACTAAGCACATAGATGTAGGTGAATTCACCCCTCCCCTTCCCTTTCTTGCCACAGGCAGTCGTCACAGTCACATCCAGCTCAGTGATCTGAAATAGTGACGCAGAAATGACGTCATTGCAAAACTGAGGTGTCATGAAGCCTGCGAAAACTGACTTATAAAACTTTATATCTGAGATAAAACTAGATTTTCAGGAGAGGTTTTCGATATTTTGTATACACTTACCATGACATTCATTATTGAGTGGGAAAATAAAATAAAGAAATAACCGTTTCCCGAGTCACTGGGTTACTGAAGAATGACACCTCAGTTTCGCAAAATTTTCACGATTCTGATTTGCTAATATTGTTTCTCAGATCAGCTGGATATCCCTATATTATCCACAGGCAGCCCAAAATCTCCGATATTCCACAGGGAGCCCATAAACCTATGTTATCCCAAAGGTGGCGCTAAACAGTCGTTTCCTTTTCTAAGACACTGAAATATGACTTGAAAGCAGAGTAGATTATTTTTTATCGCTTTAAGTGCATTACTTGTTTAAAAAAAAACCGTAAATATTCAATGCACTTTACGCTAGCTCGCCGCTGCCACCATATTTCACTTACGTGAGGTTGAAACTTATCTTTTTTTTGTTCTTGGGACTACAGCATTAAGAGCAATAACCTTAATGGAACAGATCTCGTAGGTTCTATCATAATATCACGTCCATCTAATATTAAGCCGTCCATCTTTAAATGATAGGTGCGGTACATTTAATATCAGTCATTAACAAATATTCTTTCTCGTTTATTCATACGAGTTCGAACAAATGAAAGTTTATACTAAAATATTAATGAGTTAAACTCGAGTACCTAGAAGTCAATAATTTGTGTATTACATTTTTTCTTTAACCTAGAAAATAAATAGTAGATTTTTATATCATTTTACTGCATAAAGAATAAACATCATTTAAATTGTAATAAATGTAGTTGAACAAAAATAAGTCAGCAGATCGATATCCCATCGTATTTCTCCGCTATATAATCGGACAGTATTCTACTTCCTATCGCACACACACACATGCGAGCAAAAAAATTCTTGCGAAATAAAAGTTAAAAAAAAATCAATTATAATGAAAATTGTATAAATTATTTCAAAAAAAAAAAAGCGCTGCATCAGAGAAAATTTTGAGTACAACGACGTCTGCTTTAGTGACTTTATTTCATATCTATTCCAACAGAATATGAATATATTTAGTTCTCATCGACGGTTGCTCATGGAGACATTCCATTCATTTAGCTAATGACCTGATTGTTCACGTTAAACAATAGACGTCTCTCAAGCACCTGGCTTTCATATATATATATAGTTCTTAATCTAACCACTGCTTTAAGTGATATATTAACAACATTTGACATTATCTCCGGTCAAGTAATCTACTTTAAGCATCTACTAGTTTGCACTCTAAACTGTAGTGAAATTTATGGTCGCGGTAAAACGAAACTTCACTGATCACGACCTCTTCTTCTAACTCCTGTGTCTTCAACTCCGAAACGGATGTTTCAAGGTAAGCGAAATGCGTATATAGTTTTTGTCATTATGTTCAACGTTACCCGCCTCCAAAAAATTATAATATATAACTTTTGCTAGTCCTGTGAGATATTTATCCAATATATATACATATACAAATTCCTGCCAATGGGATTTAACTTATAATAATCTCGAAAATTTTAGAAGAACTTTTCTAACATCATGTAAAGAAATTTAAACCCTAATAGCACTACTACTACTACTGGCAGTAGTAATTTATTCTGGAGGTCCTCACACATACAACTTGAAATAATATGCGCAGCAGGTCGTTAAAAAAGCATACTTTTAATTTCTAAAATTTCACGAAAATGAAATGCAATTGAAGAAACTTTCCAAGAAGAATATGAATAATGTTACATTTGCGTTAGAACTTGTGGGATTTAGTACACGTACTAGTTTTTGCTAGTTTTTTCTCCGTAAGAATTAAAAGCTGTTCTCGCGACCGGTCGAATTAATTTTCTTATTCGATTATTCGCAACGGAATCAAGTAATCAGCGAAAACGAATTCTCTTAGCCCAGGGTCGCTTTCATGATTCTCATTTCTGACTTCTGACGATTGTAAGTTTGATATATTAGTGCCGATGTTGCTAGTGCTACTACAGAATACGTTGTCTACGTGGTTGTCTGAGTTGTAGAAACATAAAAGACACGCACTATGGGCCGTTTTAGACAGACTTTTGTTTCTAACTACAGGATCTTTTAGACTTATGCAATGACTCACAATTTTACTACAAAGCATTGACAGGCCTAAGAGAGATAGAGGTGGGGGTTGGGGTTTGGGGGAGAGGTAGACAGGTAGGATGGAAAACAAAAGAGAAGGAAGGCGACAAATGCCAAGATAGATTAAAATATCTTTCCAGAAAATCTTTTTGACTGAATGCATAGTATATTAGTGGTATACTATTGTACTCGTACCTATGGGAGGTAAGTTTATTTTAACAAAAGACTTGACCACCACGTTGTTTGATATAAAATAAGAAAGACAGGAAGGAAAGAAGGAAGGAAGGAAGAAAGAAAGAAAGAAAGAAAGAAAGAAAGAAAGAAAGAAAGAAAGAAAGAAAGAAAGAAAGAAAGAAAGAAAGAATAACAAGCTAAATGTAATAGTAGATATCAGAGTTACACTCCATTGCCTCGAATTCGAACAATTGTTTGAAGTCAAGGTATTTGGGTTAACAATAAATGTATAGAAACTGACCCAAATAATACGATTTAAACCAACTGTTTGAAGGCAATTGAGTGTAAATCTGATATCTGCTTGGTTGTCATGTGTGGACTAAGCCTAAAGTCAATTCAAAATATGCGAGAATGGGAGATTCAACAGTTGTTGTCGGAATACGATAATACTACCTCTTTATAACCAACTTCAGGTAAACTTCACCAATACTCCAGTTTCACATTCGGTGGAAACCGCTGTTTTTGAAGAACACAGACTCGTTTGCACAGGCTTAGCCTCGTTTATAAGTCATCTATTCAAATACACCATTAAAAGTCCGTGGGATTGGTATTATTCAACTTGCACATTCTTTACATTACAGTTGGCTGTTGCTAATGATTTGCAAAAGTCAACCGTAATGTAAAGAATGTGTAAGTTGAACAATACCAATGTTTTGAAATCCCACGGACTTTTAATAACGTCGTTGAATAGATGACTTATAAACGAGGCTAAGCCTGTGCAAATGAGTCTGTGGTCTTCAAAAACAGCGGTTTCCATCGAATGTGAAACTGGTGTATTCAGGCAAACTTCACAACAATTTTACTGAAAGCCTTTTGGCTGATCTAAGGAGACAGCTAACTCATAAATATAAATGGTATCTAACTGGATATGTTTTTGTGGAGGAAGGAAAATCGGAGAACCCGGAGAAAATTAGCGTGTTTTTGAGCGCCACTTTTCACCACTGACCACTGAGAACTGTGGCCTCAGATTTCAATTTGTAACACTCGTGCTTGAGGTTTTGGGTTCGATTGGGGTTCGAATTCGCTGGAACGAGTGCTGAAACTTTACAATTCTCCAGGGAATATCACGTAAACATCACATGGTTTGAATTGGGCAATTTGCATACGAAGGTGAATGATTCTATTCGCTGAAACGAGTGCTGGAGGTAAACGTAAAAGAAACCTTTGGGCGTAATGTTTTTTCTATTTCAACAAACTATATATTGGGCATAGATTGCTAAATACTTGAATTTCATATAGTGTATTGGATTGTGCACTTTAACGTGTTTTATCGTGTTTTCCTTGTTTCTAAGGTAGTATTGATTTGATCTCAAAAATAGCCCACTTTCGATATTCTGGTTGAGTGATCAACCACAAAGCAATTCAAGACGAGGCTCCGGGGGAAAAAAAGAATATATTAGGATTACTTCATTGTTTCCCCAGAGCCTCGTCTTGAATTGCTTTGTGCGTGATAACTCAAACTAAATTTTTCTGTAAGACCGACAACTCAAGACCGAGGTGAAAACATAGCATAGAGAATCAAGGATGGTGCAGTGGTAGTGCACTCGCCTCTCACCTCTGGGATCTTGGGTTAGATACTTAGACTCGGCATCAAACATTGAGTAGAGTTTGTAAGATCTTTCCCTTGATTCAAGGGTTTTTTCCTCAGGTTCTCCGGTTTTCCTCCCTCCGTAGAACCTAACACGCTGTATTCAAATTCAATATGTGAGTCCGCCATGTCATAACTTAGATTGTAACAGGGGTTCATTCAGGGTGTTGAATTTGAAAATTCGCATGACTTTTAATTGACATTGAATTAGAACGCACTTCTAGCTAGCTTAATGGTAAAACTCACTCTGATCCAATGATGTCAGAATAATAAAGACTATTGCTTTAGTGTTATAATCTAAAAAAAATGCTTGTAATTTTTGAGGCCTTACAAGTCTGGCAATCAAGCTCTTAGGCTAAAGAAAGTAAAATTCATTTATCTAGTCGACTCTTTTAAGTCAAATATCTTCAATATTCGGTTTGAAATGATGTATGCCGCGAATGAAATTAATGGTGCAACCGTAATGGCCAAGCGTACGATTCAAATACGATTAATAGTCAAGCATGTTAGTTAATCTGTAAATTAACTTGATCTATGTAGCTCGATAAGTCCTCGCTATTATTTCGATCCACTCAACTTGTCAAAACTGAGGACTTCTATCTATTGACTACTTTACTTAAAACCTCACGAAAAATACCAGTCATTTTTATCTAATAATAATAATAATAATAATAATAATAATAATAATAATAATAATAATAATAATAATAACAATAATAATACTAATAATAATAATAATATAATAATAATAATAATAATAATAATAATAATAATAATTCTGATGAGTTTAGCTTTTGAGATTATAATTAAAATAAAGACAAACGCAAGGTTGATTTCACAACGTTTCGACATCGTCCCATGTCATTTTCAAGTGATTTTTAATAATAATAATAATAATAATAATAATAATAATAATAATAATAATAATAATAATAATAATAATAATAATAATAACGATACAGCAACAATTTTATGGGACATGCAAGTACACACGGACAAAACCATCAAAGCTAACAGACCAGACATCATAGTCAAGAACGATTTAGAAAAACGATGTTTTCTAATTGATGTGTCAATCCCAGCAGAAAGAAATGTGCTCTTAAAACAGATAGAAAAACTCTCCAAATACAAAGATCTAGAAATAGAAATAAGAAAAATGTGGGGTATGGAAACAAAAGCATACCTATTGTTTTTTATTTAATCCGCTTTCAATTGTGAAAGTGAATACATTCTAGTTTTCCCAAGGTTCATGGATTGGACTCGGTAAGCTAAGAATTTTGTAAGCAAAACGTTAAGCAAATGGAAATAAATAATAATAATAATAATAATAATAATAATAACATTAATAATGATAATATTGCTATTGCTATTGGCTATTGCTATTAGCATTCACGTTCACGTTTTAACGAGATTTTATAAGCTCCTAGGGGATATTTAGTTTAATCAAATTGAGCGATTCTAGTATCTTATCCTATCCTAACCTATACTATCAACATCGTCATCATCATTAGATGATGATGATGATGATGACAATGAAGGAAAGACGGAAGAAAGGAAGAAAGCAAGCAAGCAAGGAAGATAGAAAGCAAGGAAGCAAGGAAGCAAGGAAGCAAGGAAGCAAGGAAGCAAGGAAGCAAGGAAGCAGGGAAGCAGGGAAGCAGGGAAGCAGGGAAGCAGGGAAGCAGGGAAGCAGGGAAGCAGGGAAGCAGGGAAGCAGGGAAGCAGGGAAGCAGGGAAGCAGGGAAGCAGGGAAGGAAGCAAGGAAGCAAAGAAGGAATCAAGGAAGGAAGGAAGGAAGGAAGGAAGCAAGGAAGGCATGAAAGAAGTTAGGAAGCAAGAAAGCAAGGAAGGAAAATGAGAAAGGAAGGAAGGAATGAGCGATTTCACTGGAGGAACCATACAATCGCGGAGAGAAATCTTTAAAATTTGGAAAAATCTACAGATTTTTATCATCAGTTCTCCGAAAGTCTCTTTTCACATACTATATTAGTAGAAATGGATCCGAACCAGCAAAATGAAATTTAGCTATGATGATATCGATCATGCAACCTCGTATTTCTCGAATTTTCGGCTTTATTCCAAAGTTTTCACTATCAAATAAATTCAACCTCGCATCTTCTTGTTTTTGTGTTCGGGCATAAGTGAAGAAACAATAACGGCTTTAATTTTACCTTTATTGGTCCATGCAATGCTTTTAAGTCCTCAGAAAGGAAAAAAAATGCCTCAAGGTACATCAGCTAGTGGATGATGGAAATATTAAACAGTGAATCATTGGTGGAAATATTGTGATAACTCAGGAATCACAGTAATAAAATTATGATATACACAAATCAATGTGCCCTATCGACTTATGTCTGTTATACCCGTATCTGATTATCAAGACATGTATTGTTTTCCATGGATTATCCCCACAAGCTCTAAGACTAACGTGTAATTGAAGTCTCAGTTCGAGTTCCAGCTTTTCTGGTTGTATTTAAAAGCTTTTCCCGTACTTGTCGATACCATGCTCAAACTATCCCTCGACTCTTGTATCTAATGATTGTGATATAGCAATAGAGTATAATAGAAAGTTGAATGTTTTGTTTGTTTTGAGGAGCATTGGCTCAAAGATCACAAGATTTCCAGCCCGCATTCCTCTACTCAAGACACCTGCGGCTTATGACGTCATACAATACAAATCGGACAACCACGAAAATTGTTTTTCATTTAGCACGTTAAGATAAGCTATTGTTCAGTGACTTATTTCATATTATGAGCCGCTAACACGTATACAAACATATCCTATCCAAGCAGATGGTACGAAGAGAGGAGTTTCTAGCTCTTTTCTTTACTCTATGATTTGAATATTCCCAAGGAGAAAATTAACAGGTAGGATTGCTCTTGAAGGATATCTCGAAATGAAATCCAGATCTCATTGATTCAATCAAAACATATCCAACTTGATTTCAAATTAGGCAATTAAAACTTAGCGAATGAAAATTTTAGGTGATAACATGTAAATTTTCTACCCTCTTTAAGATAAATCATTGAATTTTTAACGTCTTTTAATTTGAAAAATGTTACAAGCTAGAAATATCTTCTTTTTTTTACGTATGAGTGCTTCTAGTTGAAATGCTCGAGGCTTGGCATGGATTGAATACATGTACTGGCTGCGGTTTCTTCACATGTTCTATCATACTACAACCTCGGGTGACGGTTTCAAGTAAGAGTAAGATTTGTGGCCAAATACTGAATATTTGAAATATTTTTCACAGCGTGGAAAAAAAGCTCATCTGCAAAACAAAAACAAAAGCTAGTACCTTGAAACCCAAATAACGCAGTTTCGAACACTGGAACTCGTATTTTAATATAGATAGGACTTAAAATAGGGCTAGTAACAAGGTTGTGTATTCTGTTCAATGATTATAAAGCACAATTATTTGTATCGTATGCTAGGTCAATGTCTGCGGTCACAATGTACAGAAAGTAAATCAGCAGTGAAATACACACTCTACAGGTAAACTTAAAACGTAAATAAGTAGACGACTGTAAAACTATTCTATTTCAGAAAACTAGAGAAATAATTTTTCAAGATTGATGCTACAATTAGTATAGGAAATCGCACGACCTGTTTTAGTATCTTTTTTTTCATTAAAAGAAAGATGTGTTTCTCTACCGTTAATTAACATCGCTAACCGAACGATCGACGGACCTCGCGACTGATTTAACCCACTTCGTCAGAAACTAACTTTGCTCTTTTTTGGTTTGCGTAGAATAGTTTTCATTTTGTACTTGTAAAGTGAATACTTGAAATGCTTGCATAACACGAAACCACTCTAATTTCGAGAATACAAGGTATTATAATCACTCAAACCGTGTATTAAAGCTCTCAGAGAGTAGCTTTAAACATTTTTTCTTGTATTACCAGTTATTGGAACCCTTCAACGGCTTCTTTTAAATTCGCTTTCATTTTGATAAAATAGTTCTTTTTTTTATTGAGTTTTTTTTCTTTGAATATATTTATATTTTCTACTCAATTCTATTGCGCTATCTAGCGTTTTTCTCTCTTCTGTAGATCAAGATTTTCCAGTTATAATATAAAATTTCAAATCTGTTACTAATCTCATGTGCCCTTATAACTGTTTATAACAATGTTGCAAAATCTCTATTTTGTATTTGAACGAGATTTTTAGAAATTTAATCAATAAGGTGACAGGCAGGTACATGCCAATTCCCCCCAAGACACTCACGAGCCACAACAGGAAAAAAAAAACGCGTGAATCTTCCATCATCTATCACGCAATATTATTTCTAAAGGCTTTAAATCATGTAGAATTTATGCTTTAATTTTAAATAAAGAGATTTTTAACCTGGGACTGATTACGACGTGTTACGGTTTTCAGTATGAGAAGTAAACAAACAGAATATATATATATTATTGTATAATATAGTTGGAATTCAAATCTTAAACATAGTTCTTGAACTTTCTTTTATCAAAGTTAAGCTAAGTGTTTTACCTTAAAAGTTTATTTATTTGGTGGTTTTTTTTGTTTTAAAATTCAAGAATATTCTAGTCGACTATCTTGTGTGAGGAGAGCTAGTGATAGTTTGTTTTTATGAGCTTAAATATTTAATAGTTTGTGCTCAATTGATGGTATCATTCACGCTGTTTTGTAATCTTTGCAGGTGAGGCTTGGAAACGTGAAAAATACCTTGAATACCAGCAAGCTGGCACGGTCAATGCATTAGGATACATCGAAATGGTTTCTTCGTCGCTAAGGTGCATTGAAATGGCTTCCGGATTTAGTTCAAGTGCGGCGACTCCATAAAAACCTATTTTCAATTGTCTTCCGACTCTGCGGGTTAGTAATTGTTATGCGTTACACGATTTTGGTAATACTGCGCCGTCAGTTACGCTATCCCACCCGTAATTCATAAGACAAACAAGACTGATTTTTATACTAATCAGACGATAATAAATATACTCGTTCATCTGCCACCGATGTTTAAGGGAATAAGTGTATCCACGCCATCTCATTTCCGCAAACATCACTATATCACCAATCGGGAACTTACTTATTCCCGTCGTATTCCGGCCTACAAGAGCCCGCGAATTATCATTAACGTCAGCGGTATGCGATATGAAACTTACGAAGAAACTCTCTCGAATTATCCTGAGACGTTGCTGGGTTCGCCATTGAAAAGGAAAGCGTATTATAACTCTGCGACGGACGAGTACTACTTCCAAAGAGATAAATTCAGCTTCAATGCTATCTTATTCTTTTATCAATCAAGGGGAATCCTTTCGAAACCCGAGGACATTAGTGACAAGACTTTTGAGGAGGAGCTGGAATTTTTCGGAATCGAGAAATCAAGATACGACAGTGATTCGTCGATAGAAGATGAAACAGAAAAACAGAAAGTTGTTGAACTACCAGAAAATCCAATCAAAAGAACATTATGGCTCTGGTTTGAGTATCCACGATCGTCGAACGTTGCTAGGATACTAGCGCTTTGGTCAATCTTCATCATATCTGTGTCAACCGTAGCCTTCTGCATCGAGACCCTTCCACCATTACAGATTCAAAAGGAATACACTGTAATGGAAAACGTAACAGTAGCGAAAAATGTCACCATTCAAGTTGCGTCACGGACCTTTTTTCCTCTTAGAAGTCCACAGGTTGGGTCTACGAGAAATATTACGATGATTAAGAATGTTACGAGTTCAAGGACGCGAGTCTATAAGACTGACATTATTGACTATTGGTTTGTTATTGAAACTTTTTGCGTGGCATGGTTTACATTTGAATATTTAGTCCGCCTCTGCTCGGCACCATTTATACGTCGCTTTGTTGTATCACCGATGGGGATTCTCGATATCATTGCTATATTACCTTACTATATCACACTGGCTGCCAAAGACACTACCTTTGAAGTTCAGTCATTCAGCGTGCTTCGTGCATTACGCCTTTTCCGTGTCTTACGCATCTTCAAGCTATCGCGTTACAGCAATGCCTTGGGGCTCCTCGTCAAAACTCTCGTCTCCAGCAGTGAACAGTTAAAATCTCTCTGTTTTTGCGCTTTCGTTGGAATGATATTATTCTCCAGCGCCATATTTTATGCCGAGAACAACACGACTACATATCCCAGCATTCCTCACGCGTTTTGGTGGACGATTATCACTATGACGTCAGTTGGCTACGGTGACGTAGTTCCGACCACGATAGCTGGGAAGCTTGTTGGAAGTTTTTGCGCCATGTGCGGCATCATATTGTTCTGTCTACCTACACCTGTGTTGGTCTCCAACTTTGTTAAATATTACTTGGATTATGGGACTATAGACAAACGAAAGAAACAATTTGCTGAAAACTTGAAGGCAATATTTCTTCGAAATTCGAAAGGATAGGGAAGGGTAGTTTGACCTTCCTGTTAAATTATTAGGTGGAATGTATCAATTGATGGATGCGAGGATTGGGTTGAGGAGGATTTTTATTACGACTGTATATGCGCCATCTGTAGCTTATCCGAATGTAATCGATAATTTTAAAATTGATTGATTAAATTAATTTCAATTTTATTGAACAAAATGTAATATAAAGTAGAACTACCACAACCACTAGTACTCACCCCACCACCACCACAACCACTAGTACTACCCCACCACCACCACAACCACTAGTACTACCCCACCACCACCACAACCACTAGTACTACCCCACCACCACCACTAGTGCTACCCCACCACCACCACAACCACAACCACTAGTACTACCCCACCACCACCACAACCACTAGTACTACCCCACCACCACCACAACCACAACCACTAGTACTACCCCACCACCACCACAACCACTAGTACTACCCCACCACCACCAGTCACTAGTACCACCCCACCACCACCACAACCACAACCACTAGTACTACCCCACCACCACCAAAACAACTAGTACTACCCCACCACCACCAAAACTAGTACTACCCCACCACCACCACAGCCACTAGTACTACCCCACCACCACCACAACCACTAGTACTACCCCACCACCACCACAACCACTAGTACTACCCCACCACCACCACAGCCACTAGTACTACCCCACCACCACCACAACCACTAGTACTACCCCACCACCACCACAACCACTAGTACTACCCCACCACCACCACAGCCACTAGTACTACCCCACCACCACCACAACCACTAGTACTACCCCACTACCACCAGTCACTAGTACCACCCCACCACCACCACAACCACTAGTACTACCCCACCACCACCAAAACAACTAGTACTACCCCACCACCACCAAAACAACTAGTACTACCCCACCACCACCACAAGCACTACCCCACCACCACCACAGCCACTAGTACTACCCCACCACCACCACAACCACTAGTACTACCCCACCACCACCAAAACAACTAGTACTACCCCACCACCACCACAAGCACTACCCCACCACCACCACTACCACTAGTACTACCCCACCACCACCAAAACAACTAGTACTACCCCACCACCACAACAAGCACTACCCCACCACCACCACAACCACTAGTACTACTCATCCACCACCACAACCACTAGTACTACCCCACCACCACCACAGTCACTAGTACTACCCCACCACCACCACCACAACCACTAGTACTACCCCACCACCACAACAACCACTAGTACTACCACTAGTACCACTCCACCACCACCACAATCATTAACACAATTGAAACCACTGCAACCAACATGTCATTACGTAGGCCCCCTTCACAACGATTTTATCAATTTATCAAAACAATTATAGTTCTACCAACTTATTTTTTCTCAGGAAATTAGTCACGATACCATTAAATATCAAATATCATTTCATATTTATTCATCATTTAATTACAAGTTCTTAGCATTGTATTTCTTTTGCGGGGACCTCAACACGAACTAAGGCAAACCCTAGACGTATTCTAAATTATTCATAAGACTTTAGATACACTTATAATAAACTAAAATATCCTATAACATTGTGTTAAAGCGAACACTATGAATACGAGAAAAAAAACAATTATATTTGCGCACACTAATATGAAGAAATTCGAAGTGTCAGATTTTGACTGACCTCTCTCTATCCCACTGAACCACTAATATCACTCATTGCGCGGTGTTTGTATTACTAAGGTAGTTCCCACCAGCTGATCTGAGAAAAAATCTGGGTGGTCTGTTGGGTAGGTAGGTAATGGAGCAAGTGGTAGGTAGGTAGGGTACGTAAATAAATAGTTAGATGGGTGACGGATGGTGGTAGATCGAAAGTAGCTGAATGTTAACATTAGGGTAGGTTTGAAGGTAGGGAGGTATATAGGCCGTTAGGTTAGCAAGTACTAAGGATATATGTACCTGGCTAGATTAGTCAATCAATGACCATTCCTTTTCACGCAAACCGAGAAACATTTACATGTCGTGTTCATATTATTATAACTATAATCAAGCCATGTTGATTCGGTTTATTCTCATTCAAGATTGGATGGTTCAAGTAAAGTATGTTTAATTTTTTTCCGATAGAAATTTGGATAGCCTGAGAAAACAGACGTCCTTTTGCTTCTCAGGCTAAAATTTGGAATGATAACCAAGTCGTGTTGATTAGCGTGTCAGGGAATCGACTATGGCATGCCATATATAGTATGCTCAACATTTGAATAATGGTTACGATTGGTTTAAAATACAAAGCCAGATGACGGGCAGGTAAACGAGGACAACTACGATCCAATTTCCAAAACTATTCATTTGATAGATTGAATTTATGATCACAATATGAAAAATACCATCGACCCTTAGAGGGCTTTTTGGACCACTGAAGTCCCTGTCGTCAGATATCCCCGGACGTTTATCCTCTCATCATGCAGAGGGCAACCTCACTTCACTTGGCCATATCTAAGCATCCTGTTCTTTTGTAGTTGTAAACTCAGTCTCTTAAATTCCATATGAATATACTGCAGGTTTATAAAATTAGCCTTTTGAAAATTTGACTTCCATTTTGCGCCCGCGTTAAGGCTCTATACTACGACAGCGGTGTCTCCTCTCCCCTGCCCAATCCCCGCAGGGACGCTGCCGTTTGATTGCGGAGTGACGTGGGAATAGGCACTCTCGGAGGTGGTTCTTAATTGTTTACGTACTTCAAATACCTTAGAGGAAGAAAATGCTATGTTATTTACAGTAATAAGGCTGGCCATTAACTCGCCTTGGCAAGGCAATTTTATAGTTTAAAGCACAGAACATATTGTAATAGGCAATGTGCGTCATAGCTCAAAAAGCATTCAGGGAGACTGAGTCCTACGAAAATGGAACAGGGAAATCAAAGGAAATATCAGAAAAAAATGGCCCTGTTCTTTTCGTGTTGAAATACTGATATTTCAATAGAAAATGTCGAAGGAAAAATTGTGAGATGAATTTTAGGAGTCAAAAAGCGTTACAACTTTCATTCGATAAAATAATTCAAGGCATAATCAATACTTTGCTGTCACAAGGAACGGACAGGGCCCCTCTAGATACCAGCTTTTAGCTGAATGGGCCACTCTGTGTAAATAAAGGTTACATAACATAACAGACAGACAGACAGACAGACACAGACGGATAGACGGGATAGATTTTCGGCTGCATGGATGGATAGATAACGAGGCCAATGTTATGTCCTCATCCCATACGTACCTCTGAGATAGCTTGGCGAAAGCAATGAAAGTTATAGTCAATGAGACCTGCAAAAAAAAAGAAGAGAGTAATGATTAAAGTAATTTATCAAGAACCTTAGACAGGGAGCCTGAAGAAGGGGGGGGGGGGGGGAGAGTAATATCCACAAAATTCACAAAACTCAACCCTCCCTTCAACTTATAGCCCAATACATTATACTAATGTGCTTTATTTTCCAATCTATGCCCCCTCTACAAACATACACTTCCAAGAGTCTTTGGTCTAATTCTTTGTTAAAACCAATCTGTACCTTTTTTGGCGAAATTATCTTCTCGAAGTATACACACTAAAGCAAGAAACCTGAAATTGAAAATGACCGTTAATATAAGTAAATAACCTTGGTCAGGACAAAGAATGATATTTTGGTCAAGTTATGCGACTAGTGGCTAGAAATGTATGGAGGAAGGTCATACGTGCAGTTTCGGCTGAGGCTGAAGGATGATGATGATGCGAGTGGCTAGTGGCAACTGTTGTTCACAAGCACAATGAACACTTTAAATACTGTACTTGTAATTATGCGACCAACACAGCACCAGAGATCTGGGTTTTTGGCTACCGTCAATCAGATTTCCAAGTAACTGAGTTAGTATTTCTTGATTGACAGAATCAAAATTACAAGAGGTCTGGGGCTGTGTTAGTCACGTAATTAGAATAGGGATTTAATGCAGCATGCTTGGAATTAATGTTTGCCAGCTGAGTTGACCTTTAGAACGAACTCAAGGTCAACAAATCATAATTGAGGATTAGACATTGTATTTTGATTAGGATTTCCAATGTCCCTGCTTGGAAAATATAACCAAAAATAGTTGACCCATAAGTCCTTTCGGGTAACGCCATCAACCCAGCTGATAACAAGCAATGGAAATTAAAATCACCAAAACGGGATCACCAAAATCGGTGACCGGGGCCTCAATACATGCTTGGAGCAATCTCGTACCTAGAGCCCACGTTCCTCTTGGTCAGCACCGAGAAACGATCGGTTTTCGTTGCAGACCAAGAGGAATGTGGGCTCTGGGTACGAAATTGATGATTGGACAGAGGACTGTAGAGTATCCTTACCGATTTACTTCTCGTAGGTAAAGTATGGTGTTATTATTAAGCTTGATTATTGACGATGTTTCGATATCATATGCGCTGCCATCGCCTTCTTCACGTAAACTGCAAAGAAAAAAAGGTATCTTTTTTTATTTAAGTGACCCTAATTTTAATGGCCATCCACTTTCGTTTCATAGCAGTGTGAGCAATCATAACAATTTTTTAACACCTTGGACAATTATTCACAATTATTCGCTATCATTGCAAGGTCACCTTATGTCTCGCTTCGAGCAAAGGCACAGCTACCTTTCAAGATGGCGCAGGGAACTGTGAAAGGAACTATTATAACTTACCCATAAATACACGAGATATCAATGACCACATCTATCATATCACAACATAACTCATATGACTGCATATCTACAGGAGAACTGAAAAAACGAAACCATAGTCAATGCACATAATTGTCCACAGAAATCAATTCATTTCATCCATAAAAAAAGTTTGATTTTAGACTTGCAGCCTATTTCAGAAACGAGTGGTAGACTGGGGAGAGTTTCATCGCGCAAAGACGTCTGGGATCATTATGCGGAACGCTTTCCCTTCGCTTCATATGATTCTCAGTGTGATATCAACAAGCGTGGCTAAAGGTAACTGCCGTGTACCTTGAGTAATAGTTTTTGAAACAAGCCACATTAATTTTACACAAATTGAACAGGAAAGCGTCCGGATGAACGATCCCAAGCGCCTTTGCGCGACGACAGCCTAACACTAGTTTCCGAAATGGGCAGTTTTGGGCTCAATTCACAACATTAAAAAACACTAACGTTATTTGTGTTGGTCTTTAAAAATGAACACAATGAAATACAGTTTTTACTACATACCTATCAGTTGCTACATAGATTTTGCTGACTACATCGAATAGAAAAGCTTTTTCAATCCCTGAGTTCTGAAACCAGAGAAATGCAAAATATTTGAATATCTTGAGGGAATAATCGAGTTAAAGCTATGTTGCTCAAATGCAAGTATCAGCATAAGATTCAAACACTCTCTTCTTTTATTAGAAGTATGCTCATGTCTTTTCCAATTTTTTTTGTAATCGAGTGGGTTGTATGCAGGGTACGCATTTCAAATGTCACCATCAACAAAGGTTGCAGAGCAAATTTTGAGTGTGTGGGGGGGGGGGGGGGGGAAGGGAGGCACTTGATAATCTGGGAGGAAACGGGAATGTCCTCATCCCCTTAAAATTTGGAAATTGAGGCTCTTGCAAATGCATTTTTTCGGGGGGGGGGGGGGTTCTCCTTAAGATTTTGTAAGGGGATGCTTTGCCCACACTCTCAGCCCTTTACCCTTTTATAAATCTCATTAAATGAAATTTTCGCGACACTTTAATTTCGCGCTTTTCACGATTTCAAAAAAATAGGTTTAAAAGCATGGATAAAAGACCTTATTGAGTACCAAGTACTAGCACCTATCAATCCTGATCAACATTGAATGATTAGAACAAAACCAAGGAATTGATACAAACTTTTTTACAGTTGTAATGCTACGTAGCGAAGAGAGTTTGTTTTTCTAAAGGAATTTTTGTGCATTTGGGAACAAATTATTTATCAGTTAGTCAATAAAATCGCGAAATTAAAGTGACCAAGAATATGATCTTTTTGCAAAACTGCGAAATTAAAGTGTCGCAAAAATTTCATGTAATAAGGTACCAAATTTCGGCAAAAAAGTACCCCTTTCATATACCCCTTTGCCTGAAAAGTTACCCCTTTCATTTGCCTTAATTTGAAGAAGCAGGCCAGATATGATTATCAAACGTCATGTCAAACGTGTGCAAGTTCGGCTTCATTTCCCTGAATACTAATTTTAGCTTCCCCTTCCTTTTCTGTATCTAAACTTGAGAACCCTTTTCTATACCAAAACTCACAAATTCCCAACCCTTTTCTATACCTTCAGCCTGAAAAACCTACCCCTTTTTGGCGGAGCACCTCCATATACTCCACTATAGGCAGTACCCCCCCCACCCCCCCCCCCCCCCAGGCCAACAGCACACACATGCGTTCATATTTTCAATAGCAATTGTTTTTAAAATCTTACCATTATAAGGATGTTAAGAAGGTTTTCCAAGGTTGGTAGCTGTGGTACAAGCTTCTGTACGACTTTGCTAAATGCCTGAGGTCAAAAAAAACGTCATTATAATATAAGTGAATTGTTGACTTAGTTGATTGAGAAAGAAGTAAAGAAAAACCTTAAAAATACTTAAAAGAGACCTAGCAAACTCTAATCAAATATGATGACAAGTCCAGGAATTGAAACTGAGAAACAAGAGGGGTATTTTTTTTAAAATACTGCATGGTATATTGCTGGAGGACAAAAGGAAAAAGTTATTCCATTACTGTATATAAAATATAAAATTTACATACCTCAAAAATTGAATGATCATAAATACTTGTTAGGTAGAAACTGAAATTAAATTCCATCAATCAATTAATCAATCAATCAATCAATCAATCAGTAAATAAATAAACAAACAAACAAACAAACCCAAAGGGGGTTTGTACATTTGTATTTCATTTAGGAGGCTTGACAAAAGTATATAATAAGGTTCAGACCAAAACTCCAACATCCCTCCTCCTCCCAGATGAGCTCCTGAATATTTAGTACTGGTCTGTTAAAAGTTACCTTAATCGAAGCCCTTCAAGACCAGCATCTGTTAGTTCATCTGTAGCTCTTTGATGTATATCTCTTTGAGTTTCTGAGGAAAGATAATTTTAATTTGTACATTTAACAATCAACTATGTACAGTACATTTACCTGAATGAGCAGTTTCCTCAGGCCAGAGTATTGGGATTGTTACAGATCTTTTTATCAGGAAAGGTAAGTTTTGGGATCAAAGCAAGTGGACAGGACTACATGTACAGTAAGCAGGCATGTACCTATTTTGTGGTCATCTGATAAACCATCTACTTTATGGATGAAAACTTCAAACTTGATAGTTGGGTTGACCTGAACATGAGAATAACACACAGCAAGTTTTTATATATAAATTTATGTACAGTGACGAAGAGTAATAGTTTCTCAAAAATTGGGCCATTTTTTGGACAACATAATTATTTCACATGAGTATGTAGAAAAATAGTTTACAGCAGTCATGCATGTTTTGAGAAAACACAAGAGGTCATGTGAAACCACTGAATGGGTGCTGTCCTGGAACATGGGAATAGAAAATCAATGGTGAAGTAGCTGTGGTGATCCTTGCCTTTAACCAATGTAAAAAAAATATTGGGGGAGTAGAAATTTATGTGAAAAAGTGGGGAGTAGAGGGGGGATCTAAAGTGGGAGGCACTAGGGTGGGGGGCACAAGAGTGGTGGGCACTAGCCTCCTTGCCAACCTCTTCCGCCACCTATGTTCTTTACCTTATATGCCCTTGATACTGTCATGTGTAGTTTGGCCAGTGCCTCCATGTAGTCATCCTTCAAGAGATATTGGAAAATAAGTCATAGTAATATGAGCAATAAATTTTGTAACTTGTCAAGTAACATTGTTGTGTTGCAAGTCGCAGGACAACTATGAAAATTACCAGAACTAGAGTACAAGTACTGTACTAGCAACAATTTATCATACAAACTGAAATACCTGAGCATCAATGACAAATACTAGAGCTCCACAGTTTCCAAAAATATTCTCAGAATCAAAGGCTGGATCAAAGAAGTCAATCTGCCCTGGGAAATCCCAGATCTATAACAGACAATATAAACAATGATTTGACTGAAAATTGAAGGAGAAATCAACTTACACATATTTACCCCCATTCCACAAAATTAGTGAAAAAGACCCCATAAATACAGTAGCTCCTAGCTTAGCATATGTACAAGGAAACCATCATATCGAAACAGTACATTAAATTTATTAAGAAATGACACTAAAACAATAATAAGGTATATAAAACATTTTTATGAGAATCTGATTGGAGCCTTAAAACCATACTGTAGAGTATATGCTCCAATCAAATTCTAATATACATAGTTTGTATTACATATACATTTCTAATGTTAACTCAGTATCCTTACCTGGAACTGCACAAATGAGCTGTTTGAAATATCTTGTAAGAGTTAAGGTTTAAAATAACCACAGGGAACCCAATTTAGATAAAAGAGCTAGATGGAATTAAAAACTGGAAAATGGATTATGTATTGAAAAATGGGTAAGAGGTTAAGAAAGTGTGCTAAATAGGCCTTTCTAAATATTTATTCATGAAATGCTTAGCCTCACATTCATGCACCTCACAATCACAGCCTCACAATCATAAACCACAATTTAATCATTATAAATGTATTTTGCACCTCAAATTCAAACAAATTTAATCATCAAAATAATCCCTAGAAAAGTTTTATTTTTTATCAAACTATGACTGGGTAATATAAATAGGTAAAGGATACCATCTTTAATGACTTTGCTTGTGCTTTCCAGGAAGAGTGTCTCATTTGGCGACATCTTGTGGAAAACAACCTTCTGAATTGATGATTTTCCACTCCTGTTTTGACAAAAAATATCTGTATCAAACCGACTGAACAGATAAGAGATTCCTTTGAACAAAACCATTCCCATTTCTCCACATTCAATACAAGTCTAAATTGTAACATGATTATAGACTAATAATATTGCTAATGTGCTGTGCACAGTAATGTATTCTGATACTGATAACTCAATCAAATAACACCAAACAAAACAGCAGACAACAGCACCAGAATGTAAGCAGCAGCAGACTAATGAGATATAATATCGTCTGTAAATAGTACTATTTTTTTACCTTCTTAGACCCATCAATAGGATCCTTGGTTTGTTTTCATTGGATGTGATTTCTTCTGTTTCATCAGGTCCATATCTATACAAAATGAAAAGAAAAGATAATCAAGCAGAAATCAAATACTGATGACTCCATTGAAGGATTGATGGAATACAAGAATTATTGATGGATTGCAAGAATTCCTAAAAGAGTCAAATGACAAGGTCATGATGGTCATGTTGGTGGTATTAACAATGGGTGCTAATGAAAATCAAATGCACCCTATAGTGAACTGGGGGATACTCAAGCAGTATAGTGAGTAAGTGAGTGAGTGAGTGAGTGACACATTTTTATATTAAGACCCCTCACAATAACTCATTTCTATGCTTCACATATCCACAAGTTAAAAACCACCAACTTGGTGGTTGTGAACAAAAGGTGCAATCGAAGAGTTGGGATTAATGACAACCTAATACTCTATCTAGAATGATATGCATCATTTATGGAAAGTATAATAAGGGAAAATACATAAAACTTTTAACAAGATTCATAACGAGCTCTATGATGTTTATCATCGGTAGATAAGACTTAATACAACACAATAAAGTACAGTAGAATGCCAGATCAGCTATTAAAAGATATATGATCAAGACCATGTTTTATGAATTTAGCCTTATCAAGTCATCTAGTATTCAATAACAATACGATAAGCCATTAGATGTCTTTTATAACAGCATAGAGATAATTAAACAAAGCTTAATTATCAAAAATACAAACTGGTATAAAGCAATTTGACTCGATCTCGTACAGTGTACATGTCAAGTTCCAGTAAAAATGTATACCGTTTCCTACACGCTAAATTAGTTAGTATACAGTATACTTAATTATCAGTCCTATAGAAGTAATTTACAGAGGAATATAAAATAAGAATAAACGATCACTTACCCGAAATCTTTGGGGAATGAGCCTACGACGCTGTAGCTACCAAAATTCTCGTCTTCTTCGTAAGACTGTCGACAAAAAATATGGTTAAAATTACTTTTAACGTCATGGAATAGCAAAAGCTTGATATAAAGATATCTTTATTCTTTAAGGAATTGAATCGACCTAGAAATTAAGAGACTTACCGTCATTTTATGCAGGAAAACTGTGAAGTTTTAAGTGGAAAATTCTTCATGTGATTAAAATATGAAGAAATAGTGGAAGTCATGTGATAAGCACGGAATGGTAACCCTGCTGGATCACGACATCGCAGATTCTACTAGACAACATATTGATCTAAGGGAGGGGAGGGTAATATATCATCTGAAAGAAAATTGTTTATTGTTAAAAATAAAGACGTTGTCAAAATATAAGTTATAGAAAATATAAATTAAGATTTGCGATTTACATTTGAGGATAAAATAAAGAAAATATTCTTAATGATATTGGACAAAAAAAAAAACCAGTCAAAATATCTAATCATTTATTACCTGTAAAATTACTGTTATGGGGATTGATAACATTTTACAGCTTTGTTATAAGCGAAGAATATTTCTGACAAGTAAATTTAGTCTCATAATTTCTTTCTTTTTCTTTTTTTCAAATTTAAAAATTGTTGTCTTCGGTCAGCGGCATCTCGTGTTAGAGGAAAACAAGATGGTGGACAGAAATGGCGCCTATTTCTCTTAAAGACACAAAAATCACTGCATTAACAGAGAATCTGGTCTCTCAGCTGACTAAATTCAAGGTAAATATATCGTTTAATTCATATTGAATATGTCTGAAGCTCCAAATTGACTCGTGTTTTCCGCATTTTTACAGAAATCCTCCCGAAACTTTACTTTGTCGTCTCAGTATGTCTTGTCAAATTTTCGGTAAGTTTGCAAACTTTGTTATTTTTATTCTGCGTCAAAGAGAAAAAGATCTAATACAATATCTTTGGTCTTCAGATATCATAAATTCCTAGATGTGAACAGCCAACAGGTTTCACGTTTAATTGAAGGGTAAGCCTCCTAGGATTAACCTTTTAAGAATTCCGATTTTCCTAAATTTAAGTTTATTAAACTACTCCTATTTCTTATTACAATCGTTTCATCGACGTGTAAAATCTTGCATTTATTATTTTATTAAAGGGTTTGTCAAAAGTTTAAAGTTCATTCACAGTTTGAAAAGGCTGAAGCCTTTAAGGACCTGTGTGATGAATTTTTGAATGCTCCAATCAGCCAGTCAGCCCAATCTGACGTTAAGGTATGGACTCTCTTAACCTAGTTTTTTTTGGGTGGGGTGGTTTTATTTGTATAAGTATATAAGTATATGAGTATCATTACCCAGGTGATTATAGAAAATAGCTGATTGGCCAAGAACTCCTAAATATTTCTCTATTGATAATCACCTAAAGGACATATAGGATTGTGCATACTGCAGTACTTCGTTTGTTGATTCGAGCCTCTTTCGAAATACAAAAAAAAAAATCTACATTGAAGAAATATATTGATGTTTTTGAATAATCACCTGTTTAATGATTAAAACAATTATTGATCTCAGTCTTGGTGTCATCTTCAATATTTACCTCAACATTGGTGAATGATTGTTACTTATTTGATGTATATACATGCCTGTTGCTCAGATAGTACAGTGTACATGCACTGTAATTGTTTGAGAACTGGCTTGAACATACGCTGAGTGTGCTATATTAGTGAACAGAACATGGTCAGTTTCAGCATCCCGGCTCAATCTCATCATATACAGCACTCAGGCCAGTCTACCATGAGATTGAGTTGTTTGCAGAGCTACATGCATGTACACTGTAGGCCATATCCACATGTTCGTAATACAGTACATATTCATATTTATCCCACACCATAGAAAATACAGTATATTCGTCGATATTTCACTCTTCCTTCCCATCATGCACTGAGCGTTGAATCTACACATTTGTATTTTCTATGGTGTGGGATAAAATAATTATACAATGGTTTCTCGAGGCATACCATGGATATCCCACTCATCACTTGTATTTTCTTTGTATACACACTTGCCTAAAGCTAAGGCTCATGCGTATACTAGAAACTACAACTGACTCGTGGGATATTCCACGGTATGCCACTCGAAACCATTGTTAGTATAACTAGTATATATATACACTTTAATTTAATAACAATCTACTGTAACAGCATACTTGATTTTTTCTAATATCTAGACAGATGAGCATTACTCATTAATCTCACTTTTGTTGCTGCTGTCCAACTCTCCAACCCAAAATGATTACCAACCAAGACAGGAACCATCTGAACTCACAGGTCTGACTCAGCAGTGATTAAAAACAAACAATTATATGATGACAATCCTTATATTGCATAAAGCTAAGGAGGGAAAGGAGGGAAAGAGGAAGGCTAAGAAAAGAAGTTCTAAATGGCCTATTATCTGTATGTGTACATGTACTGTGCATGATTGTGTAGTATAAATTTATTCATGTTAATGTAAGGCTAAATGCCCAGGTTCCAAGTTCTCTGTCGCTCAGAGTTAGCCTTGATTTTGTGTAGAATATCAATGAATACATTCTAGCAAAGGTCTGTGGAATTTCAAAGTTTTTGTATTATTATCAAAGTTGTGTATTCTTTACTTGTAACCATTGATTGATATTTGTGAACATTCTAATTCTGAAATAAGGCAAACCATAAGTACATGAGTCTGTAATCCAGGAACATAAATATTGTATTGTACATTTGGTCTTTTGGGTATTGACTGTTATGTTACTTGTATATTTCTATTACAAGATGAAGACACATTTGACTGGAAGGCGTATCTTTTGGGTGATGCTGAAGAAGAAGTACTAGGAATACCACACAGTGGTCCTTTATTTGTGAGTTTGCACTAAATGGAAGTAAAAAAAGTAGTAATTATAGAGTTCTAAGACAAATTGAAAGTTACTCACTCTTCTTATTTAACCTTCACAATAAATGTGATATAAATAATACTCATGAAACTGTAGACGTTTCAAGATATTGTTAATCTATAGCTTTCACAGCTAGCTCTAAACCCTATAAACCACTTAAATCAATTATAGCAGTTGAATGAGTGATGCCTGAATGTACAATACAACCTAGACAACCTAACTAGTACATAGAATAATAGTCCTTTTTTTCTTTGCCTCTTTCAGGACTGGTCTGATGATGAAATTTTGGTATGTTTTTTTAACCACTGTTTTCATTGCATTGCTATGACAACAGTTGTGCCATGGAAATCAGGCAATTAGACTACTGTCAATGAAATTTTTTATTTCCAGCATTGTACCTCCTCATGGTTCCCTTTACATACAGTAAATTACACTTGTCTGTTACAATTTAAATTTGACCGATGGTAGTCTCTGTCAGAACTGTTGTCTCAATCATGACCAGCATATACTGTAGCAATGCAAACATTGGTACTGTAATGTCAAACAAGTGTTTTTTAAATACAATCTTATGCTAAGAGTACTGTATATCTGATTCATCTGGCAGTCAGAATGATTGAGTGAATTTTTCCATCTTCCACTCATCATCTTCCCCACCATGAGGGCCATTTAATAATTTTCTCAATTTTTACTATCATTATCAGTAAGTACCGGTTTTGAATTATCAAGTACTTGTGTATAATTTTGCTTGAATTGTTTTGAAGGAATCAGATGCATCACCAGCACCTGAGGATTCAGGTGTTATGGATTCTTCATCAAGTGAAGATCAAAGACTCATTTTATATGACACAGGAAACCCATCTGTATCTACACTGACAGAGAAGGTAATGACAGACCAGCTAATAGGCTCGTCTATTAACATTGTTACATTCTTATTAAATAAATGCTTAATTACATGATATGCATATGATGATGATGGATTCCATCATCATACTGTACACATATCAGTTAAGCACGTATTTCCTTAGACATTTCTGTGACTGTAGCATATACAGTACGTTTGTCACAATAAACCCACACTAACGACCTTACTCGCCATTAGAGTCTCCTGTAGCTCAGTGGCAGAGCGTCCAACTAGTATATGGAGGGTCGTGGGTTCGATTCCCATCTGGGGCTCAGAATTTTTGTTCTATGTAACATTCCTAAACAGTATGGTCTGTTTGCCCCTGACTTAAAGCTTCATGAATGATAACGAGATGCTAATGAACCTCAGCACTTGCTCCCCCCCCCCCCCCCAACCCACTCATCAAAGATACAGTGCTGTAAATTTCACTCAATCCATCCAACAAAATCTATTTGTCTGAATATACATCATGTAAATAAATTTATGTAATTTCATGTTTGAACAATAACTTGCTTCCTACATGATTAATTCATGATTTACATAAACATCATCTGATTCAGATGATTACCGTTAGGTAGTAAATTATATTACGTGAACTTATCTTTGCTGTTCTACTCTAGGGTCGTCTGTGGTTGTCAGAACATGTTGTGAATCAGTACTGGGAAGAATATCCTCTAAGTAGCACCAATATGAACAGTTCTAGTAAATTTGGCCAATGTACAATTGCTGATACGTGGTTAGTATCAAATTAATAAAATAATATTAATACAGTATACCATTTGACTGACTGTATATCTAATGATTTCTCTTGGGAAAAACAGTCCAATTATCGATATCCTCAAAAGAACAAGCTAGTTTAGAGATACATGTATGTATTTTGTGGAGGGAGGAAAACAAAGACCCAGCGTTTTGCAACCTTACTGAATCAGATGTGAATGTGATGAAGGTACTGAAGATCAATAAAAGTCAGCATTAATCAAGAGACAGTCCACACCACCAAAAACACGTTCAAAGTCACCATTCCCATGAGTCATGAATCCTATTTCCATTTCCATTCCTATTTTCATTTGAATCTGTCCTCTCTCCATTTTTTATCCCCATGCTTCTCGTAGAATTTTTGAAACATTGAGTAACTCAAATCTTCTATTAGCAGTATTCTCATTTTGTTTTAATTTCTATTTCTGCAATCAGTTTTTTTTATTATTTACTTTTTTTTCTGTTTTTCAAATAATGTCAGGGAGACATTTCAGCAAAGTCAAAATCCCTTTCATCAGTCTACCGCAAAGAAAGTCTTGACAGAAACACAGATTATCAGAGAAACCATTTGGTGAGCAAATTCAAATCCAATATTGTAACTGTACATCTAGCAAGATTTTTGTGGTAACACTGAAGTGAGCCCACTTCCTTTTTATCTGAATGCCATTGTGTGTCATGCATGCCTGGTGATAACAAGTAGTTAGGCCTCAGCATGTTCCACTGCAAAACTGCCCCGTTCAAACAACAAGCAAATGTGGGACACAACCACCCAGTCAAGGGAGGATCCAGTCAAAAATATAAGGAGGGGTTTTACTAAATATGTTGCGAATGGCACTGCAGAACTTGGAAAGATATTTAAAAATGTGCTTTCTGTTCCACTTCAAGATTTTTAGCTAAAGGGAAGGGGGGGCTACAGTCCCCCTTTGTCCCTCCCTGGATCCGCTCCTGCCAGTCCTGGCCACATACAGTCTGGCACATTTTTATCCATAGCTTAAAGGTTAATTTTTATTGGTTGTGCTTTGTTGCAGGATGTTATCAGGCATTGGGAACTCATTTATTTATAAATACAATCACAATAGAATCCAAGTTAACAGCAGCATTCAGGTGTCTCACTTGACTTTGGTAAGCCATGGATACACGTCCTTCATTTGACCCCATGCCTTTAGCTGATCTAAAAAGGACATGCTTAACCTACAGATGAGATTGGGATTTGGTGTACTGGTGTGTGCTGGGTTTTACAGAGGGTAGAAAACTCAGGAGAGCTTGGGAAAAAAGCATGTGAATCAAGAAAGAAACAGATCAAATAAACTCTACTTACGTACATGTTATTTGCCAACCCCGGGAATCAAACCTTGAGAATCCACCCTTATTTACCCTTGGGATAATTACCTTTTTTCATTGTACTTCATTCCATACCACTTACCTTTTTACAGAACTCACTGCAGAGTCTCCTAAAGAAATTTGCTACAGTAGGTGAACAAAGCCATGAGTTACAGGAGTTCAAAGCTTCCATCTTAGAGGATGTCAATCATGCTTCACAACCATCTATCACCATGCAAGCCTTTGCTAACTCACTGGCAACATATTTTAAGGTATTTCTTTCTGCTAAAGCATATAAAAAGTGACTACTGGAATAGAACAGTCAACTGAAGATAAATAAGTCCTTGTTTTACGCACTTAAGGTAGTTCGGGACCCTTGCTACTGCGCATCCATTTCGTGCATCTTGTTTTTGATCACTTATCTACCTTAAGGCGCGGAAATACGAGCAACAAAATCGTGCAACTTGTCGCGCAACAATGTTGCGTTGCAAGTTGCAGAGCGAATGTTGTATTACCACCTCGCGCGCAACAAAATTTCTTTGTTACTTCTGCAACAAAGTCGCGCAACGATATTTTGTTGCGACTAGTGGGTTGATTGTCATTTTGAACTGCTCACTAGAGGCTCATGTCTAAAGCATTCAACTTCAAATCGAATTGGAATTTAGAAGTTTTTTTTAAAAAAATAGTGAAGAAAACAGCCAGTAACTTTGAATGGTTTGTATTACAAAGTTTGTTATTATTATTGTTGTCGTAGGAATACAAGTCATTTCTTTCTGATATCGAAAAGGGCATAATCAAGAAAGGTTTGTAGTTATTCTTGGTATGCAAATAAATGCTAAGGCAGGATTCCGTCATTCACCAGTAAAAAACGAGCAGGGGTCTGGAATATATAGGCGTGTTGCTTTGCTATGTCATACCATTTCATAAACACGCATCCTTGTCGGCAAACTGAATGACGAAGTGTATCAATTTATAGACCACTTGCACGTGACGTCAAAGCAGCTAAATTTGGAGGAAAAAACAAAAGAATTTCAATCTCCTGAGAATTGCAAACCTATTGTTTTGTCCTCCAAATTGAGCTGCATTTCGAAGTGCTGAAAGGAGTTTATATATAGAAAGACTGCTTATTATTACTTTTAAATGAAAAAAAAAAGTTTAATGGAAAAATGCAACTAAATGGAAGTTCAAACTCAACGGCTATAAGAAAATATTAGAGCTTGGCATGCATGCAAATCCCTGTACGAAAACACTGTGTCGTAAAAATGTAAACATTGTCAACTGCTATAGCTATATAATTGTATACCTTTCTGATTTGTCTTTTAAAGAGGCCACAGTGACACTGCTTGGTTTACACGACAAGCTGAACACCAAAATAAAAGAGGTGAGCGTTGTACACTGTACTACAACCAAAAACATTGTACCCTGTGTACATGTTCATCCTGACTTGGCTGCACGAATGCCAAGATTCCCATAATGGTAGGAATGCCGTTCCATATATAGACAACTTGCACGTGACGTCAAAGCAGCTCAATTTGGAGGACAAGACAATACCCTGAGAATTAGAACCTATTGTAATTTTGTCCTTCCAATTGAGCTGCATTCCGACGTGCATTCCGCCAACCATTTAAGTACTTCATTTTCCTGTGGCTTATTTTTGCTCTTTTATTTCAGATCTCAGTACTTCATTCCGTATATCTAGAAGGAGTACTTACGTACATGAACAAACCTTTACCTCAGGTACGTAACCGTTCATTTTTTCCGGATCAATTACCTTGAGTATTATTTCTTTCTTCATTGAGACCGCCTTACGAGACAAGGAAATGTAATTGTTCCAAAGAGGTATAAGACTTAGAGTACTTCATATAACGTTTAGCTATCCCTGAATCTAAGTACTTTATTTCTACTATCACTGTCAGCCTGTTAACAGCGTCTAATTTTTCTTCAAGATACATTGGAGTTGACTTTCCTTTCTTGCGTGGAATGAAGACAAGTTTGAAGGAACACTTAGGGCCCACACCACGTTGTTAACTTTTGCTATGTAATTTCTATTTAGAGAGTCACCCATCTCTTGGATGCTTTCTATCATAACATACGGATCTCTGATGCAATAGGATCACCTGCCAGATGGAAGGTAAGATACAAGCCCCTTGCCTCTCACCTCTGGAGTCTCCTTTCGTTTCTTGGACTCGGCATCCCATGTGAGCACTGTATACTTTACATACTGTACCAAAAATTACAATAATGAAAAGACTGAAGAATTTTAAAGGAGATATTTACAAAAGAATGATATTGGTTACCTAGAATAACTAAACACTTAATCGAGCTAGGTAACATCAATGTTTGAAAGTTTGGATGGAAATGGAAAGATACAGTCCCCTTCACAGTTCCCTGCGCCATCTTGAAAGGTAGCCGTGCCTTTGCATCAAAGCGAAACACGAGGTGAGCTTGCAATGATAGAGACCTTTTTTTAATTCCTTGGACCATTATTCACATGTCTCTATCATTGCAAGCTCACCGTTCGTCTCGCTTCGATGCAAAAGACCGGCTACCTTTCAAGATGGCGCAAGGAACTGTGAAAGGAACTATTGTGTTAGGTATATTGATTTTTGAGGGTTTTTCTCCAGGTTCTCCGATTTTCCTCCCTCCGCAAAACCCAACATGCTGAATTCCATCTCCAATTCATATATTCAGGTATCCATATTGTTACGAGTGTTTCTAGACACAGTCCGTCCATGTTTCGAGTTCATAGATAACTGGGTGACGTCAGGTACCTTCAATGATCCCGCAAATGAGTTCTTCATCCAAAGGTGAGACCAAATTACCACAGGGAGCCCAAACCGAGACTTCCTGTGATGTTACTCGTAACTTGTACTCATTAGGAACTTAATGATTTTTTGCATTTTTTTCGCATTAGAAATAACGCCATATCACTAAAAAGTGCTTCATTTTGGGAGAAAGGAATAACTCTGCGACAAGCTGAACCAGGTAACGATGATTTTTTCGGATATATATTCTCTTTCTTCTTTTCAATGAACATTCTTTTGCGCTCGTTAATTTAGAATTCCAGTTTTTCAGTGTCAGCAAGAATAATTCTCAACCCGAACGCTGGGTTTTCTGTTTTCAGGGGCGGATCCAGGGGGTGTCTATTTGTGCACCAGATCCCCCTAAATAATTCAAATCAGGATCAAAAATGACGTCACTATATCGTCACCACCTTGGGAATTTCTGAATCTGTCTCTGTTTTATTTTCTTCTATTTATTTGATAACTTCTGCACAAGTTAAAATATTTTGGTTTTCCCTCTTTTACTAAACTGATATGAATAATATAGTCATTTCTTTGCCTTTTTGTTACATAGATAACCAACAAACTCCAGTCCTGGTGCCTTGCTTTCTTTTGGATTCACTTCAGCAGGTAAATGAACAACCCGTTGCACCAATAGTTCACGTTTCGCGCCCTTGCCTTTCAGTGCCTTTCTCATATTGAGTTTGATCTTAGGCCCGGTTTAGCTGTCGAAGATCACATGTGCCGAATCTAATGCAAATTAATTTAAACAATTCACATCTTCAATAAAACTCACTGACGATGGCGAGCGATGTCGCCGAAACATGTTTAAACTAAAGGTTGTCGTTTTGTTTCTTAAAATTATAATTCAAACAACAGGTTTTGCTCATTTGCATTAGATTCGGCACATGTGAACTTCGACGTCTAAACAGGGCCTTACTTCGGCCAAACTTCAGCCATGAAACAAAAAGTACTTATTAATGTGTAATAATCAAATAGACACCAAAAAACAATGGAAATAAGATCTACAGTACTAACCTCTATCAGTCCTAACTCTTCTATGATACATGTTGCTACTTCCTATAATTCACATATTTCTAAATTCTTTGCTGTTCTTCACAGATTCTGCTTGCGGGGAAATCCGTCAACCTCATCCAAGGCCTTGGAAAGGTAAGTACACCAAAATAAATTACGAGACTATAAAAGTTATTTTCTAACTAAGGTTTGCTTGGAACTTTCAGATGGCTGAATCGTCTGTTTCTGATGCTGCAGGTATTTAAAAAATACGTCTAGAGAATCATTGGCCGGCTGTGTTTAAATATCCCATAAGGGGCAGCGCCCTCCGTACTTTACCTCGCCTTTAAAGTATAAAACATTAAAGTATAAAACAGCTTTCCCGTGCTTACAGTTTCCAATGCGGTTTAAAAATTCTTACACTTCTCCGCAAATCATGCTGCGCGCACAAATCACAGTTCTTGACCAATCAAAGCGCGCGTAACGAGCTGTGACTATATGAGAAACTGTAATAGTGCACTAGTATTGCTAATGTTTGCACTGATTACCATGCAATGATTCTTGCAGTACACTGATCCGAAATTTTATTCTTATTTTTCATTGTTCATATCAATAGGCAGTTCCCTATATCAAAACTTCCTGAATTCATTACTGTCAGCGGTTTACGAGAAAAGTGCATGCACCACAGAAGGATCCCCCGGCGATAAGGTCGTGGAAGATGAAAACTTGGGTGATAAAGATATTGTCAGTGAAGGTCGTATTGCTTTAGCAAACAAGGCCGATATACTGGCGGTTACCAAGGAGATTGGTGATCCTATGTTGAGGGAATCATTGCTTTCGTCCGCGGTGGTTGCGCCATCCACAAGAACAAATGAAAGGTTTGACTGAAGTGTAATGCCTTTTATACATTGCTTAGCTTCAATTTATAAATCATTAAGGAATAAATTCCCATATCACTTTCTCTGAAATTAGAAGTTAGAAATTAGAAAAAAATTCCTTTGGGAAATATTACCTCTTGTCGTGCAAAGTCATTGCGCTGTTCCTGCCCTACAACATGGCTGCTGTAAAACGTTTCTGTAAGAGATAATTCAAGATGTCTACCCTTTTCTAACCTGGGTTCCGATGTCCCCCCCCCCCCCCCCCTCCATCACCAAAGCACCGAGCAGCACTGGCCAGAAGCCTCCACAATGGCGGATCCCAGGGGTGGATTGGGTGGCTAACCCCCTTTGTAAAACCTAAAAAGGACGCTATGTAATGCCACTCCCACTTGAAATCGTTCTGGGTCCGCAAATGCTCTAGAACCCAGGGTAGCCTCCTTATCCCCACCCAGGGTAGCCTCCTTGCGGAAAGTTTAAAACTTCTCTTCTCCTCCTTCTTCTCCTCCTTCTTCTCCTCCTTCTCCTTCTCCTTCTCCTCCTCCTCCTCCTCTTCCTCCTCCTCCTCTTTGCAAAGGGTCCAGCCAAGCTTTACTAAAGTTTTTGACGTACATAATATTTCTAATCTATAGGGAATGTACCGATCAATTCGAGCATTTACACTCAGGTACGATTAATAGTATCTCTTTGATCAATAGTGCACATGTATTGGTGTATGCGCTGTCAAATAGTTGATTTTGTGTACGGTAGCCTGATTAGTAACTTTGATTGTTATTGTTTTGATAGGACTGGAACGATGTTTGGTGCCTGTTGAAGTGTTGTTTAAGAAAAGTTTAACACCTCTACTACAAACCAAATATACTCAGGTAAACTAAGAAAAGTGCAGTTACGACCTCCCCAACTGTGGTTCATAGATGCTTTTGCGCTCCTTCATTCATCCTTCTTCATAGAAATGCCTCGAAATTCTTCTATAGTATCTCCAATAACGAAACATTTTCACAGGAAGTTGCCGGCTTTTCCAGAAAGCAATTATGAGTCAACAATTTTTCAAGTTTGGTTAGCGTTTCCGAGTAGGGACATGGGAAATCTTAATCAAAATACAATGTCGAATCCTCAATTCTGAATGGTTGACCTTGTATCTATATATTGAGTTCATTCTGAAGGTCACGTCAGCTGGCACATATTATGCAGACTTCCTTTAGCGCGTGCAGTGCTCCTGGAAGGAACCCCTAATTCTCCATGCAATCCTGATCGGTTGTATTATTATTTGCCAGGCATGTGGCGCATTGATATCTCTTCTCAAATCTGACTACAATTTGATGGATCACTTGAATGCTATGAAGGTAAGTGATTTTCTTGAATAAAAAGAAAAATTTCCATTTTTAAGCTTGGAGTAATTACCTTCAGAGTGAAATACTCTATAAGTTGCCTTGTAGGAGGGGCGTCAGGGTGATGGGGTGGTAAGATGCTCACCTCTCACCTCTAGGGTCCGGGGTTCGAATCCCAGTCACCCCATGTAAGCTGGGTTGGCTGGTTCTCTTTCTGACTACGAGGGTTATTCGACTTTCCGGATTTTCCTCACTCCTCTCAAACCAACCCTAACTAATTCAAACTGGTTAGAGCTGTGCTCCAGGGTCATACATGGACTGTATAGCGGCTGCCAGAGGCGCTTTCACATGCTTTCAGTTCGACCCCGTTGAGCAGCGCCACTGCTTTACTTGCGGTGGTGATTAGCGATAAACTCTTACTCAGCATAAACTCAACCTTTCCATGTAGCTTTACGGAATAATTGCCTAGACTCTTGGACGGTGCGGAAAGGGGAGGATTGTCTTATGTTTTTTTTCGTTAATTAACACGCTAATCTGAAAATTTCTTCTCATTTGATCATGATGTTGCAGAACTTCTTCTTGCTAGAAGCAGGTGACACCATGCATCACTTTTACCTGGACATATTCAAAAAGGTAAGACCAGAATAGATTACTCATTTAAACTTGCCAAATGCTATTAAATCTGCCTACTAAATGAGAGGTCAGAAGCTCAACCCCTGTCAGTTGGCTTCGAATGCTGGTTTATTTTTCTCTCGAATGGAATGCTGAGCTTTAACGGAGTACTTAGGGGAAGAGAGGGGTACATAATCCACCGCCATCTTCTAATTGTCTTATCTTTTAGATTCGTCGTCGTCATCCATGGCAGGACATTTCGTATCTTAATTCTCTTCTCCAGGAGGCTTTATATCCTCGGTTCCCTCACTACATTGACAGGTATTACTGTAACTCTCAATGATAAGTGCAAAAAAGAAAGGCTTTTTAGACAACTAGGAGTTAAAAGACCGTATTGCACGATACAGGTCGAGCAAATGTGTTTCAACCACTTGAGGTTCGGTAATACATGCAACGGAATCGTACAACTGGTCGCACAACATTGCTGCGTCGCAAGCAAGTTACAGAGCGAATGTTGTTCGCATTACAGCCCCACGGGCAACAACAAAAAACAGCGAGAGCTCAGTCTTCGTACGTCAAAAAAAAAAAAAAAGGATTAGAAAGAGCAAACTTTTCTGAAGAAAATATTGTAGCGTTCTCATTTGTCGTGTAATAAAAGTTCGTGTACACTGAATATTCCCATTAACCAATACGTTTTGCAAATATTCTCATTGTATAAGTGAAAATCAGATGTAATGCATTTTTATTTGCTCTTAGGCTTGCAGTAAGTCTTGATCTTGCTCCTAATGTCTCAGGATTTAAAAGTTCCTCGGTGCAGACTCTACAGTCCATCACACTCAACTACAAGGTATATACGATCCACTAAAAACATAAATATCTGATTTTTCTGCTCGATAATGCCCTTTTTAATTTTTTTTTGGCAATGCTGTAGTCTTGCTGCTGTTGTTGGTATGATTATTGCTCCTCGTGTTGTTGTCGTTGTTGCTGTTGCTGTGGTTGTTGCTGCTGCTAACAATGCTGTTGTTATTGCTATCCTTGCTGTATTTGATGTTGATGATACAGTTGTTTTTGCTGCCGCTGTTGTTGTAATAATTGTGAAGATGATGGCGATAGACAGTCATGGTGGTGATGATGGTGATGGTGATGGTGATGGTGATGGTGATGGTGATGGTGATGGTGATGGTGATGGTGATGGTGATGGTGATGGTGATGGTGATGGTGATGGTGATGGTGATGGTGATGGTGATGGTGATGGTGATGGTGATGGTGATGGTGATGGTGATGGTGATGGTGATGGTGATGGTGATGATAGCGATAGTGATGATGATGGTGATGATGATGGTGGTGGTGATAGATGATGATGATGACGATAGTGATGGTGATGATGATGATGATGATAATGGTGAGTGTGAAGGTATTGGAGATGGTAGTGGGACAGTCGTAGTACATTGGATCCCCCATGCTCTGTCTCATTGGGCAATTTACTTACATATAAACCACCTGTTTAGGTTCCGTGGCCTGTTAGTTTGGTGATCGACGAGAATTGTCTCAAGAAATACAACCAAGTTTTTCTCTTTCTTCTCACGGTAAAGCGAGCAAAGTGGAGTCTGGATGAACTGCGATTCACAGGTAAGAGTTATCTGACTTCTGTAGATGTGGGCTTTAAGCCATTGCAGTTAGTTTCTGTGCCTTTTCTAGTTATTTCTAAAATGTGGCAGATTGTGATAGAAATAAAGAACTTCTCATTGAAAATTACTACTCCATCAAAATTAGTTTCAAGTTCTGACAAGCGTTTGGGAGTTGTTTTTTTTAGCCCTGCCCTGCCCTGCCCTGCCCTGCCCTGCCCTGCCCTGCCCTGCCCTGCCCTGCCCTGCCCTGCCCTGCCCTGCCCTGCCCTGCCCTGCCCTTCTTTTGGTTTTGTTTCTACCTTATTTTTCAATGTTACTTTGAAGATCTCTCGGGTGAAACACACATCCAAACAGAATCAAGTGACAATGAAGATGAAGACGGAGACCAACCTGATATGGCAACAACGACAACCAACAAACCTGTCAATCAGGAACTGATTCACAAGATGTACCTGCTTCGCTTTAGACTCCTTCATTTTGTCAATAGTTTGCATAACTATATCATGACTAGGGTAAGTCAATGAAGTGATTGTGCTCCTGCAGGCTATTGCTTGAAGTTCCCTGAACATCACGTCAGCCTTTACACCATGTTTCTTTTTCTTCCCATGTTTTCTCTACCTTTCTTTCTTCACTAATATTTTTCTTGATCTTAGATTCTACATACCACTGGACTTGAATTTCAAGAGGCTATTTCAAAGGTAGTGAACGCCCAACTCCCCTCTCTACACATACACATCTATTTTATTGTTCAGTTTCCACTGTTTTACACGAGTGCCAGCTTCGAAATTTCCATAGTATCAAAATAATATGAAAGTTGCTTTTCCCAGAAAAATATAGATTCTTTTCAAATGTCTATGGTATGGGACTTTTTTTAGTTTGGTGAACATATAATGTATTGTGCTTCGGTACAAAAACAACTTTACATGTCTAGTACACACGAAATAGACGAATCGTCGTGAAGAATAGATGATCCGTTTAACCGAATGTCATTTCGTTAAAGAAGGCAGGAAAACCAATGTTTAACTTTATAGTATTGGGCTAGCTGTTGTTAACTACCCGACAAGCCGGACACATTTTTCCGTCGTGTAATACCATCCGGGCGATGCCGTTCCAGTAATTGTCGGTGCCCATTGATTGGCTTATATGTACTAATTTTAAATGTATGCTTTCAGGCTGTTGATCTTAATGCAGTTATTGCAGTGCATCGTGCTCATGTGGACAAAGTATTTGATCGCTGTCTTCTGAGTCAAAAGGTATTGAATCGATGGGTTTTATGATAGATATGTTAAATGCTTGACGTATCATACAGACAATGATTCACGAGAATAATCATCCTTCCGTCCATCTATCCATCCACCTATCCACCCTGTTCTTTCATTAACTCATTAGTGATTTTTTTGTGTTTGATAGATCGGTTTTGTCAAGGAAGCAATAACCAAAGTACTTAACTTGGCCCTCTTGTTCCAGGCCAAGTGGGATGCAAGTGTGGAAGAATTCAAGTTAGTCCTTTTTGCATATTATCTTGGCATTTATCCTTTGAACTATGGTACAGCTCAAACGTCGATCTTCTCATGAGCCAAACCTAATGACATCAAAGAAGACCGCCTTTTTTTCAATGCGTCCGGCTCAAGTGAATTTCGACGTTTGAAATGGTCCTTAGTTCTGTTGGACCCATTATACCAACGTGACCCGACTTGCCATGTTCGCGAACACTTATTCCCCTCCATTGCTACCTTGCTTCGATACCAACTGGGTGTCAAAGTCAACGTCAGAACTGTTGCTTTTCCTCCCTCCACAAAATTTATTATTATTATTATTTATTATTATTTATTATTATTATTTATTATTTATCTTCAGCGAAGAAGCGTTTAACAAGATCGATACAGAGTTTTCTAAATGCAACCATTTTGTCATCACATTTCTCGACAACATCGTCAAGAGAGGTGCATTTCCACATCGTGAGTACCTACCTATCCATTGATAATTTAGTTAAAGATGTGAATTTTGTTTCTACAAGCTAATAACTGTAGTCGGAAAAAAATCCGAACTCCATGCGGGATTCGAACCAGTGATCTTGTGTTTGCTGGTCAGACGCTCTACAGGCTAAGCCGCAGGAAATCATAGTGGTGAGCAAGGACTAGATGGTATATTAGCCTTTACATTAATTGTTTTCCATAACTAGTTTTTCACGCGCAACAAATCTGTACCAATCCTTATTCACAGAAGAGAAAAACAGCAAAATTGCAGACCTGGTACCTTTTTGCCTAAAAAATGAACCCCTTCCATTAAACTGACTTTCTGACGCTACGACAAAAAAATTGCACGAGCAAATTTACAAGCACAACAGCTTACTGTTGGTTTAAAAAAATGATCCATTTCCACTCATGCTTGCACTCATGCACTATAATGAGGTATCTATTCAGTCATATTTTTTCTTTGTCCCCACAGTTGAGGCCCTTGCATTTTCTCTGTCTTCATTACCGAGCAATACCAGAGTAACCCAAGGAATAAGCGTAAGATAACTGTTAGCAAAGGTACTCTTATTAATACCGGACTCTCATTATACCACGAAGGCATACGGCGTTACTTTTCCAAGTGCCTTATAGTTTGTAAAAAAAATATAAATATTATGGTATAAACCCCTTGCGGCACGTCGGAATGCTGCTCAATTTGCAGGACAAAACAAGAGGTTCCAATTCTCAGGAGATTGAAATTATTTTGTTTTGTCCTTTGACGTCTCGTGAAAGTGGGGTGTTGGCCTTGGAAAGTGAAGCATATGGCTGCCATATTCTCTGTCTTCCTAATTTTCAAGTTATATTTCTAAACTTCCTTGAAGACCCCCAAGTATCAAGCTCACAAGAGGCACTTGTCCTCCATCCCTCAATAGACCTTTTTAGCTTGGGCAATTTGTTTTCCCATTTCAGACCACGTGTCATCTCATTTCTTTGTTAAACGATTGCGCATTAGAAGATACATGAATCAGCTGATGAATATGGATATAATTCAAACAAATAATTTTAATCCCAAGTGATACGTGGTCTGAATTGGAAAAACAAGCCACCCAAGCTAAAGAGGCCTATGAATCTGAAATCTTTGGACACAACTATAAATAAGGCTATTTGTTTCTGCATTTAGTATTTATGTACCAAGATAAATGAATGTTTGAGAATAACAGGTAAAAGCAGTTGTTTATTTTACTATTATATTCGTAGATGCGATGCCTGAAGGATGCAAGACTCCTTCGTCAGTCTTGCATACCTGACAGACTTCAATGGCTCACTGCTACTGCCAATTAATATTCAATATCACAAGCCAATCATGATATCGTGACTCCATCTATAATTAACTTATCAGTAAAAAAAATACGCTATTGTACTTGAGGCTTTTAGTATCATGTGTAATTGTGGGTTGCATGCACCTAGTCATCCGTGCATGCGAAGCCAACTCAACTCGTGTCACGCAATCACCTTTTCTCGTTACTCTCAGGTCTTTAGCAGGGACGGCGGAAGGAACTTAAAGGGGCGGGGGGCGGGGGGCTAAAATAGCCAAAATTATTCCGAAGCACACACAGAAAAGGTAACCCTAATTTAAATTTATGAGGGTTTTTTTTTTTTGTTACACAAACTTTGATGGCACAATTTCACTTTTGAATGAATTACTCCTTAAGATGAGTAGCGTTTCCATTTTTTCATTGCCACCAAAGAATAGAATAGGAAAAGGGTTTACTTTACTCAGGCGCTTGTGGCTTGTAAAGTAGTTGGTTCCAATCGGGAAAGTACATCTCTTTCATACGCTTCGCATGCTCCACCAGATTTGTGAGCTCCTTTGTAATCAGCACCCCTTGAGGAGATTCTGGTATTTCCCATATGAAAGGCCCCACGATACCAAAGATCGCAGCATCCGTCAAACAGGGCTTGTCTCCAAACAGGAACATCTTTTGGCCAAGATAAGCAGACACGGCTCTTAGATCACGTTCAGCTATTCCATAAAGTTCCTCTTCAGTATGCCTACCAATCCCATGCGCATGAAGGTATCCACGGATGGTTCTCTGAGTGAGTTTCAGAAGGATATATTTCATTGGCGTGGAATAGTCTCGGAACAACCTCTCTCGCATCTTAATTGAGTGATCTGTCAACCAGACGTAGTATGCTATTGTCCTAAAGAAATCATAACTTATTCAATATCCCATTGATGATTTTATGCTGACTAATGGGTACATCACTGAAGTGCAACATTTTGCGTAACAATTCTGGATACCACGCCAAAAAGGACTATAAGATTAACCGTTTCTTTCCTTCAATCTTGCTTGCTTTCTTTGTTCCTTCCTTCCTGTATTCGTAGTTGTCTGACTTACTAACTTCCTCCCTTCTCTGAAACATGTCTTCACAATCGTGACAATTCAGTCAATAGCAACCCGTGATATTGTGTTACTATTTCCTTTGATAAGACAGAAACCGCGTCAATCAACATTCCTTGCGCTTTTTCAAAATTACTTATTAATAACCTGTTTGTTTATTTACCTAACAACTCCTAAATGCTTTTTCAAGGTAATGCAAGATTTCTCCTTGGTTTTCTTACACTGAGCATGACGCCAAGGGTCAGTCAATCTAACGTTATTGAGAAATGCCAAGCATATTTGCTTTTTGCTACCTTAAATCTCACCACCCTGCCTTAAGACATTGCTGCCAGGACAATCATGGGGTATTCTGACTCCATAATATCAACTCACCAGTAAGTGTTTTCTTCCAACATAACAAGAAAAGCCGTAGCCACAGCTTTCTGTTCTGCAGTCAAGTGCTCATCAACATCAACACCAAACTCCTTACTGAGATACTGGATGCTGAAATTAGAATCTGCAACAGCCTTGCCTTTGTACTCAATCCATGGCATCTTCCCTTTATTTGAAGTCTTCCAACCACGAATGGCGTTGTAAGGGATTTTAGTCATACGTAAGAATGTTTCCAGTTTCAGGCACGGCGGTGATGCATTGACTACAGTTTCGGTAGGGTCGATCAAGTAGGCATTAACTTTGTCTTCCATTACGTCTAACCTTGGTTCCTTCAAAGACAAATTATTATCACTGTTTGAAGTACCACTGAACTTTGTTTAGTGAGTTGTGAAAGTTGAGAATATCTTGCTTTTAAAATACTATTCTGCGTGATCAGTGCAAAATTTGCATGTTCTAGCCCTTTTCAAACAGGTCAAGCAGATCGACTCTGGCTGGATCTTGTCACGATTTGTGTTTTGTTCTGTGAATTTTAGGGGGAGTGGGTTGGGAAGGGTATTGTACTCATCAGTCAATAACCTTTTTTCCTGTGTTTTCGTTTACTTCAACTTGAAGATTAAGGTTTTTAAGCAGCCTAAACACCATTTACTTATGCTGACAGACACAATGCTAATGAATTCTAAGAAACTGATTTTTAAATATAAATACATGATTGCTAGCCTTAATCTCGTTGATTTACTGAAATAAAAAGAGAGGTGATCGTGTTCGTTTTCACATCATAGCTGTGGACAACTTGTTATGCAGTCAATGCAATTATGTTAGCTAAACGATCATTGAATGTTTAACGTTAAGCTAAAAGAAGTGGCGAACGAGGTTTCCAACGACAATCGGCCTTGTAAAGATTTAGTTTTCGTCTGGTAGAACATTTTTTTAATGGCAAAATTGAGTTTTTTTATAAGTTTCATAATTTTCCTTTGCGAATGTTTGAAAATTCATGGAAATGCCTTTGATTGATGTCCACCAAGTTCAAGTTTGGAGGCGAGAACTTTTTTCTCAAAGGGGCACGTTTGACTGAAAATGGCTGTAAGCGGGTTTCTTTATTGATTAACAATAGGTTTTGTCACTTTGCTTTGTTAAAATTGGACTATCCAATAGATTTCTGGTTGGCAATTTGTAAAACAATCAACCAAATCAAATCCCGTCATCGTACTTTACTCAGACGCTTGTGGCTTGTAAAGTAGTTGGTCCCAGTCAGGAAAGTACATCTCTTTCATACGCTTCGCATGCTCCACCAGATTTGTGAGCTCTTTTGTAATCAGCACCCCTTGAGGAGATTCTGGTATTTCCCATATGAAAGGCCCCACGATACCAAAGATCGCAGCATCCGTCAAACAAGGCTTGTCTCCAAACAGGAACATCTTTTGGCCAAGATAAGCAGACACGGCTCTTAAGTCACGTTCAGCTATTCCATAAAGTTCCTCTTCAGTGTGCCTACCAATCCCATGCGCATGAAGGTATCCACGGATGGTTCTTTGAGTGAGTTTCAGAAGGATATATTTCATTGGCGTGGAATAGTCTCGGAACAACTTCTCTCGCATCTTGAGTGAGTAATCTGTCAACCACAAGTAGTAGGCTATTGTCCTAAAGAAATTATTTATAATTTAAATTATAACTTGTTCAATTTCCCATTGATGATTTTATGCTGACAAACGGGTAGATCACTGCAGTGCAACATTTTGTGTAGCAATGCTGAATACCACGTCAAAAGGGAACATAAAATCAACCGTATATCTTTCCTTCTATCCTGCATGCTCGCTTCCTTTCTTCCTTCCTGTCTTTGTACAATACTTCCTCCCTTCTCTGAAAAATATTGTCATCACAATCGTGACAATGCAGTCATTAATTATTTAAGGACCCTAAGTCCTCATATTGCGTTACTATTTTCTTTAATAAGATAATAGATTAACCTATTTATTTATTGATTTACTTATTTATTTATTTATTTATTTATTTATTTATTTATTTATTTATTTATTTATTTATTTATTTATTTATTTATTTATTTATTTATTTATTTATTTATTTATTTATTTATTTATTTAAAACAATTCCTTAATGCATTTTAAAGGTAATGCAAGATTTCTCCTTTGTTTTTTTACACTGAGCATGACGCCAAAGGTCAATCAATCCAAAGTTATTTAGAAAGTTTAGATAAATACCAAGCATATTTGCTTTTTGCTACCTTAAATCTCACCACCCTGCCTTAAGACATTGCTGCCAGGACAATCTTGGGGTATTCTGACTCCATAATATCAACTCACCAGTAAGTGTTTTCTTCCAACATGACAAGAAAAGCCGTAGCAACAGCTTTCTGTTCTGCAGTCAAGTGTTCATCAACATCAACACCAAACTCCTTACTGAGATACTGGATGCAGAAATTAGAATCTGCAACAGCCTTGCCTTTGTACTCGATCCATGGCATCTTCCCTTTAGTAGAGGGCATCCAACATGCACGAATGGCGTTGTAAGGGATTTTAGTCATACGTAAGAATGTTTCCAGTTTAAGACAGGGTGGTGATGCATTGACTACATTTTCGGTAGGGAGAATCAAATAGGCATTAACTTTGTCTTCCATTTCGATCGTCTGAACTTTTGTCCTTTAAAGACAAAATCCTCACACTGGTTGAAGTACCACTAGATATTGTTTAGTGAGTTGTGAAAGTTGAGAATCTTGCTTTTATAATGTTTTTCTGCGTCAGTGCAAAATTTGCATGAGATGAGCTCTAGCCCTTTGCAAACAGGTCAAGCAGATCAGTTCTGGCTGGATCTTGTCACGATTTGTGTTTTGTTTTGTGGACATTGGGGGGAGGGGGTCAGGAAGGGTATTGTTCTCATCAGTCCATAACCTTTTATCTTACAGTCAGAGCTCCTCGATCTGTGTTTTCGTTTATTTTCAACTGAAGATTGAGTTTTTTTAAGCAGCCTAAACACCATTTATACTGAGTGCTGCCAGACACAATGCTGATGTAATTCCAAGAAACAGAACATAGATTTTTGTCTAAATATTAATATATGACTGCTAGCCTTAATGTCGTTGATTAACTAAAATTAAAAGAGAGGCCATCGTGTTCGTTTTCGCATCATAGTTGTGGACAATTTGTTAAGCTAAACTCTCATGGAATGTTTAACAGAAAAGAACCGAACTCGCCGTCGCGATCGTCTAACCGGACCTCCTTTTCTCCCTTTAATGCTGAAAGAAGTGGTGGTGCTGTCGACGATTGGAGGTTAGACTTTGTCTTTCATTCTTTATCCTATGCCACTGCCTCTCTTTTGAGTAATGTTAGCCTTTGGTACGTCATTGCGGAGTTTTGCTACCAGTTATTGGGATTATTGCCATTCCTGATTATTTCTTTTTTGAACAGCTCCAGTTTAGATAACAATTCAACTTTCTGAATTAAATGTGTTTAATAAATTTATCATCATCATCATCATCATCATCATCATCATCATCATCATCATCATCATCATCATCATCATCATCACCATCATCATCATCATCATCATCATCACCATCATCATCATCATCATCACCATCATATCATTATTATCATTAAGATTACCATGACCTATGTAATACATAAATTGTAGTTTTTATTAACACTATATTACAACCATCGATGCATCCGTCAACAAGAAGAGTATATTACCAGAGTGTACTTTACTCGGGCGCTTGTGGCTTGTAAAGTAGCTGGTCCCAGTCAGGAAAGTACATCTCTTTCATACGCTTCGCATGCTCCACCAGATTTGTGAGCTCCTTTGTAATCAGCACCCCTTGAGGAGATTCTGGTATTTCCCATATGAAAGGCCCCACGATACCAAAGATCACAGCATCCGTCAAACAGGGCTTGTCTCCAAACAGGAACATCTTTTCGCCAAGATAAGCAGACACGGCTCTTAGATCACGTTCAGCTATTCCATAAAGTTCCTCTTCAGTATGCCTACCAATCCCATGTCCATAGAGTGATCCACGGACGTTTCTTTGAACGAGTTTCAGAAGGATATATTTCATTGGCGTGGAATAGTCTCGGAACATATTTGCTTGCATCTTGGGGGAGTACTGATCACTCAACCATACGTAGTTGGCTAATGTCCTAAAGGTAATAACAGTTTATTCAACTAATTATTAAATTGACTTTTTGACTGTAGTACGACATTGTGCGCAGCCAATAGTATCTAGACGAACTATAAGGTCATCGGTGTTAATATACAGCTATTTAAAAAAATAAAAAGTTGGTGAAGGCTTTGTTGCTTGTTGCTTGTTGCATGTATCATACCAAGCCCAAAATGCATTATGGGTGCAGACTAACAAGGCAGGAATGTTCAGTGGCTACCAGCTCTCACTCTAAGCCCTTTTACTCACACAAGTGCATGTTGCTCGCCTGGCTACAAATTACAAATGGCGGACGCTCTAGTAAATCTTAGTTTTTCAGTCCTGTACGAAAGATAGCAGTCGAATTTAGGGGAGCATTTCATCGGTTCCGGAAAGAAATTTATCGTCCTAAGAGCTTATGGGATTATAATTCTTCGAGTTATCGTTTGGCGAGTAAAATGCCTTAGAGTGAGAGCTGGTCGCCACCGAACATTCCTACCTTGTTATTTGTCTTACAGGGATAACTAACGTTGCTACAATAAATCTAAATGATCTCGAAAGGCGATAAAACCTCCATATATATCGATAAGGTAACATGAACAACATAAATTTATGGGAGACATTTTTTACAATTTTTCGTATTTTTTTAAATACTTATTTTTCTTAGCTGCCTTTCCGTTCCGATCTAAGTTGCCGGTTCTGCTCATACACATGCACGTTATACTGGATGTCGACTGTCTTTCCTCCGATCTCCGACTTCAGCTTATTACAACGAACAGAAAGTGACTCCGGCATCGGGACTGGACTACGTACTACCTTCTTCATTTTTTTTCTTCTTTCATCTTTTTTCTTCCTCTTTTTTTTCTCACTTGCTGCCTTTCTTTCTTTCTTTCTTTTCTTTTCCTCTGCCTTTACCTCTTCAACCCGCTCACCTCTCTCCCTTCCCCTATCTGTGAGAAACTTCGATGTAAATCAATAAATTGCAATTTTGATAAACGCAGTAATACTGATAAAGAAAGGTATCACAATCGTGACAATGAAATCAGGAAAAACCTAAGAAATTGCTTTACTTCTGAAAATGTTTCTAATGGTATCCAGGCGTCATAGTTTATGTTGAATGAAATGTTTCTCTCCATAAAAGCTAAACTGCATTTTGATTCCATTATATTCTTCACATCTTTACCTAAAGAAGTTCAAGGTTTTTGATCGAAACGTCAGGACTAATTTTTGCATTCTTTTAAAACCATCTTATTCAACATTGCGTTACTTTTCTTTGATAAGCTAGAGTAGACATGGCAAAAGGTCGTCAGTCAGCTGTCTAGAACGATTTCTTATGCGTTTTGATTACAAATTCTCTGATGCACACTAAAACATTTAAAACAATTTGTTATCAGGCCTTTAAAAGTTGCTACTTTTTAAGGGTTTTCTTTTCTTCTTGCGCTGAGCAAATCGGTAGGTATATCAAAGGTTATTCAATTAGGAATTTCGATAAATTCAGCTGAATACCATCAGGCTGAATCAAAATATGAAGTTACCTTAATTTGGCTCCAAAATAACGGTATCTTGACTCCATAATATCAACTCACCAGTAAGTGTTTTCTTCCAACATAACAAGAAAAGCCGTAGCCACAGCTTTCTGTTCTGCAGTCAAGTGCTCATCAACATCAACACCAAACTCCTTACTGAGATACTGGATGCTGAAATTAGAATCAGCAACAGCCTTGCCTTTGTACTCGATCCATGGCATCTTCCCTTTAGTTGAAGGCTTCCAACCACGAATGGCGTTGTAAGGGATTTTAGCCATACGAAAGAAAGTTTCCAGTTTCAGGCAGGGCGGTGATATATTGACTACAGTTTCGGCAGGGACGATCAAGTAGGCATTAACTTTGTCTGCCATTTCGTCTTAACTTTGTTCCTTCAAAGAAATATGATTTCTTATCGCCTATCAGAGCTTTGTTCCTTCAAAGACAAGTTCTTCTCACACCTTGTTTAGTGAGATGTGAAAGTTGAGAATCTTGCTGTTGTCACTTAGATTTCCATCAGTTGATCTTTCGCTAGCTGTTAGCAAACAAGTCAAGCAGATCAACTCTAGCTGCAGCTTGTCACAATATGTGTTTTGTGACATTATCGAGGGGTAGGGTGGGAGGGCAATTTTTTGTTCAATGCATTGCCTTTTCCTTGCCGTCAGAATGCTAACTTTTATGATCCGTATTTTCATTTCTCTCCCATTAACTGGGACAGTTTTTCGGTTGATTTTAAAAGTTCATTTCCAAGTTTTTATCGAATAGTACAACAACTTTAATCCTGGAAGTTAAACTAAAACCTTACAGTGTTTTTAAAAATATTTTTTTTAAAGGAAAATAATTTCACCCGCAATCAGATCAATGTTTTCAAAGAGTCACTGTGCATGATTGTGCATCTACTGTCGTAACAGCCAGAAATTAAAATCATTTCAACTTTAGCCCTTCTTGCCCTTTTCATACTGTATCCTATTTTTCACAGCAATGACTGTGTTCAGGTGTTGTCTAAGGTTCTAAGTGTGGTCATAGTGTCTTCCTAGCAGGTCGTTAAGTGCGCTTCATGCACCACTTGAATTGAAGAGGCTAGCTATCAATGAATTATTTATTTTCTATTTTGTCTACATTTTTATGATTATATAAAAAAAGGTCTATAGTATCTTTTACAAATAACTATTTACGCCGAATGTATATGATTCTTTTACGGCTTGGAGGAAAGGTTTAATACCGGGATGGAAAACGTTCATTTATTTGAAATTTTGATTTTGGTGTTCTTTGCATTTGATGTGTCCCTGTCGTTTTCGAGACTGAATCAAGGAAATATCTTCAGTAAAAGAGTGGATATCCAGGAAAGTTCTAATGGAAATCAAAGGAAATTCGGTTCTCGAGGGATACTTAATGACGATGCTGTGTTACAGGCAGGGAACAATTCGAACCCAAAAGTCGAAACAATATCAAGCATTATAAATGAAACCTTACAAGAAGCTGCGAATAAGACACAAGAAAATCAAACCATCAAGTTACCAGAAACTATCATGAAAGTGAAACCCGAGATTCCTCCTGATGGTATTATTTCTATTGTAAACAACACCCTGTTTAAAGTTTTGACTAAGAATGCTTCAAGGGATGACCCTTCAGCTGGAAGTGAGATGGAAAAAGACGAAGGATCGGGATCAGGGTCCGGGTTTATCAGTTGTGAAATGTGTCCTAGTTGTGTGGGGTGTGTTGTCATGCCCATGCCAGCAGCTCCACTGACGGATGAGCAAGTTCATGTTAATCATTTTCATGGTAAGCAAATGAGATTATATGCGGTGCAATTTCCATTGTTGTTAATTGTAATTTGGCCATGGTTTTTCATAGCCATTTATTAAAAGTAGTATCACTCGATTGCTTGGACAATTGTGTTTGCCCTGTGGTGACACTGAGAAAAAATCAAATTCTGAAAAATTCTAAACAGCTGGGTTTGTGTATTCAAGAATGAATCGCGGTCAAAAAGAGTGATTTATTTATAGTCTTTCCATAATGAAAACTCGTCTGAGTGGAGCTTGATTGTTGATCCCAGTAAGTTGGAGTCAATATTGAATACAGTTTCAAGTGTTCCCCTATCCATTTTTAGTATTTATGGGATCGTATTTGTTTAACGTCTCAGACAAAAACCATGCAACTGCTACGGAATGCGGGTCTTGTTTAACGCAATAGCAGATATCAAAGTTACACCAGGGACGGCAGAACACATTCTAAATTGGGGAGGGGGGCTTGTATGCAAATTAGACGGAAAAAGTAAAAAGTGGGGGGCTAAGATTAGAACATTTTAAAGACTAGTATGCACAAAGCTCCTCCGTCCCTGAACACTTATGCTTCATGTATTTGGTTCAGTTTATATACATTCACTGTATAGATGATCCACATGCTTCAACTTGAAACAATTGTTAAATGGCAATGGAGTGTATTTCTGATAGCTGCTATTTAGAAGCCAAAGATGATCTTAAATTGAATATGGTACTAATGTCTTATTTTTGTTCAAGGAAACCCATGTCTCCATGGTGGGGAACTGCAAGAGTTTCCCAATGGAACGTTTTTATGTATGTGTCCTGGTGGCTTTAAAGGAAAAACTTGCGGCGGTAAGAAAACGTTGTCACAGCCTCAATTATGTACTTAAGGCTGGCTAGGCTAATAGTGGCAAACGTGAGATACATTTTGGTCTGATCTGTTTTCTGAGCTCCTCAAGCCAAGATCGTAACTTAACTTGGAATTAGATAAAAATACATTATTTTTACCAAGAATATATTTTGAAATAACTTTTTCTCTTGGTGCAAAGCCATCCAAACCCGAGTCAGGTTACAACGCCGAAGTTATGTAATTTTGACGAATAAGTAATGACAGAACCCATTTCAGTTAACTCCGAGCCGACAGCTCAATTTGGAGGACAATACCAAATTAAAATTTTTAATCTCAGGCGAGTGAATGTCATAATTTTGTCATCCAAATTGAACTGCATTGAGAATATGCTGCAGTTCATGGTTCCCCCTCAAAAATAGCTAACCAATTAATGTTACTGCAGTCACTGTTACCCAGTGGAATAAAAGTCTTGTCCCAGAAACAGCATCAGCATTTCATGTTACACTATCTGTTTTAAAGAGTACTAGCAGGAACAGTAAACCATGCATTGAAACAATTTATAATCAAAATTCCTCAATCAGAGTTACAAATTAAATTTGAAATATTTTAGCTAATTTGTTGAGCTTGTGGAACATAACGGTTACTAAGGGGAGGGGAACCATGAATGCTGCAAGGGTTCTATATGTTTTGTTCTATTTATCACAGATCTGTTATACTGTCATTCCAACCCATGCCACAATAATGGTACGTGTATTGAAGATGCCAATGGATTCAAATGCATCTGTCCCAAAGGATTTAAAGGCTGCCTATGTGAAGGTACGAATGCTATGTAATAGATAATAAAGCTGTTAAGTTGTCACGTATTTTATACCCACAAATGCCCAAGTGATTTCTGTTATAATTACTACTTAGTGCCCGGCCTATTGTTTGGAAGACCAACATTTTCCATATCATTGCGCGAGATCTATTTTTTGATTTCCTTATTCTTTCCTTCAAAGAATTCACTTCTTGTGAACCAAACCCTTGTGCGAATGATGGTGTTTGCATCCAGTTAGACACAACCTTCAACTGCGTGTGCAAACCAGGCTACGAAGGTGAAAGATGTAAAGGTAAATATAACAGAATAATTAGCAATTACGGCATATTGCAGAACGCATTGCATCATTTGACGGTTTGGGGGACGCTTTCATACTTATATAGCGTATCTTTTTCTTGCTGATAGGGAAAAAACATAGAAAATCATAATTAATTTTCAAATTTCTCTCATTTCCTTATGCATAAAATGTCAATTAACTGACCGATGAAGCGCCCCTAAAGCAGCCCCATAATGCAACGCAATTCTACAATTCCGGAAACCCTTGTATATATTCCTTGGAATTTCGGCAAACTTTCTGCTAGCTCTCGTCCGATAAAGTATCAATTGTCCGATTACCCACTGTTGCTATTTGCTGTCTGCCTTAATCCCAAGGAAACTAATTTATCATGTTAAGACTTAATATATAGCTGATGGATGCTGTGTGACTTTTTTACTCCTAGATACGGACCCTTGTTTCGTAAGCCCGTGCCAGAATGGTGGAACCTGTACAGCTATTAAAGGCAAGGCTAATTGTTCTTGTACTGGACATTACGGTGGAGATTACTGTCAAGGTAAAAATCATTCTGAACGAGGCAATATTTGATTTGACAATAATAATGATGATGGCGATGAACTTGGAATGCATGATGCCGATGAAGAAGATGTCTTAATGATGATGATGATGATGATGAATTTGTGTTGCATTACCGGGGCAAGTTCAGTGAAATTTTAAGCGGGATGTACCAATTAGCCTCACGAAAATATATCTGCACAAATTGAAAAACAAATTTCTTTGAATTTTTTTGCTGGAATTTCTTGCGCATGCTACAACAAAATCTAAATTTGCGTTGCCATTACGATAGAAATGCATTCTGTATTGGTAGCATTAAATTAAACTTTTAACTCCATTGCTTCCACTATTTGCTAGTCCAAAAGATATGCTACGATAATCCTTGCCATAATGGAGCTACATGTGTTGAAAACCCAACAAGACCCTGCATCTGTGCCAAGGGCTATGCTGGTCGTATATGCTCTGGTGAGTATTAATTTACCTTGTAATATCGATCCATGGGCTCACATATCCACCTATCCATCGATCTATACAATCACCTACCAACCAATCGATCCAGCCAAAAATCTATTCATCTATCAAATCTAGCGCTAGCCATTCTCCCAGCCATTCCCCATCCATCAAACAACCCACTGATTAATTCAACTATATATTCTTTTCCACCTATTGTTTATCTATCAAACTTTCCACCAATCCTTTCAACTACCAATCTATTCAGCCACCCATCCATATCTCTCTCTCCCTCTCTCTCTCTCTCTCTCTCTCCTCTCTCTCTCTCTCTCTCTCTCTCTCTCTCTCTCTCTCTCTCTCTCTCTCTCTCTCTCTCTCTCTCTCTCTCTCTCATCCCCTAGTACATCTTCCCTCTGTCAATTCTTTATTCTCGAAAATAGCAGATGGTTTTTATGCTGCACTTTTAATTCATGTCTAAACTAATAAACTAAATAAGCTGTCCCTCCTAATTTCGTTGTCTAGAGGATGTTTGTAATTCCAACACATGTTTAAATGGAGGCGCCTGCGAAGTTGTTCAGGCAACAGCCGGAGGTGATAACAAGTGGACGTACAGCTGTACATGCCCAGTGTTCTTCCAAGGAAAAAACTGTGAAGGTATCTTAAGTACTTCATTTATCTCTTTCTTCAGATATCCTGTTCTATAGCCTTTTTTGATATTTATGCATGAAATCCTTAGCCTCACATACTTCCATGCACGGACTTTTTGCTGCCAAACGAGCTTTTACGCGCCTCATTTGCTAAAGGTGCGGTGTCTCGCACAAAACTGTTGCGTTGCAAGTTGCAGAATGATTTTGATCATATTACTACCCCGCACGCAACTTTTCATGCAAAAAGTTGTTGAAAAAAGCAGAATCACTTTCTACTATTTGCAACAAGCAGCCACAACTTGCAACATCGATTTTTGTTTCGTGACAAGTTTCGTGCGGGGTAGTGATATGATCAACATTGTTCTGCAACTTGCAATGCGCGACAAGTTGCACAAGTTGCCCAGTTGTTGTTGCATGGGCTACAAAGGATGACACCTCATATTTGCAAATTTTCTAGGTTCTGATTGGTTAATATTTTTCTCAGATCAGCTGGATTTTTGTATCACATCAAATAATATTACTAATGTAGTTTCGTCTCATGTCATTGAAGAATTGTCGTTTAGGAGTGGATACATGCTGTCGAGTTTGTGTTCTCTCGCATACTATATTTTGTATCGTATCATAGTCATGTCATGTTGTTTTATGATCCTTTCTGTCGGTTTGCATAGTGTCATAGTGTATCAAGATGTTATGCGTTCCACTGGTTAAGTTGTGTCATTCATGTAGAACTTTTTCGGTATCAATTCCTGTTGTTCGATGCAACAAGCGTGTTGTTTAACCCTGTTCCTACTGTAAATATACCTATTTTTGTTGTTTTATTTTTAGCTTTGTTTCCTACAAAGAATTTATGTAAATCTTTTTCCACAGTTAGTGATTTCTGCAAAGGAGATCCTTGTAAGAATAGAGGCACATGCGTTGATCTGTACAGACAGAACCTGTTGAGCAAACGATGGATAAACCTCATGCAACAACATGCTTATTATAAGTGCATCTGTCCACCAGGATACACGGGCAAGCAGTGTGAGAGTAAGTTATACACTAAACTAGTTTTTTTTTTTTTTCTCACGATGACAAAGCGATCAGAAGAGGGATTTGGAGGGGTAAAATGGGAGCTGGGATTCGCCTCTTTTGGGCTAGGAACATGGGATTGCATGTACTGGGACTGGGGTTTTTTAGCTATAAGAATTGGGATTTTCCAAAATCTCTAACTCTTTAACTCGGACTGAGATTTTGCATGACTGGGACTGGGATTTTGCAAAATTTTGGGCTGGGAAATGGGATTAGAACCCCCCCCCCCCCCCCCCCCCTTCTTCAGTACCCCCTTCTTCAGTACCCAGATAATGATCAGATTTCCTTGCACATAAGAACGAGGCACAGAATATGGGTACGATATCACCTTGCAGCCCTAAAGACAATCCCCAATACTTTCGTACTTCAGCAGTCTTCCTCCGTGAACAGAGATTTAATAGTGTTTGATATTGGCGAGGTGCAGGACAGTATTGAACAGTGGTGTTGTTTTCTCCGTCTTGACAGCTGATATCTGTGATTCCTGTCACGACCATGCCTTGTGTGTTGATCATCGATGTGTTTGTAATTCTGGTTATACTGGTGATGGATTCGACTGTACAAGTAAGGATGGTTATGGATTATACATAGTTACTCAGTTTTATTGAATTTTATTTCATATTTTTATTTCTTTTCTAATTTCTTAATCTCCCTTTTAGCGTTTTGTCTGTTTGTTTGTTTGTTTGTTTTGTTTGTTTGTCTGTTTGTCTGTTAATTCATTTGTTTGTTTGCTTGCTTACTTGCTTACTTGCTCAATTTGGAGGGCAAGACCGTACCATAGGTTTCCAATTCTCAGGAGATTGAAATTATTTTGTTTTGTTCTCCAAATTGAACTGCTTTAACTTTACGTTCAAGGGGTCTATTGAGGACGTCCTCTGATGCGCCGTCCAAAATAGATCACTTGCGTAAATATATTGATCAGTAAAACGTTATTTACCCAGTACTGATTTCAAAACAATTAATCATTTCTCATGCTATTTTTTCCTTCTTCTTATCCTCTTTTCCTCTGATATGCGGTCATGTAGAGGGCTCAAGACCGTGCGAGCATTACTTGTAACGTTACTTGTCCGGCCCAGTAATTCAACTTCGAGAACAATTGTGACCAAATCAATTTTTTTTATCTACATTTATAGAAATTGCATCTCCTTGTCACCCCAATCCATGCAGGAATGGTGCAACATGTTCTATTGGACCCGATTTGTCTTATGACTGTAAATGCCCCAAAGGGTATTGCGGAGAGCACTGTCAATGTAAGTAACTACTCCTGAATCGCTAGGTACTTTTGCATACTTGTTATATACAGTAGCCTAGGTGGAGCAAGAAAAAAAATCATATTTGTATTCGCAAAAGAAGAAGGGCGGTTGGGAAATTGGTCGATTTAATTTCAATTTTTTTTCGTTTGTTCACACTGACATAATGTATGATCGATCAGATTATAATTCTTCTCTCAAAATAACTCTGTGGTTAGATACCAGTCTGCACACCAAAAAGTAGCTGTATAAACGTTGGTAAATAAACATTTTCAAACGTTTCCATCTTATTTTCTTGCATCAGCGATATGTGATATATGTGCTCTTAAGCCTTGTATGAATGGGGGAAGTTGTTATGCAAGTGGAGATGGAAGAGTTTGTGTTTGCCCTCCACAATACTCAGGACCAGACTGCAACAGTAAGTAAGACTTTGGTATAACTACCACCCTGTTTGCTCGGTTGAACAACTGGGTCTGTTATGTTGTGTGTTAGTGTATTGGTAGCGTGCATCAATTCCCATATTAAGAATAAATGGGCAAAGTGGTTACGATATTTCAAAGGATTATTCCGGCAAATTTTAACCTTGCAGCCTCGGTTGAATGCCTTGTGCTTGACCAGTGAACCGATGTATGGAAAGTGATGAGACACTATTAAAAATAAACTTTTTTTGATTATAAAAAGAAAAGAAAAAAAGGAAAGACAAAGCACTCGTATAAATTATCCCGGGAAATGATCTTTTTAAGTGTTAGGCAGCCACATCAGTGTCACAACGTCCAGCGCAATCTGTACTATTAGACCCCTTTTACGCGACATCAAAGCTCAATTTTGACGACAAAACAAAAGGATTTGAATCTCCTGAGAATTTGAACCCATTTTTTGTCCTCCAAATTGATCTGCATTTTGACTTGCTACAAGGGGTCTATTAGACAGGAAATTCTTAACAAGTTGCAAACGTCTTTTGGTCCAAGTCTTGTACTATTTACTAATGTACTATTTCATCAACAGTACAGCTTCCAGACCTCTGCCAGCCGAACCCTTGCATGCACAATTTCGTTTGCAAATATCTGAAGGAGAAGCATGACTACATGTGCAATTGTGAAGGGAAATACAGTGGGAAAAACTGCCAAAGTAACTAAGTAGATTGTAGACATTCGCTAATAAATCATTAGTTAGGTTTAGAAAAGAGGCTGGGACAGGGACCCTTTTTTGTTGGTCTTTTTCTCATCATTTTTAGTCTTTTTACCATAATTTTTAACACCTTGGACCGTTATTCACATGTCTCTATCATTGCAAGCTCACCGTTCGTCTCGCTTCGATGCAAAGGCCCGGCTACCTTTCAAGATGGCGCAGGGAACTGTGAAGGAAAACATTTCCACCTAGGTTTGGTACAGAGTAGAGTACTGGGTAAATGCCTTCATAGACCTCGCTCACTTGTTTACAGTACGTCCTGTAGCTCAGTTGGTAAGAGCGTAGGCCAGTAACCTGAAGGTCGTGGGTTCAAATCCAACCAGGAGCTCGGATTTTTTTTTTTCATAGAAAAATAGCATGTGAGAGAAAAATATTTGCATCTTTAAACCACTTCTTGTCTAATCAATTAATAATTTTTATAGATTGTGATTGTCCAAAAGCTAAATACGTGCCTGGGAAGAAGACATATGACTCGGCTTGTGATGCCGTTGGGGTTTGTTTTTGCCCATCCGTCGATGGAGTTGCTCTGGCATTTGATGGGCATGACGGCTGTGTACAAGGTAAAGCATTTTTCACTAATATCCGATATCAGTGATGGTCTTACTGTACTCCTGCTTGAAAATTAGAGGCAAACCAGGCGGACCTTTCCAAAGAATCAAAACAGCGCAACGGAAGGGAAGGAGGATGGGCCGGGAATATTTAAAAACGGAGAGCAAACGCAGGTCAGAGAGGGATTATAGTGTGTACTAAGATATTAGAAGTACACAAGATCAAGGATTGATCTTTGCAGTTTTGAACCGAAGCGATAATGTAGTGACTTCTTACAGATGCGTACTAGTGAGGCCACACTTGAATTCCACATTAATTATGTAAAGTTATAATTATATATCGATCAATAACTTCACCTTATTGTTCTCCGGTCCGATATACAAAACAACGTGCGTTCTGATTGGCTGTTGGAGCGGGCGGTATTTTCAATCTCTGACCTTAGTCCGTAATCCTAACGTTGCAAAACAAATTGCAAAACAAGTGGAAAAGTAAATGGTATAAAAATAAGTTATTTACTGTCCTAATAAAGTCGGTCCGGATAAGGAAAAACTGTTCCCTTGGCCTTGAAAACGGACCTCGGCCTCACGGCCTTAGTTCGCATATTCAAGACCTCGCGCACAGGTTTTCCCTATCCCGACCCCCTAAATAGCCTCTATATCATCACCCCGACTGTACCACAATGTTTGATATAGTGTGGATTTACAAGATTGTTTCTTGTTTATCCATTTACTTTGTTTGCTTGCTTGCTATTTGTTTGCTCATTTCTTTGTTTTTGTGTTGTTTCTGTTCGATTGCCAGGTCGATCGCTTGTTTGTTTTTTCAATAGTTTGTTAATGATTTTCCATGTCCATATCAGTTTCATTCACTAACAATTTTATTCTATGTTTAGCTAAAACGCAAGAACTATGTTTTCCGAACCCCTGTCTAAATGGAGGATCGTGTCTCGTAAAATCCACAAGAGAGGAATACTGTGTGTGCAGATCTCCTTACTACGGCGACCGTTGTCAATGTAAGTTTACACTGAATAATTACTCCATAATCCACAGTGTACGTTAGTGAACGTTACTAAATTCTCAATGAACAGAAAAATTGTAAAATTTCAAATAAAATAGAATTTTTCCGGCTCCAACTGATTCGCAGCAATATTGGCCGTACTTACTTAACTTAATTTTTGATGTTACTATCATGACTTCTTCGTAAAATAGATTTTTTAAATATATTTGTTTCATTCTGTCTATTATTCTTGCGCTCCAGTTCTCTAACTGCCTCACCCCTTTCTCCTATCTAGATAAGTTCTGTGATGTTGCTAACCCATGTCAGAATGGTGGAATGTGCATAGATATTGGAGTGAAAGATTATAAATGTAGATGCACACCGCAGTTTACTGGGGAGAATTGTACAGGTATAGTAATACAAATGCCATGTTGGATGATATAACAAGAGACATGGTCACCATGTTGGATGATATAACAAGAGACATGGCCACTATGATGGATGATATAACAAAAGACATGGCCACCATGTTGGATGATATAACAAAAGACATGGCCACCATGTTGGATGATATAACAAAAGACATGGCCACCATGTTGGATGATATAACAAAAGACATGACCACCATGTTGGATGATATAACAAAAGACATGGCCACCATGTTGGATGATATAACAAAAGACATGGCCACCATGTTGGATGATATAACAAAAGACATGGCCACCATGTTGGATGATATCACAAAAGACACGGCCACCATGTTGAATGATATAACATGAGACATGGCCACCATGTTGGATGATATAACAAAAGACATGGCCACCATGTTGGATGATATAACAGAAGACATGGCCACCATGTTGGATGATATAACAAAAGACATGGTTACCATGTTGGATGATATAACAAAAGACATGGTCACCATGTTGGATGATATAACAAAAGATATGGCCACCATGTTGGATGATATAACAAAAGACATGGTCACCATGTTGGATGATATAACAAAAGACATGGCCACCATGTTGGATGATATAACAAAAGACATGGTCACCATGTTGGATGATATAACAAAAGACATGGCCACCATGTTGGATAATATAACAAAAGACATGGTCACCATGTTGGATGATATAACAAAAGACATGGCCACCATGTTGGATGATATAACAAAGGACATGGCCACCATAGTGGATGGAACATACGATCGACAATTAACAGTGATTTTTTTCTCTTTCAGTACCTGCCCCTGAGCCAGTAGTCGAAACTCTCTGTAACCCAAGTCCCTGTCTTTATGGCGGCACGTGTAAAGAGAGAGGAAATGGATACGACTGTATCTGTATTATTCGTTTCACTGGACCCAACTGTGAAGGTAAGCATTTTAATGTTGCCCAAAAAAATTCTTTGTATTCATAATTCTCAAAGCCAGTTGGCCACTTTGGAAACAAGCAAGGTACTGGGGCGAGTATTGAAATTTAATCGAATTAGCAAAAAAGTTTGGTTATTTGATAAAAGATCTCAAGATGTAAGTATAGCAAATTTGAACATGAATGAATGAAAAGAACCAGAATTATTGGCTTTCAAAAAATTACAAAGAATGTTTGGTTAACAAGGCTTGTAACTCTGTTTCTTTTTAACAAAACACGTTCAATCGAGACGCTTTATCGGATGACAAAAGGTTTTTGCTAACTCGATTAAAACTCGCCCCAGTCCCTTGATCGTTTCCAAAGTGTCCAATAACTCAGCAAGCCTTAGCCATCTCTAGGGGACATGCCACACTCTAATTTACATCAAAATTTAAAATCTTGACTGGACTCTTTTGTTACCAGTAGGCAGCCATTTTAAAGACATGGTTGTGCTATGCGACTTTGAAAACATGAACCGCATTCAAAGGGCAACGGTTTGATGAGGAGACCGACCCGAGTGCTATAATATATATGTCTTTAATTGACTCCTTTGAGTGTGGAGGGTTCTGAGATTAATGTACGTCAACAATAAAGCCAGTTATTATCAATAAATTTGTAAAAAAAAGACCGACTAGTCTCAAATCCAATATTTTGGTGCAACCGTTTTCTAGATTAATATTTTTTAAATTAAGATGTAGTGTTTTTTTTTCTGATCTTTCAAAAAGACAAAGAGGCTATATGCTGACAAGATGAACTATCAGAAAACGTCAATATCTACCTAAAGTATCAACACCAAAGTGATCCACAATTATATCTTCTTTTCTCTCAAAAGTTGACCGCTGCTCCGATTGTGACATCAATGCTGTTTGCGTGGATGGACACTGTCGCTGTCGCCAAGGTTACATCGGTACAGGATACGTCTGCGAGATAGGTATGTTATTAAAATCCAATCTACTTTGAATTAAATCAAACTGTCGTCAGTCTATCGATGTGTTAAACCAACAGTGTCGCGACTCTAGCGGAGGTCTTCAACCTATTAATTTAGACACATCATCATTTTGGCCCCATTTGTTGATTTTTCCAAAAAAGAGGATTATTTTCTTAGTTTAGTTTAAATTTTTACACCAATAATATGAATATAAATTGAAACTTTAGAAAGGATGCAGCTGTGAAGAAGTCATATTTTCTCACATTATTTTTCATTTCTGTTTTGTTTATATCTTATTATGGACACCAGGAACCACTATCCTTCCTATGATGATACGTTCTTTCAGAAAAAATGAAAAATAAATCGAGATTTCTGTTTATTAAAATTTCATTTCAATTCGATCATAACTGCATGGGAACAGTAAGACTAGAGAGATTCATTTGACTATTTTCTTATCGTGCTGTTCCGCATCGCACAATCCATTAATCGTTATCCATTAACGGATGGATTCAAATGAAATTATTTCTTTGAAATAACGATTTTTTTTATTATAGTCATTTTTATTTGTCATCCTTTTTTCGATTTTCTATCTTTATTCTAATAGTTTATTGGATTCGATTATAAGTTCATTTTAATGAATTTCAGTTTTATCATCATCCCAGGATTTCCTCTTCTTAAGATAAAAAGGTTTCTTATCTTAAAAAAGGAGAATTAGAACTCTCCTTTCCTTCCTATATGCAGATAACTAAGCCCTTATTATTCTTGAACTGATGTGAAATGTAAACAATAATTTCCTCATCTGCATGAAAATCCGAATTGTTTAAAGGAAACTGAACTGGCGTCATTAAAAATATTCCCAACTTCAACAAATTTCCTCCCATCTAGTTTGATAATGGAGTAGGAATTGCGTAAGCTAAATTTCTTTCTTTCTGTTTTGTGCTCTATCAATATCTATTGACTTTGCAGATTTATCTAGATTAATATTAACTTAAGGCTTGAGTATAACGAGGAAAACAGCAGCTAAACAGCTAAACTCTAGATATTTCTGTTGTCAATTTTCTTGTCATAGTTTTATCAGTTTTTATTAGTTTTCTACTTCAAATTGAGTTTTTTGATTTACTTTCTTTATTTTACTTTTACTAAGAGTTGCGTGAACGTCTAGTGTTTTCTACCTCGATATGCAATAAAGCTTCGCTTAACACAAAAAGAAATTTACTCTTTCTAACAAAAAAAAAAACAAAAAAAAAGAAAGGAAAAAGAATTGGAATTGGAGTTAATATGGATTTGGCAGCTATCCATTGTTTAGTAGTAGTAGTAATAGTAGTAGTAGCAGCAGCAGCAGCAGCAGCAGTAGTAGTAGTAGTAGTGTAGAAGTAGTAGTAGTAGTAGTAGCAGCAGTAGTAGTAGTAGTAGTAGTAGTAGTAGTAGTAGTAGTAGTAGTAGTAGTAGTAGTAGTAATAGTAGTAGTAGTAGTAGTAGTAGTAGTAGTAGTAGTAGTAGTAGTAGTAGTAGTAGTAGAGTAGTACGGAATGGGATGGGAGGGGATGGGATGGGATGAAAGGATAGATGTATTGAAGGAAGAATGGATGGAAGAATGAATATATAGATTATTAAACTATAAATGTATGGATGGATATATTGTTAGCATACATCTACCCTCCATGTCTATTGAAGTCAAACGATCCAAAGCTTAAGGGAATCATTGCAATTTAAAAAAAAAACTTTATCTGATAAGCGCTCTCCTTATCTTCTCAAAGCTTATAAAACATAATTAAAACACGATCAATACTTGCTACAATCATATGGATCACAATTTTAGACCATTATGTGTTAATGATTGATTCAAAATTGTTCGAGAATGCTATGAATACTATCCCTACTTCATATTAAAAGAAGTGCCAACCACTGATATCGACTGTTTGAATGAAGCAATTCGACCATCACCAAGAGTACTCTTCAGTTTATGTCATCCTTATCACTTCAATCTTAAGCAATTTTTTCTATGCACTAGAACCTTCCGTTTAAAAGAATTAAAAAAATATTCAAAACAAAACAATTTCCACCCACTTCTGTTTATATTCATTAATGACCTGCTCTGTTCTCTCACCCAGCTCGTTAAATGCTATGCTCGGAAGTCAGGCGCTGACTTTTACTTTACTTATTTATGATATTTACTTTTAATGGCAGTTTTTTTAGCAACAGTCTTGTTAAGTTTTAATATACCTATAGAGTTCAAGAAAGGAAGCTAGTAATAATAAAGCATTGAAAATATTTTTCTGGAACTTATTTGAAGTTAGTGGTTTCGAATTTTTTTTAACTCACCGCGCTGCATTTCGCTTTGATTAATTTTCATTTGACATTATTCTTGAAAATAGATTGCAAGATGTATAATATCGCAGGGGTTTTTTGTGACAAAGGATTCAAGCTGATTCTAATTCTTCAACAATCTGATAACTGCGCAAATGATTTGATACTTCCCAATGTGTGCCTACCAGGATGATTTTTATTTTTGGCTTGATTAGAGTAAGGAAATCTTGGAAACGAAAGAATACTATATGAAATTTATAGAAAACAAGGAAGGAAATTATAAGTGAAAGGGGGAAATAGATATCATAAAAAGAAAGAAACAAATGGAAAGGCACAAAATAGAATATAAAGGGAAAGAAATATGGAAGAGTAGATTGAAAAGAAAATGAAAAATTCAAAGGAAACTGAAAGAAAAAGAAAAGAAAATAACAAAAAGAAAGAAAAGGGAAAAAAAGAAAATTCATAATCATTTCATTTCTCATGTCATATGCCTTAGGCCATCGACAACTTATGAGTTTCACCGATCAAACTCTTGCTAAGCAGAGCCAATAGAACGTCATATACTGTGCGTAGTCGAGCAATAATTACAAACCTAAAGAGACATGATAATTCAATGCGCAAGGAATAGTGTAAATCTTGCTTTATCTGACAACCCTTCGGGATCTATACAACCACAAGGAAATGAAAAACTTCAAAAATAAAACGATATCTAAAATAAGAATTTTGACTGGCAGTTTCCGTTTTAGCATTCGACCAATACCCCATGTCCCTTAAATCCAACGAGCCTTCACAAACTCCTTTTTCGTGGCATAGTTTGTTATGATAAAAAGCAAGCATTACTTCAAAACTGTGAAAAGGAATTGACAGGAAGGCTAATTTCTTTACTTTCCAATAGATAAGATTGCATAATTTTGTACAAAAAGAACAGCTGGTGTACGTAGAGAAAACCTGTGTTCATTAGAACACTACATACAGAGATCTTATCATCAATCCTTTTCTCACTGCGTTTCCGAAAGTTGAGCTTTGCGATAGCATTTGATATTGGTTGAGAAGGTATATTTCAATATTTAGTCAATTGACTTGTGGCCTATCTTACATTATGCTTCGAAATTATTAATGATGTTTATAGCTTGCTAGCTGGAATATGAACGAAACAACTTAATAACATGCGCGACAGCAACATGACGGAAATTAATTTCATTTTTGCAACTGTTGTTTTTCTTCCTGTTTTTTTATTTTAATTTTTTTATTTTATCTCGTTGTCACTCTAGTTTGCGGGGGGGGGGGGGGGGGGGGAATCAGAACGAACGGGGGAAAATGTGGTAGCGAAACCGAAATATTGTTTTGTGTTTGATATTTACTTTGATATGCGTCTTTCTGTTGAATTTGGTATTCAATCGAAAACCTTTCTTGTGTCTTTCTAACTTTCTGACAGGATACTATTTGTGTATTTTTGTAAGCTTGTAAATTACACTGTTAATGTAGCCCAATCTCGAAGTTTTGATTAGTCTGCATGCTTCTCTCATGATCAAACAGTTCAACAAAAGAAATGTCAGAAAATCTAAATTACAATGAAAATGTCTTTTTTTTTTTTTTTGAACTACATTCAAGGCTTTAAAAGCCGAATGCAGAATGTCATGCCATGCTAGATTTAAAGTCGAATCAGGGGGTTGAACCTTTATGGTGGAGGACTCTAAGCAAGATGAAAAAATGGAATAATTTCATTGGCTTTAAATTTCTTCATGTGATTCTCAACCAGTTGAAAATTGGAGGAAGAAATTATGAATATAATTGCTAGTTCCTGATTGGTGGAACTGCTTCTGACGTCATAATGTTGAGAGATCATAGATGTGCGATCGTGTGTCAATATCAGCGCATTTGCTATTGGGTTTATGCCAGTTTACGAGTAGACTCTGCTCGGGGAAAATACAACCACCAGAGACTCTTAAACAAAGAAGACTAACTTTCAATTTACTTTCCTGAATCTAACAAAGTGTGTGTATTCACCATGGCGCTCTCTGAGCTGACTTCGGCGTTAGCGAACAGATCTTTGTTAAACATCTGTGTAGAGTCATCAGTAATTGGCGTCATTGTCTTCCTTACCGTTGTTGGCAACACATTTGTTTGCTGTGCCGTATGGAGAAATCAACGACTTCGAACGATCTCGAACATGTTTGTGGTGGCACTGGCGATTAGCGACTCTCTGATGGGAATACTATGTATGCCTTTCGTTTTTGGAACCCTCATTGAAGGAAGATGGCTTTTTGGCGAGGATTTTTGCCGGGTGCATGGCTTTACAGGCTTCACACTTGCCCTGATTTCTATCCACACAATGAGTCTTATTGCTGTGAACAGATATTACTGCATAGTAAAGTCTGCCAAATACCAGCATTTGTTCCGATCATCGAGAACTCGATTCTACATCATGATTGTCTGGTTGTTTGCTTTTGTAGGGTCAGTTCCACCATTCCTTTTAGACAATGGAGGTTACTCATTTCAACCAGGCAAAGCTATGTGTCTTTACACCTTTGAATCAAACCCTATCTACACCATCTTCATCGAGGTTGCCTACATTGGCTGCCCTTTGTTATTGATATTATTTTGCTATTCTTCAGTCTTCAAAGAAGTCTATCGCACAAACAAGGTTTTCGCGCCAAATCAACTGACCATGGATCAACTACGGGTGAATGTCCAAGAAACCAAAATCACCAAGACTTTGGCGATCGTTTTCCTCGGTTTTAGTATCTGTTGGCTTCCTGCAAGCATTATCGACATCCTGGGAGCATTCTATGGCCAACCACGCTTCAAACGGGAAGTTTACCTTACGTATACTTATATGGCATATCTATCAAGCCTTATCAATCCCGTCATATACGGTATAACGAGCCGGGGATTCAGACGTGAATACAAAGCTATGCTCAAAGGATTGACTTGCTATGTGTTGTGGAAAAGACATGACCCTCACCATGGTCAGTCAAGTACTTTCCAAGAGAGTCAAATGGACGTATTGCAGCACACTCGTCCTAAGCGTCAAAGCTAAAAACCTGCCTTCATCTGGGATCCTACAAGGTTCCATTACCTGGCCATCTAGCAAGGCTTGTCAGGAGTATATCGGTCGTTCAGCTATATTAATTAACAACCACCCGGAAACGCCTAAAGTATTTTTTATCTCGAGGATCAAGGACTGAATAAACACGTCACACCGTCGCATCAACTGATTTCAGAAAAGGAATCTAAGGACACTAGCTAACAATCAATTAAACGATAGTTGTGCAATTTTCTGGTGTTATCGTCAAGCTATCTGTAGTTTGATGCGTAACTTTACCGACAGACGAACAAAAAGTGTACATATTGCCTGCTTTGTCACACTTGTGAATATTTTACAATTTTTTTTTTTTTGCATAATTTGCATCATTGTTTTTCTTTCTTTCTTTTCCTATTTCTCTATTCTCTCTCGATTATTCGCCGTCTCTCTATCTTTTTCTCGAGGAAATCCTTTTTTAAACTTTATAGTTAAAATTTATTTAAGAACGAACAATTTGGATTTTGTGTACATGTGTAAAATAAAGAAACAAAAAAACCTATTCAGAAATAACTGACATTTGTGACTTTCGTTACTACGTTCTTCATCACAGCCAAACACTGATAATCTACTTCTTCGTATTCTTTTTCTATTTTAATAACGAAAACTTAAGCGTTTTAATTAAGATTAGCTTTATAATCTCATGTATCGGATCTCTTAGACTTAACTCATTTCTGATAGAAGAACTTATTACTTTGGTACCTTGTATACTTTTTATTATCTCAAAATTTAAAGAAAAATAGTTTATTATGTTAATTACGTCTTTAAAAAATCAATTTTTCGTAGAACAAGAACACGATCCTTTTCCTCCTTTCGTAAATAATTAATCCCAACACGCTCAATTTCGATTCCATCTGTGAGTAGCTGTCCTCCGACTTTGATCACCAAGAGGCTGTTTCAGTGTTTGATAACAATTTTAGGGAACCTTTAAAATTGATTTCAAATTTTCAAGCAGATCGCAAGAAATATTTTTTAGTCATTTCTGTTAGGATTATTGGTTAAAAATTATCAAAACGAGCAAGCCGTTCTAGTCGAAGAAATATGTTATACTGCTGTCAAAGGAATTTACATAAAGATGAAAAAAAAATTTACATAAAGGTGAAAATCGACTATTTTTCGCCTTCAATAAACCCAATTTCTTGTCCAAAAGAGAGCAAATATATATACTGCCAGTTATTGCAATCTAAGTACTTCCGTGAAGCTTTGCACTAAAACTCTGCTTATCAATTTTTCATAGGAATTTATTGAAATCCATTCTAGAATCGAATTATCCTCATTTTTTCTTTTAGTTGCTGGATGTATAATCTTCAATCTTTCCGACTATAGCAAACGTAATAATCAAATGTGCATATGGTATAAAACGGTCTACATCGTCTTCTACTTAACCACATAGATTTTTGAATTAAAACCCTACATGAAGTCAACCATGATTTGTTTTTGACCAGGAAGACATTTTACTGAGTTGGTTTAGGCTCAGAGCACAAGAGAACGGTTTTTCGTGATGCTTCGTATTTCAAACAAATTCAATCACCTGTTTTCGTTTATCGCTCTGAAAAGTCATTATGATGAATTGTAATTCACACCTTGTTCGATTGATAAAGGACATTCAAGTAGTATACTCACTTTGAGTAAAAGGTCTCTCTTTGAGACGATGTTCTTGAGACTGAAAAGTGCTTAGAATACATATCTTGAGCATTACTGTAACCTCAGGTTGAAAGCGTTTACTGCTATTGATATCATTAACTTTCATACCATCAGTTATCCAAACAAAGAAATGTTGTCTTGTTCATTACGTAATTTCAGTTTTCTGACCAAATTTCTTTATATATCTTGAAAATCGCATAAAAAGAAAAATGTGTTCGTGCTGGCAAAGCTATTAAAATTCTGTGCCTTAAATGTCTCACTGACTTTACTGCTATTATCCCACCATTCTAACGAGAATGAAAGAAACGGAAAGAGAGAAAGAAAGAAAGAAAGAAAGAAAGAAAGAAAGAAAGAAAGAAAGAAAGAAAGAAAGAAAAGGGGGAGGAAGGAAGGAAGAAAAATAGAAAGAAGGAAGGAAAGCTCATCACTCTCTTTCTCAATATCCTCGGTCTTTATATTTTCTAGTTGCATGCTTTTTGAAGAAAAATCGACTTCATTGAATTTGAATAATCTTTTTTTATCAAACTTTTCACGGTTATTATAAACTTAGATTCTTGATAAAAATGGCTATGAATAGATCTACGATAATGAACCATTCTTCGCTTACTCTAGACTCTAAATATGTCCGGGAAACACGTCCACATACAATAGCACTCCGTATATTTCGATTATATGGTATTAGTCGACATTGAAGAGAAATTGTTTTTCATTTCCTTTTTTAACATGCCCCAAAGTTAAAATAATAAAAACCAATTTTTCACATTTAGCACCAATTTGTTCTCTAAGCATTATTAAAACAGACCAGTATTGATTGCAAGTGTTAAAAAGCCGTTAATTTTAAGTTTCGAGAAGATGATATATTAACAATTTTGTTTACTCGAGGACTATTTCAAGATGGCTTCTCAGAAGGCGCTTAAAGATAATGGTTTTGTAGGCGCCACGTGTTGATAATTGTAGCGCCACCGCTATATAAATCCTTCAAAAAAAATTCATTTTTTGTCAAACTCTGAAAAAACCTCTGGGCTTATCAAAGTCAGGGCACGGCTAACTCACAGATCGAGTTAGAATTTAGCATGCATCAAAACGTTGAATCTCATTGTTTGCATTGGATTATAATGCTTCTCAAGAGGAAGATATAATTTGCAAATGGAAATGAGAAACTCAAAGCCCTTAATTGTTTATTTATCTCCTTAATTTTTCTCCGACATTTCCAGATTATTTCCATTATTGTTGATGGAAATGCACGACAAAAAATATATAAAATATACATACCTACTACCATGCATGACTGTGTCAAATTCAGAGCCTTTTAATATATTTTTAAAAAACTTGCAACAACAAAAAAACATTAAATACATTGGATACGATGATATTTTTTCCATAACTTTGACTTTGCATGGAACAGCATAAAAAATAGATCCTGTGAACCAAAACCGCAAAAAAGAAATTTATATATCATTCATTTCTGGATACTGCAGGTGACATTTCCCAGTTTTTCTTGCACCGTCTAGACAGCTGTGAAATAGAAAATATGGTCAATTCACAATTTATAAGTTTGACCACTGAGCAAACATAACTAAAAGCCAGCCACTTGGAGACACAAAGTGCATCAGTGTATTAGTGTAAGCTGGCCTGCACGTATAACTTTTGACGTAACTTAAAATGTTTGTTCGAGTATATTCTCGGTTGACTTTTTTCCTGACTCATAGTTTTTTTTACAGAACAATTTTTACAGAACATTTTTTTTCTTTTGAATGGTATTTTACGAGCTATTTTATCATAGTTCCATGCTTGACTTTAATACTTTGTTTGCTGCCAATTGAGAAACACATATATTGACGCCTCCGTATGTTTATAAATGTGTTTTATAAATAAAATAAAAACTATTGATTATGGGATTTTTAGGGTCAGAACTTTCATATTAAACACAAACTGGCGAACTCTTATATGCACTTTAAGATATTAGCTTAAATTATAACTTGGTTGTGGAGTTTAAAATATTGGTATTTAAAAATTCACTGAGTGAAGTGGTGATAGTTGTGAAACACATCTGTCTCCTTTCCTCTCCTCTGCCCTCCTCTGCCCTCCTCTGCCCTCCTTTGCCCTCCCCTCCCCTCCAATCATCTTTTCTATGTATTCTCTATCTGCTCATGTTCAAGTTTTTCAATTTTTTTCAATTTTTCTGTTGAGCATAGTTAACAAGAAGACAAAAGAAACAGCTTCTCGCGATTATTGCCCAGGTGTCATCATTAGTATATATATTATGCATCCTCTGCTGGATATCTATCTGTGTTTACAGCCCTTTTTTCGTCAACAACCAGCCTCTGAATGAGCCCTCAGCATGAAGCCCATTACACTAAGCGCTTCTCGACAGGGCGACAAAACGCTTTGATGCTTTTAGAATTCGTTGTGTATCTTCTTCTTCTTCTTCTTCTTCTTCTTCTTCTTCTTCTTCTTCTTCTTCTTCTTCTTCTTCTTCTTCTTCTTCTTCTTCTTCTTCTTCTTCTTCTTCTTCTTCTTCTTCTTCTTCTTCTTCTTTTCTTCTTCTTCTTCTTCTTTCGGAAAATGAGCGTTATGTTTATGAAACTAGTTTTCGTAAACCAGACTGGTGTTTTTTGTCTTATAAAAAGGTATAAAATTGAAATAGATTTTATTCCCGTAATCTTGATAAGTCGAACAAGCTCATTTGCAGTTATTTTCAGTTAAAGCCTCTATTGAATTTCAGATTAATTTAGATGATTCGTATTTTGTATTATGTTGATTAATCAGCTTTTAAAACATTACTTTGGTTGGCAACTCATTAAATAGACACTTTTGGTGATGGAACATAGGTCATCTAATTCAAGACCGTCCAAGAGACCAACACCTGACTGAGATGATATATAAACATGCTTCTTGTGTACTACCATGCGTTGAACCAGCCTTGCCCCAGAGTCAGTCGATATCCCTACTAGACTGAATAACATAGCCCATTACTGACAAATTAAAGGCTTTTTACAGTTCATTCTCCCTGTCTGAAAAAAAACCTACATAGTACTTTCATCATACGCATACTATGTTTATCGTATATTTCCTTAGACATTTATGTGACTGTAGCATATACAGTACGTTTGTCACAATATACCCACACTAACGACCTTACTCGCCATTAGAGTCTCCTGTAGCTCAGTGGCAGAGCGTCCGACTAGCATACGGAGGGTCGTGGGTTCGATTCCCATCTGGGGCTCAGAATTTTTTTCTTAGTATTTCACAGTATGGTACGATCATATACACATTTCATAGTACTTTCAGTTGCAGTTTTAGGCTAATAGACAATATTGTGTAATTATCTTCTATTTCAATCTCACCTATTTTTTAATTAAGACTGACTGGAGCATTCACAAAAGACTCTTTCTTTAGCGGTATTCAGTGCTTTTATATTAGTGTTTATTGCTTTTATTAGTATTATTATATTATATTTATTATCTGAAATGAAGCTTCTTTTGTACAGACAATGTTGCATAAATACACACCTTGATTACTTATAGTTATTTCCTAAATGAACTGGCTTTAGTCAGAAGTCATATTACTTATTGTTTTTACTAGTATTATTATAAGAAAGTTATTATCTAAAATGAAGTTCCTTTTGTACAGAAAATGTTGTGTTAATATACAGCTTTTTAGTTTGCTTTCAAAATGAACTAAGTTTCATTAGAGCCAGCTTTATTTGTTGTTTTTATTAGCATTACAGCATATTATATATATATATATATATATATATATATATATATATTAGCATATTAGCAATGAGAAAATTAGTATCTAAAATGAAGGGGTTTTTTAGTATTGAAAAGGGTTGTATGATACAAACTTCTTAGTTTACTTCCAAAATGAATCGAGTTTAATAAGGGGTAGTTTTATTCATTGTTTTCATTAATGTTATCATGGAAAACTGAAAAATTATCTAAAACGAATTTTTTTTTTGTACCGACACTCAGTGTTCTATCAATATAAACTTCTTTAGCTTACTTCATTCAGAATCAATCGAGTTTAATCAGCGGTTCTTTTTTATTAGTAGTATTTGCGGCTACATTAATATGGTCTAAATGTCTTTTTTAATTTATTTCCGAAAGGATTAGACCTTAATCTGGAGGTTTTTACCCCCGATTTTTCATTAGTATTGTGATAATTGGGAGTGTTATTATCTAAAACATTTTTGCTACACAAATACATGCTTTCTTCGCTTCCAAAATGGTTACATCTTAATCAGCGGTGCTTACAGCTCTAGGGATTATTTAGAAACATAAAAACTGATATAAAACACACTAGAATATCGGTTAATGAAAAGTAAAAATTTCCTTGTTTCTATATTTTCGATCGAGGACGGGCCGCGTATCAAGAATTGCTCTATTGTTCAATTCGGATTCACTGCTTTTTCTGGCGGTGTCTTGCCATGAGAGTTTCTTTCCAGGAGACTCTCGATATCACTAAGCAAGCTGAGCAATTGAGTATTGAACAAGAGTTGAACAAGAAAAAGAAAGGCAAGAAACTGGAATAGGTTTTTGCTTGGGAAGCTGTCTTACCCATATCCGTACACAGCTCGTGATATTATGCACGACTATTAGATTTTATAGCAATCGAACGATCTATTTAGAAAAGATCCTTCTAAGATACTGTTAGTTAATCAAGTTTCGGATGATGGACTGTCTCATCTCTGCAATCAAGCTTCGCACAAGTCTTCGTCCATTTGCGTCGGACAAGTCTGCAACAATTTGTCCGACTTGCAACATCCATCAAAGACACATTTTATTAATGAAAGAAGAAACATCGCTAAAAAAAGTTATTTCATATAAGCACTTTAATATTAGCATCTAATTGTTATCCTCCCTTTTTCCAGCTCTATGAATTGCTTTTTTCATTATGAAGGCTTATAATTTGCACAAAAAAGGAAAGAGCCGTAATATACAGAGGTGTATTGCGGCCGCCATTTTGTAGAGACGGCAGAACAAAATATTTTTTGCTTGAAGTGAGATTAATTTCCCAAAGAGAAAAATTTCTTTGTTAGACTTGAATATGTGCAAAGTAATACTTAGCGGCATCGGTTGGGAAAATACTAGATCAGTTTGTGTTAATTTTTTCTCACCTGCAACTCCGAAGTCGGGTATATTATTATTTCTTGTTGAAATCTTCGATCGCCAGGGTTGAAAATTGAACAACGATTACAAAAATATTTTATTTAATAGTCTTGTCAAATAAAAAAGTTCTGTTTAGGTCATGATATAGCAAGCCTTTTTCAAAATTTATCTTGGATGCGAGGCTCATAGGACAAAAGAAATACCACAAAATTCATCAAGTAAATGCTTTGTTTGTAATTTCCTTGCAGCCCTACTTTCAAAATAGTTTCGAGAGTAATCTATATTATGAGCACTACTAAATACTATATTCCATAGGATGCAAAGCCCCGAATAATTACAAAATCTCAAAATCACTTTCAGAATGATCAAAACAGGAAGCGAAGGCCAAAAAGGCTTCTGGGTAATCACTGAAATATGAAACCTAATTTTTCTTAAATATTTCGAATTTGGTAACTTTTGAGCAAGCCGACTTCAACAACCTGTTATCTTATAAGAATATAATCTTAATTACTAAAAAAAATCAGTTTACAGAATACCTCTTAAGCCTGGTTCACACGGCGTCGTAATAGTAGTCATAATCATAACTGCAGTCATCACGAATGGAACCTTTTTTATGTCTTGTTATTATGACTATGATTTAAGTGTAAACCGTGCAATTACGGTCATGATAGTCTTAATCACAAGAAAATGGGGAAAAAATTCATTCTTGGTGACGGTTATGATTATGACTATGATTATGATTTGTGGTTCACAGGTCTCGTTATGATTATAACTACGATTACGACGCCGTGTGAACCAGACTTTAGTTTTCGCCTCCATCGGCGATTCTGCACGTAAATTACAGTCATCACATTAGAAGAAAGAGCGATAAAACAATATTAAGATCTTCATTCTCTTTCAGGAAATTATTAAGATTAAGAATTAAAAGTGAAGACGTTTTCCATGAACGTATATTTGATGGATACTACTATAGTTTTTGTTGAACATAAATCTTCTTGATTATGATTCTAAAGTATACATTTATAGGGCCTAGCATTTTTTTCACGCGCAACCAAAAATAGAAATAGCCAAATCAATAATTACTGAAAACTGAGTGGAATGTCACTGCAGGCGACGATTATGAAAGCAGATATTGATATCTCTGTTTTCCAGTTTGCAAGCTGAATGCTAGATCAAAGTTAAGTTTAGGAACTCTTGAACCACAGGAGAGAACTAACAGACAAACAACTCTTCTCAACGCATATTATTTGTGGGAATCTTGTCACCCAAATAAAGTGTTATCATCATCATCGTCGTCGTCGTCGTCGTCGTCGTTGTCGTTGTCGTCGTCGTCGTTGTCGTCGTCGTCGTTGTCGTCGTTGTCGTCGTTGTCGTCGTCGTCGTTGTCGTCGTCGTCGTCGTCGTCGTCATCATCATTATCAGTATATAGATATATAGGGGGAAAACTTAATTTGCGCTTAATGGTGGGGTGGGACATACTTGATAACTCGCTCAGCGATAAAGATGAGGTCTAGTGGACAAGATCTGCCATAAGGTTTTGGACAATTTGAAATTCACAGTTCGAACTGAACTTCAAAAATTCCCAATATATTATAATCACCTTAGTAAATGTGTCTCCCACTGATGTCTCCAGAGGATCTAACGTGTTTCGGTTCTGATTGCAGATGATAGTGAATGCGGTGGCGTCGTCTGTCCAACCGACAACCAACAGTGTGTATCAGGCCAATGTGTGTGCATACCTGGAACCACATGTATCACGAATAATTAACTGGCTCAGCTAACATATTGTAAAAAAAATACTTTAAGTAGATGCATAGTTTCGTATCGAAAAAAAACGTGACATCCAGTGGCGGATCCAGGGTGGTTTCAAGGGTTCCATGGAACCCCCCTTTGTGAGATCTTTTGAACCAATCACTGTTCTTTACGCTCAGGTAGAATGAAATTTAAACCCCTTTTTTGAAAGTCGATTTCACCAGCTTTCTCTGCATGGTGGCCATTTTGAAACCCCCTTTTTAAAATCCTATCTGGATCCGTCACTTACATGTAGTCGATTTTCCTTTCAGTTGCCGTATGTACGTCCTATCACAAGTGATAGCATTCCTTAGCATCGATAGCATTTGTAATATATGTCTATTTTACATTGATGTGAAGAGAATTGACAAGGATTCCTTTTCTTTTTGGGATGACTAGCATCTTCTAAACACACATGAAACACACACACAACCCTGGGATGAGCCAAGTTTGGGCCCCGATTGAGCACTTAGATTTTAAAGAGGACTCCTGACGTATCACGGGATATTGAATAAAACGTTTTAATTGGTTCTTTTTCATGAGTTGGGGACAACATTCAAGTGGCACACAAAGAACAATTAACAATTATTAACCAATCTAGCTAGGATCAAATTTTGGTCCCTCCCTGCGAAAAGATTTCTAGCTTTATTTTAAAAAATGGATGAGGGGAAGAATATAAGGGAGATTGTCCTAGAACATTTCCCCAATTTATGTCCCAGCTACTTATTTGATAACCTTAAAGCGAATTGCGCGTAACACGGTTTTTCCCGAGGGCCCACCTTTACCATACCAAACCACTATTACAAAGATTATATAAAGCTATTTCAAAAAAAGGTTGAAGGGGCAAACGGCGATTGCCCATCTTCGCTGAATGGTAGTGGCATTGTTTAGGTATGAACATGAAGAAATTCTTATCATCTCACACTTACTTTCGGTCGGACAATTGCCAATTATACTGATCGCCATTCACCGCTCGTTCCTTCAACCTTTTTGGAAAAAGCTGTATTGCTGGGTTTCAGTCAGCTGATAAAAGTTTTTGAATCTCATTATCTGCTCCAAATGGTGGTCAAACACTGACCACCATGTACTGTCAACCAGAAAGAATTCTATTGAAAACTTGTGATTCGGCTGATGAACATTCCACACGAGACAGGAAATGACGTCAAGTGAAACCCAAATCCCTATGTCAAGGATTATTATGAAATGGGAATGGAATGAAAACATAAATAGAAATATACCGTACGTATAATGACGAATCGTTGTGGTAAACTTTTATTATCAGATTAAATTGTCAATGATGTGAACAAAATACAGTATCATGATTCATAATAAACAATGGTTATAAATAACTAAATTCCATTTCCTAATGAATTTCATTGAATTAATTTATTTTTACATAGTTTTAAAAACGTTTTTGTAGATGATTTTTTTGATAGAAATCCCTGCTAACTTCTTGAATATCCTTATCTTTTTATATTGACACTTTCAAATGCAATATCTCATATTGCAGCTGTCACAGAGCTTTACATTTATGGAAAATTAAGCTGTTCAAATGAAATAAAAGCAAATCGTTAATAAATTAAAATAATATAACAACTTCCCAAGTTCGATATTCCGCTTAGATAATGGGCCCCGAGACTGTCCGAATCGAGGCTCCACTTAAGTATTCTTTTGTTTCTCCAGAGTCTCGTTTTCCCCCTCAAAATATTGATCACTCAAACATAGTCATGGAATTGGGCTGTTATAAAATCTTGCTGGATTATGATGCATTAGCATCGAGTACAAAAGGCGTTGCCAATTGAGTCCGGGAAAAGAGAGAGAGAAAAATAAATAGTTACGATATTTTTTTATCACTGCGCTAAAAGAGGCCCAAGAAACCAAAACAAAACTATTAAATTGGGGTACTGCCATCGGTCTCTCGGTCAAGATTATCCTCTAGAGATCTAATGGTAAAGAACTAAATCCTACCGCCCTATTTTCGTGAAATATTACTTACGCATGACTGGGATACATTTGTGTTTAGCCATCATAAACCCAGGGACGCACTCACAGCCGTTATCGACGCACATTGCATTTACTGGGCAAATAGGACATACACTTTCTGCAAGAAAAAAATATTTTATTTCTCAATAATATTTCCTTACTTACTTCTCATATCCCATTCCTATTGCACTATTCCTCTTGTCCTTACCATATATGTTTTCCAATTCCTATAGACCCCTTCGTACGTCGCACGTCGGAATGCAGCTCAATATAATTCGGAGGGCAAAACAATAGGTTCCAATTCTCAGGAGATTAATATTCTCTTGTTTTGTCCTCCAAATTGAGCTGCTCTGACGTCACGTGCAAGGGGTCTATTGTACTATTCATAATATATTCATAATTACTAGGCAATGTGTTTTTTACCTTTAATACAGTCGCCTTTGTATCCACTGCCGCGAAATCCTTTCCGACATTTACACTGACCATGAATACATAAGGCGTGGACATCACAGTCCATGCATTTGTCATCTGGAGAAAAAAGTCAGTAAATATATTGAGTAACAAATTTGTTTTCATTTATTTTCCCAACTCAGGCGGTAATGGTTCTTATTATATGGCAAGGTAATTTCACGCGCTTTGATTGGTCAATTTGCGGTCCATAACTTACGGTACAGACCGAAAATCAAAATTGTCTCTCCTAGCCTTGCCATATAATAAATATCTTATTAACCTCGTTTGCTCGGTCCGTACTTTAAGTTATGGATCCTCGTTTTTCCACTTTTTTATGACCTCGAACTCGGTTAATAGAGCTATTTATATATTGGTGTATAGTGAGAAATCAGTAGCTTCTTAACAGAGCTTCTAATTTACAAGCCAAAAATAATTGTCCCTGGTATGGTGTTTTTAATTGAAACGTTTTCTTAATTAGTGAGTTATTGATTCTTGAAGATCTTATTAAACATTACTATGAATAATGTTCCCAATTACCTTAGAAAATTTAGAAAATGAATATGATTTGTACATGAGCACCTGTCTCATTTATCAGGCTGGAAGTGGTTCTTGTATATCTATTTTTGTTGTTGTTGCTGTTTTGACCCAGGTAAGAAACTACGAAGCTACAAAAGGTCTAATGATGCACATTATAGACCGCCTGCAGCATTTCGGAATGTAGCCCAATTGGGAGGGGGAAAAAACATAAGTTCCAATTCTCAGGAAATGGAAATTATTTTGTTTTGTCCTCCAAATTGAGCTGCTTTGACGTCACGTGCAAGAGGTCTACACTACTTACGTTCACAGTGAGGTCCATCGAAGGTTGGGACACACTGGCAATCGAAGCCATCTGCTCTTTCGATGCATTTCCCTCCATTATGACAAGGATTAGGATGACAGTGATACACTTTTTCAGCTGTTTAGTAGGGAATGAATCATCCACCTTATTAGTTTCGTCAACATCGCATATCTCCTTAAGGTGGCTCTCAGTAGTTTTTTTCAGCCCGTACTTTTGTTTTGTAATTGACAAATAATTTCTTCTCTCTTTACTGGATCAAGTCTCCTTTGCAGCCGTATAATACAATGGCACAGTGTTACAGGATATGGACTTCTCATTTCAGAGATATAAAGGTTTGAAATTTAAAAATGCAAATAAGATGACGTCAACCAAGGTATCTGTTCTCTTGTCTTGTGTGTTTTACTACCAGTGACTCTCAAGTAAACTCACCAAAACTCTACTACAACATATATTTTGGAAATAAAAATCATTTATTAATTGAAAACTGGCATTACCTTACAGGATAGTAATTTCTTATTCAGTTTAAATGAACTGAATCCTTGGTCGACGTCATCTCATTTGCATTTTTAAATTTTAAATCTTTATATCTCTCAAATGAGAAGTCCATATCCTGTAAAACTGTGCCATCGTGTATATTATACCCTACATGTAGATGTGATTTTCAAACTAAACCGTCAGGGTTGATAGGCACTTTAATGGTTGAGGAACTTTAGATTATATTAGCCCAGTGTTTCAATACGTCCGATAGGTATATGAAGAGATTAGTTTGCAATAACTATAACTTTGGGATAACTGTAAGTATTATTTACATCTTCTTTCGCAGTACAGGGTTGGTTTTTTAACTTGAGAAAAGGGCCCAACTTCCTTCTCAAACATACCCATCAAATGTAGGATATTTATGGGCCATAACTTAAAGACTTTGTACGCCTGGCCTGAATGAGGTCAAACTTACTGGGCTTTCTGAAGAGACACCTTGGAGGCAGGAAGTCCTTTTTACACCGACAGTAGAGTTTCTGTCCAACAGTGTAACACGTTCCACCATTGAAGCAATAGCCAGCGGGACAGGCTACGACACATCAGAAATAGAATAAGGGAATGATCAATGCTACTCTAGCTTCTTGAGTGCTTAAGCACCTCCCAAGTGCATCCAGAACCTGATATACCCACAGCTAAGCATTGACCATTGCTTTTATAACATAGCTGTTCGTTTCATGCAGATGGACTGAAGTCTCTTTCCAACTTACGCGCGCGCATTAATTAGGTAAAAAAATTCAAAATTTCCTTCAACACTGTCACCAAAAAGTATTTTCCATTAGAAATTTATAACAACAAAAAAAGATTTAAGAAATGCTTTGTTTTTTGAAAGACAGTTTTTTAATGTTCGGGAAAAAAGACGCATAAAAAAAAGGTTGAAAACGATTTTTGACGTAAGCACACGAGCTTGTACAAAGATATCCAGCCAATCAGAGTGCGCGTTAGATCGTGGATATGACGTCAGCGCGCGAGTGTGCATAATCACCAGCGCGTGAAGGGCAAACACTGCCCTACAGTGTTTAATCATCAGTCCATGTACATTCTATAATAGAAAGATAAAGGTACTGTTTGTACTTACAGATGCAGGTTTGACATTTATCTCCTTCGCAGTTTGTGGGACAGCGGCATGTGTACTTGTCGCCGTTCGCGATACACGTGCCGTTATTCAGACAAGGCTTTTCAGCGCAAGGATCTTGTCCTATAGCAAAGTACATCCAGCAGTTAGTAATTCTAGACAAAAGAAAACTGGTAAAGTATCCCACGTGCACGATTTAGTGCATCTATAATGGGAACATAAGTTGGTATTATCGGGTTCGAGTGTGATCGGTTTCAATTTCACGACTGAAAAAAAAAATTCACATTCCGAAATATTTTTCTCTTATATAGACAAATAGGCAATGTGCATCAAAGCTCACAAAGCACTCTGGAAAAGAGTCCTGTGAACAGGGAAATCAAAGGAACTATCAGAATAAAAGAACTCTGTTATTTTCGTGTTTTCTATTTTGAAATACTTTTATTTCCATAGAAAATGTCAAAAGAAAAATTGTCAAATGAATTTTTAGAGGAGCCAAAAAAGCGTAAGGACTTACTTTCCCAGGGTGTCTTGTGCTAGAATTTCCAGCTCATGCACATTGAAAATTCAATAGACCATCTTTTAAAAAAAAACACCCAAATGCAGTTGTCTTTCTTGACTAAAGAGTCATAAATGTAATGTAAAAAAATTATTATTCACAAATACACGTAGGTCAATCGTTGAGTGCCTGGTTGAAAAATACTAATTAACATAAATTGGAAATTTCTCGTTCATTGTACAGTCAGTGCGTGCGTGTATTTATAAACAAGACACTCATATCATTGACCCCTAAATAAATGTGCCATAAACACTCCCTTTCAATAGACCCCTTTTACGTGACGTCAGAGCAGCTCAATTTGGAGGGCAAAACAAAAGAACTTCAATCTCCTGAGAATTGAAACCTATTGTTTTGCCCTCAAAATTAAGCTGCATTCCTACGTGCTGCAAGGGTTCTATATACGTGTTTTCAGTGTGAATGAGGCATTTATATAAGATTACAATCTTTAGCAAGTTAGTGCTGGAGAGAGTATTGACCCCCTTGACACACAGACTGTTATGTTCGAACAAAAAATGCTGTGTTTGCGGAAATAGAGCTTTTAAGTCTGACGTCACTCGTATGGAAAAACGACTTCCGGGTCCAAAACGAAAAGCAGTTCTATAAAGATTTTTCTTAATTTTTCTTTATAACAGGATTTGTTGTCCAAAGTTCTAATTGTTTCAGGTGGAGGTTAAAAATATCAAGTGCGTCTTTCGCTTCATTTTAGCAGTATTTTTGGGAAGTTGGATCCGGAAATACGTCACACCTTAACAGCTCTATACGGTATGGCTGAAAAGAAAGTGTTTATCATATTTGATTTAGTGTTGCTTCGTTGGACCAACAACTGCCGACTTGAATCCCATCCTTACCTGCTGCTAAGCTAAGCCACTGAAAGCTTTAAACGCACTGTTCTTAGATTTAACACTAGAAATGCTCATATCGATATTCACATTGCTTATATTTTATAGATTTTAACAAGAACTTTGAATTGTCTTATAAATTTCAATCGTTGCTTTTACGTTTCCAAGCGCCTTGGATTTGCTGGAACTAAAAGCAACGAATACAGATGCAGCACTTTAAAATTATTTTAGTATAAAGTATAAACTAGTATAAACTATCCAGACAATGATATAAAATAATTTAGGCTTATATATAGTATAGGTTTTTAATATTTTGAAATATTTAATTATTTTGCCCTTAAAGTTTTTTTTTTTTACTTAAAACCCTTAAATAGTTTAATAGATAATTTTTACTATTACTTTAATTATATATTGTAGCATGCAAGCAAAGCAAAGCAACATTTACTTACTCCCCGATTCGCATCCTCTGCCAGGTTTAAAGGTAAATCCCACTGGGCATGAACATTCACCAGCGAGATCACATTTTGAGGCTAGGACAGGTGGTTTAAGTAACATATCACCTTGTGGACAATCACAACCTGGCCAATTAGAAGACAGATACCATAAAATGTAAGGCATTGGCCAATCAGATGATAGATAAAAGTATATATGCATTTAGTAGTCACAACGTTAACGGTGATGTTAAAATCATATATACTCAGTAATACATTGGTTTTGTGTGATCAATAAAGTGATTGTTATACAATGCAAATGAATATACTGACTCATCTCAAAGCTAGTCACCTGAAAAGCTACCAAAAGATGAGACATATAAAGATCATGGGCATGGGGAGATACATTTGACATGTTCTAACCACTTCCAGCTGATCTGAGACAAAATATTAGCCAATGAGAGTCCAGAAAATTTGGAAAACTGAGTGGTCAGCCTTAGTAGTACGTATACCGCGACTCGGGAAATGGTTATTTCTTTACCGTATTTTCTCACTCATTAATGAATGTCTTAGTAAATGTATACGAAATATTAAAAACTTCTCCTGAAAATCTAAATTCATCTCAGACATAAACTTTTATAACTCAATTTTCGCAGGCTTCATGACACCTGAGTTTTGCAGTGATGTCATTTCTAAATCACTATTTCAGATCAGCTGGTTGATAATTGATGAACTTGAAATATTTCACCAGTTACAGTTTCACCTCCTGTGACCGGCCAATTCTCAAGGTGCAGTTTGTGTCAACATCTTTCCTCCTTTGATATGAGATGTTTGCCATTATCCTCAGTGGTCTGAGCTTTTTTAGGTTTTTGAAAACTAACTTTATTGGGATAAGTATATCTGCACTGCCCAGTTGAAGGACAGTAGTAATACATTGGTATTGCATATAGGTATTGTCCAATCGGATTATATAGACTTTTATCCCACACCATAGAAAATACAGCCAATCAGAAAGCAGGAAAGCCGTTGTATATTCGTCGGTATTTCACTCTTTCTTCCCATCATGCACTGCGCGTTGAATCTACGCATTTGTACTTTCTATGGTGTGGGATAAAATGGTTATACAATGGTTATAAAATGGTTATACAATGATATCCTACTCGTCACTTGTATTTTCTTTGTATACAAACTCGCCTAAAGGTTCGTGTGTATACTAGAAACTACAAGTGACTCGTGTGATATTCCACGTTATGCCACTCGAAACCATTATATAACTAATATGTACAATTGGGTAACTATGTAAGAGCATGTCCGCACACTAAAGAAACAATCTGAAAACAAATACTTTCCTTTGCTTTCTTTTTGTACTTACGACATATTGGAGGAACATAATGCGGGCCAAGGCATTTACAAATGAACCCATTTTCCTTGGTTGGATCTTTTTGGCACGTACCACCATTTATACAAGGATTCGGCACACATGGGTCAATCGTTTCTAAAATAACATGATACTTTCAATCTAAACATCAAATATGATAACTTTTCAGTAACTGTTATATTTTAAGGGTATCTATGTGCTAGTTTTAATAGACTAAAACATTTTTCTGGGATTCCTAGAGTGCTCAAAGTCTGTGTCATTTTCGATTCCTTGCAGTCCAACTTATAGAGTCAGAGTTAGAGGTTTTGCAAAACCCAAATCCCATTAATTGCTAAACTCCCATTCCCCTTCAGCACCCTCTATTTAACGTATCATGCATTGAATCATGGAGTTAGTTTTCAGAATAGTTAGCTCATGCTAATCATGTTAAGAATGCCCAATTTACGTTTACTTACGGTTTCTACAATCTGGCGGTACAAATCCAGTAGGACAGACGCATGTGTAATCCGTGGATGCATGGATGTGACCAGGATGAATAAGAACTTCACGTTTACACGTTCCTCCATTTTTGCATGGGTTAGGAATACATACATCTTTGTCTGCAAATTTAAGAAAATAAGCCTGGAAAGAACTTCTAAAATGACTATATCTTAAAGTGCTTCTTTATGTGCTTCTTATTGGATGAAAAGTGTTTAAAAAAGTTTAATTCGGTTAATGTTTACAGAGCTGTAGCCACTATTTGGATAGTGGTCTGGTTATAAGGGGGGGGGGGGGGGGAATGGTTCTTACGTTAAAAAGTGGTCCGGTTATAACCGGACCAACCGTACTCAGCCTCGTGGCTACGGTCCTGCTTTAAGGGCGAAATAATCACTAGTTGATTTTTTTCCACGATATTCCAAAGGAAAGATTGTTTGCTAATCATTAGAATGGACTACTTCGACGATACGGCGGCCATCTTGAATTTGAATTAATGAAAAGGACCGTGTAGGAAATTCCGGGGTTATACGTAGGATCTGATGAAAAAAACCCTGGCTTTCTCTGGCCCTATCAAACTGGTTAAGTGACAAGCATTTCATTTTTGTATGTAGTATTAGTCATTCCTTTTACATCTTGAATCGCAAGGCATTATTGGGCAAAATAAAACAAATATGTGGCATAAAATAGAGATTTTCGATTATTCAAGTGTTTTTTTTTCTTTCTTTCTTCTTAATTCATCTCTTGTCAATTTGTCTCGTATACGCGTGGTAATAATTTATAAACTGTTAATGATAATCGACGCCATTAGTGTATAAAAGATTTGTATATTTGCCTCCTACCAAGATGGCCGCCGTATCGTCGAAGTAGTCCATTGTCAATGACGTCGCTTACTCAACACGAATCATCAAGCCTGCATCTCTTCATATGTCAGTCTTCAACAAGTCTTTCTGAACGCCCTAGGCACATGCAGTAGCATTGAAACTTACAAACACATTACCTTTACATAATGGAGGTATAAATCCAGGTGGACAGCGACAGTCAAAGCTTCCATCAGGTCCGTGGGTACAGGTAGCGTTGTTATAACAGGGATTTGGAACACAAGGGTCAATAATCTCTGCAATATATATAATCGCACGCACCTTTATATTAATTTTTATATCTTAGGGATCTTAATTGCTAGATAAGCTACCAAACTTTTTCGGTGAGAAAAACTGCCGGTGCATCAAATTTTTTTTGTTTTTGGGTGGTTGGGTGGTTGTGTGGTTGTATGGTTGTGTGGTTGGGTGGTTGGGTGGTTGGGTGGTTGGGTGGTTGGGTGGTTGGGTGGTTGGGTGGTTGGTTGGTTGGGTGGTTGGGTGGTTGGGTGGTTGGGTGGTTGGGTGGTTGGGTGGTTGGGTGGTATTTATAATGCTTTTTTAAAAGCATTTACAAATCTTTTACAATATGCTTAAGATTATCATAAGATAGATTGAACTTACGACGACAATAGAAGCCATCTCCATAGAAACCATCCATGCATACACAGCGATTTGAAATGCAAGTTGCATTTTTATGACACTTGGTGCAAATGTTATCTGCAAGAAAATTGAATCAACCATTCAGAGAGCTACGAGAGCTAAAAAAGTTTATGCGCCCGCTAGCAAGTAATTCGTATTAAAGGATCATATAAATATGAGTCATATTTAAATTGAAGCAAAGTGATGTGATATTCAAGGGCAAAAAAAGCAAAGTCTTCCATGAACTAAAGTCAAGGTTGCGGTTATTTGATAACAAAAACAATGACTAGGGATAATTTGAGTGCCTTTTTCTTGCCCTCTGTTCGTGGAGATTCTTCTGTACTTCTTGTAGACAGAGTGTTCAACGCATAGCTTCTGACACAGGGTGTCTTTTGAAGATTAATATAAATCATTCAAATACCTTCACATTTTAGACCAAAGTATCCTGGGGGACAAACGCAAATGTAATGCAAGTTTCTCGCATTCCAGTCGACTGGAAATCCTGAATAGTCGCTGAAACTATCGATGCAGGTGCCACCGTGCAAGCATGGATTGGTTACACAGGGATTTGGAACTAAAAATAGACAAAGATATAAAAATATGTATTATATACTATGCATCCCAAATGAGTATATTAAATGATTTCCATTCTTACTTTCACAATGTTCTCCCCTGTACAGTAAAGGACAATTGCATTTGTAATGCCAGCCGTTAGCAGAACCATAAGCAACACACTTTCCACCATTCAAGCAAGGGTGATGTGAGCATACGTGATCTGGAAATAAGTAAAAAAGACGATCAGCACCAATTAAAACACCATTCACTAGACTCCCATGTGCGCTGCTCAAAACTCGGTCCACCGTTCACTTATTTATCATTAATACTTGTTGTTCAAAATGTCGCCCAAAAAGATACATCATTTCTGGTCCTCATTAGGTAGAGGCGAGCGCTCTTGCCGCTACTTTACATATATTTCCTTGAGATATTCTTAAAAACTTAATACTGTTTGTCTTACCTTTACAAAATGGAGGTTTGTAGCCATGTGGGCAGATGCACGGATATCTTCCCCCGTCCTCAATACATTTGCCACCATTTTTACAAGGGTTTGCATAGCATACCCTTCTCGCTGTCAAGATAATAGTTCAATCAATACAGGTCTAGGCTATTCCTACCCTCAGTTGAAATAATACTCTTATGACTTCTTATTTACTTGAAGAATATCGTCTAGGCAAAATAGACACACATTGGTCTACGTTATTCAAACCAAAGTCAATAGAATGTGCGACCGCCAAGATCACGTCCCTTGTAGGAGCAATATTGGGTGTCTGACAAGAGGTACCACACGTAACCCGTTTTCAACTGCTTAATATAATTTCACTAATTATAGCTACTGAATAAATGTTTCTGGCTTAAATATAGCATTCCATCAACGCAAGACGAGTAGAGGACGAGCAAAGTTTCGTCGAAACGTCTGCAAAGTGACAGATATAATGCAGGGTGAACACCCCAAGAAAACATTCAAATACTGATAAGGTTTCTGACTTACTTTCGCAAAGAGGTCCCTTGAAGTGAGGAGTACACTGGCATTCATGATGTCCCGTGTGAATTTGAATACAAGTGCCCCAGTGCCTACACGGGTTAGGCACACAGAAATCTGGTGCTAATAGACAAAAATAATTACATTAGCTGGAAGTTACTTCAGTGAGGACATTATTATATATGGTATTACAGTATCGAAGCATCACTTACATTCACAATGTTGACCAGTGAATCCTGACCTACAAAAACATTTAATGCCATTTAGGGATTCCACACAGGTGCCATCATTCTTGCACGGATTTAAAGCACATTCATCTTTCACTGCATATATACGAGAAGAATAAACATGGCGAGCAATTTCGGTTAAAAAATTGCAGTAGCACAAATGGACCAAACATTGTATTTGAGCAAGCAGGGCGCCGATGCCCTAGAGCTCAGTAAAGTACCACAACAAATTACGTCTTCAAAAAATACTTCTCCAACAGTAGCATAAAGCACCAATTCTAGTAACAAACATCATGACCAAGCATATGTTATCACTCTAAACATCATGCCAGGCACAAAGAATATGACACTATAATGCACTCACTCCTATTCACTACATCACTCTCTTGTAATGAAAATACATATCAAGCAAAAGTGCATCGTCAATCCGAGCGCACCAGACTCGCCTTGAACATTACAACAATGCAATCATTGCAGCGCTCTACATTATTATCCTGCATCGATGCATCATTATAATGTTATCATTTTTTTAGCTTAGACAAAGTTTTTAGAAATATAAGGATGTGTACTTTACCTTCACAGTTGTAGCCGCGGTATCCCTTTGGACATCTACATCGGTAGTTATTTATGATCTCGTCGCACACACCTCCATTAAGACAAGGATCTGAGGGGCAGTACAACTTTTCTACAAGACAAGTTTACATTTGGTCAATGACAAAATATAAAAATATAAAAGCAGGTTTATATCTATACAAAGCCTAATGTTTTTTTTTATTAATCAGTCCCGTAAGGAGGGAAGAAGATTGGTAGACTTTTCTTGTGCTATAATCCTTCAGTTTTCAAGTAAACGTGTTCCAATTAGTTTATGAGACAAACCAATTGCAGCCCGAAAACCGTTAGCACTTGCGTGTACATATTCCAGAAATATTTCCACAATTCTTCGGGCGCCGTTGTATAAACTGAAATAGATTTCCCTTGCAATACTAAATATACATTTTTTTTTTTTTCATGTACAGAACATACCGTCGCAGAATCTGCCTTGGTAATCTCTTGTGCACAAGCAAACCATTCCTCCGTTACTGTGCAACAGCAATCCCTCATTCTTACAAGGATTAACTAGTTTTGAAAAAAAGAAAAAAAATCAGTATTTTTCTTTATATATCTGATCGAGACGTAGAACATTACATTTATTCCATTATTTAATCCTACAATTTTTTTTCTTTGTCGACAAATTCGGTTAGACTTATATTTTTATCTTCGTTTCTTCATTCCTTCCTTCTTCCTGCTTTTGTTTTCTTTCGATCTTTCCTTTTTTTTCTTTCTCCTCCTACCTTTCCTTTTTACCACCTTCTCGCTAATCAGGGGTGTAGCGAGGACCTAGGTTCTGGTCGGCACCTCCGCCAAAAATCGCCGAAGAAAAAAAAAAGCGCGATATTTGCGACGAAATAGGGAATAAAACTTTCTCTACAAAAAGTGGGGATGCACCCAATACAAAAAAAGGCCAAAAGAGTCCAAAAAATAGGTAAACGAACAAACAATTACCTAATTACCCCCCGTGCCGCTCCCCTCCCTAAGCTACTGTCGCTAATACTAACAGTAACAGCGATACAGTGATTTTAACTTTTAACATATTTATGGGAAATGGAGGTGGATTAGATTAAAATTTTCTGTCTTACTAGTAACACTACCACTCTTGCAAGAATAAAAGTATTTTTCAAACTCTACTGTCCATTAGGGCATAATGAAATATAGATCATGAGCAATAAATCAATTGCATTGATCTCTGAATTTCTTTCACTAATTTGGCGTAGAGGCCTACTGGCTCTTGGACTTAAATTTGTCGGTGCCTTAGTTAAAAACATTGTTAACCAACAATTTGCCCTCAATTCCACACAAGATAAAGCGAATTACAGCGAGTTAAAGCAATCTAGACCAAGAAAAGCCTTCGTTGCTCGAGTTAAGGCAACCTGAGTAACTCAATTCATCCACTACAAATTGAGTGGCGTTAAGGTTAATTTAGGTCCCAAAGACCCATAGATGAGTAAGTTGACATCAGTCTTACCAGGATGAAATACGTCCACGTGAGTCTCTTCTACATCTGGCCCTGCTTTGTACGGCACATAATAAGGACGATCTACACTTTGTACCTTATGGTACCTCATTGGTATTGGAACATCTTTGTACTCGTGGACGGGGTAGACTTTGGGCACCACTTTAACACCACCAGGCAAACGAACGTGGATGGTTGCAGGATAAGGCATGGGAGCTTTCATGAATGGATGCATGTGAAATGGTCTGGCATCGTGATAATCTGGGTAATGTATCTGTTGACGCTGTCTGTTGATACCAACCGGTAGATCTCCGTCAAGATATTCTGAATCCCCTCCCTGACTTTCAGAAAAATTCCCAAAAAACATTAACTTCTCCGGTTCCGAACTGAGAGAGTCATCATCTTCAGGAGAGGTGCCTCCATTTTCCTGTCTATCAGCCGTCGAAGTGTGCCCTAACGATCTTCCAGCTAGTGCACCAAAAATTTGTCCGTTTACATCACCTATGCTAGCCTGCTGGTAATCGGAATCTTGAGTAGCAGCCATTAACATCTCTTGTTCTGGAGTTACATCTTTCCCCTTAATGTCTGGGAGATTCTCGTTTACGATCGATGAAATATCTTTACTATTTGTTTCTTGTGACTGGTCGAAATAATTTGGTTCTTCGAATTTTTTCGTGCCACTTGTAGAATCATCATCATCGTCTTCCTCTTCTATTGACTTTGAATGAATCGCATTCAAGGGTTCTACAAGCGTTTCATCTTTCAAACCATCTACACCCTCGTCACGCGAGATATTCAATACGACCCAGAAACAAAGAAAACATCTTATAATATTCATTGTGAAATCTAATCTCCTTGGTTTGAATCCCTAAACAAACTTTTTCAAGGACCACCAAAACCCGCTAGATGCTTTATTTCGTTAATAATACATAGATTAGACTGACACTTACAAGTGATGTACTTCCATTCACCTGCAGTACTCTATTGTGACTAGTGACCGAAAAATAAAGAATTCACTCATCTGACCTGTACCGTTTCACCGAATTTGAGTGTTCCATCTCAAACAGGTTGTTCTGTGAGAGTGGCAGGTGTTGAGTCTGTCGTTCAAATTCGAATTATTCTCTAACGGAGATCAAAGTAAACAAATTACCAGGAGAAGTATTATGATCGATAGTGGTCCCAATGGGGTTCTGATTTTGTAAAAACATTTTTCGATGTTTAGATTTAAAATCGATTGCCGGTCACTGATTTATCCTCCAGATTTTTAATAGTCCAACTTCTCTGCTATTTTGGTGATGTACTTAAAACAGATCGAAGGAAAGGTGTTATCTTATCATTTGTTTTGTATCACAAATCCCCCAAGGCGTGATATATATATATATTGAATTAATGGTTTTCATAGAGATTTGTCATTAGTCCATTTTTCTGTTACATCATCCAACATGGCCGCCATGTCTTTTGCTATTTTATTCTCTTGGGATGATTACAAAACAGCAACAGCTCTTGCTTTAGTCAACTAAAAATATTTTGAAGAGATGCTGTATTTTGATGAAAGCAGAGCAATAGTCCCCTTCATAGTTCTTTGCGCCATCTTGAAAGGTAGCCTTGTCTTTGCATGGAAGCGAGACAAACGGTGAGTTTGCAATGATATAGAGACATGTGAATAATTGTCCCATGTGTTAAAAAAAAGGTCTCTATCATTGCAAGCTCACCCTTCGACTCCCTTCAATGCAAAGGCACGGCTACCTTTCAAGATGGCGCAAGGAACTGTGAAGGGGAATACGAAATGGAACTCATGTTTATATGGTTATTTTGTACATAAGTTTAATTTTTGTACTTTATCAATTGGTCCAGAGCAGAAGAATTATATTATATTATATTATATGTCATATCATTTACATGTGGCTTGTATCGTTATTTTTACGTTAGTTTTTTAGGTTGTAGTTAGTGATTGGTGTAGAGCACAAGGATCATGATGTTATAACTTTCAAATGTGACTTGCGATTGGCTGATATGGTTATTTGGTATATTTTTGTGATCAGCACAGGGCAGAATAATCATGTTCAAATTCTATTATTATTTCACCAAATGAATCCTGAAACAAGCTTTTTAAAATCCTCAGTTAAATCTTAACATTCTGAGTTGGTACTTTTTGAAGTCAATAATGACCCATTCATATTGTGCTTTAGTAATAATGACATTTGTTCCTTTTCATTAGTTGTGAAGTGCCCAGGGGCACTTCACAATTTATATACTAGTATGAATTTTTCCTTCTTTAAATAGTCATTGTTCGGTGTTATTTATTTACTTGTTTTCTTTGCTTTTTGGGAAGGGGGTTGGGGACAAGAGCGGGTAGTTAGCCAACCCCATTGAAAGTCATTGTGAAAAGGACAAAATAAACAGCCATGTTTATAATAACGCCAATCCCTTTGAAATAATTCAGGATCCGCCCATGCCGGTTTTTTTTTTTTTTTTTTTTTCTTTGTTTTTGCAATCATCATATACGAATCGGCACAAATGTATTTGTATCTTTTCGATATGACAAGTCAAGGAATCTTTATTCAGTCTTCACGCAAGAAATAATTTCGAAACCACCAATCTGTTCCATATTTATTGTAACAATAAAGTTGTGTCGTTAAACAAATAATTAAGAAAACAATTATAACGTCGAGAAAAAAACGCATTCAAGTCGTGGGAAAAGACATCTTGAGTAAGTGATAATATTGACTCTTGACTGAAGTACATCAACTGAAGTATCATTTATTTTTAAATTAAAGTAAAAATTTGCTTTAAACATTCAAAAAGTGGAACAAACAACTCATTAACAACTATAGACTTTCTCCAAGTCGTCCTCTCTGAGACTCAAGGTCAAGAGCGAACTTAAGTAAAAAAAAGAATGTCAAACTCGCGACTTCTTCTTGCACGATTTTCGTTTGCATTTCGTGTCAATAATGGCGCGCATGTATTTCTGTAGCGCACGATAATTTTTTTGTGATTTGATAAAAAGCGCCTCCCTTTATCCCTCCACTCTCTCCGCCTTTAGCTGGACTACCATGATTTCATTTCATTTCAGTCTGCATCTCTCCCTTGTGTTCTTTGTATTCGATTTGTTAAGAGCTCAACTTGCTAAAGCTTGTTCCAAGCCTGCAAGCAATCAGTTCTCCATACTATCAGTGATATCTTTTATACCAGAATTATTTTAAAATATTTCTTTTCTTATTCAAATGTTTATATTTCTTTTGGAGTAGGAAGATAACTTTGTTAATTAAGCCAATAGAAGTATCATAAAAAGGTTCAGGTAATTGAATAATGGTATCGATAAAAAAATATAACAGCAGTAAAGCGCTATTCAACCTAAGCTAATACTAAATAATAAATGAAATACATGAACTCTAAGCAAAGTTTTATTCTTGTACTTAACCATTCACCTGACATTTTTGCCCGCTCGACTAACTTAATTGTGTGAAAAGTTGATCTCTCTTGTAACAATACATTTTTCTGTCATAATTCTGGTTTAAAAACTCAAGACTAATGGCCTTGGAAGTAATGGCAATAATAGCTGTAATTTGAGAGAACAGCTGCACGGCAGATTATTGGTCATGTTCCTCTTGGGTAATGTAAAACGGTCAGGTGTATAAAAAAAGATAACATTGTCGCTACTGTTCTTACAACGTTTGGCTGTGTAAGCACTTGAAGGTAAATACGTCTATCAAAATGAATTCTTTGATTGTTATGTTAAATTATTCTTTAAAACAACTTTTTAAATTGTTTAGTTAGATTTCAGTTATATTGGTTGGTAGAAGTGTAGTGGAGAATCAGTAAGTGTTGATTGAAATCTTCGAACCCGTGTGACCGTGAAAATGGCCAGATCGTTAGTCAGAGGTTTGGCTCTTGTCTTCCTTCTGAACGCCTTAATGGTGGAGCAGAGTGAAGCTGGTGTGACAAGAACAGCTAAAAACGGTACGAACATTTATTATCGTGTAAACGTTACTAGTTTTAAATTCCTAACGTAATGTAGAAATAATATAGTTGAAACGTGAATGGGCGGTCAATACACGCCTTCCCATAAGAGGTATATACAGTTGTTTCACGGCAATTGTTAGAGCTCTCCCTTAACACGGTCCTCCGCAAGAATCAGCTCGCAATTTAAAAACCCAATTTAATTCGGCTTTGGACAATTTAAAGGTAATTTAGCATCTTGTTAATTACTCCAAGCGTGTGAGGTAAAGTATATGACAATTCATATCCCAGTGTCTGTTGGGACATATATAAAATGGCAATTTCCTTCATGAATTGAGTGGTTGCCAAGCAACCAATACCCTAAAAGGTCTGGAAAAGGATTTTTTTTTTTTTTTTAAGATCAAAATTAAAGAAAACGATGAAAAAAGACTCGGAGGTCGAGCAATTTTCGACACGTAACGGTTATCAGTTTACCAGGCCATTCAGGGTTCCTTTTCTCTCTGACTTCCTGCTGTGTTCTCTGACGTCCTGCTGTGTGCACAAGTCATTTTAGATCAATATTTTTCCCTGTTTTTTTTTTTTCAGTTCATGATAGTGTTTTTGAACGTATTTTGGCCTCTAATGAAGCAACAAAGCACCGTTTTGCATCAGAAGCGAGAGCAACAGACACCAATTCCGAGATAGCGAGCAATCTCAAAGGTAAAACTAATTTAATTATTTTTTTAAAAGTTTCGAGTATCAGCCCTAGATGACTATTGAAACTTAAACCAATGAGATTGCTGCATTTGTATGACGTATTTGCCAAGTAGTACCATATTGGCCGTTCCGAGTTTAAACTGGTTCGACTTGATATTTACAGTGCATTGTGAGACTGTTCAAGATGGCTTCTATTTCGTCCCCTAAAACATTCCCAAAATGCACAGTAAATATCAACTCGACCCAGTTTTTTTGTCAACCTCGGAACAGCTAACGGCGTTCGTGGGCTTGAACGCCAGAAATTGAAGTGAAACTTGAACTAGCAGACCGATTTCTATAGCTGCTTTATCAAGAAGCGAGTATTTTACTCTTTTCAATATAGACTATTTTCCTGATTAGTAGAATATACCGCTGTTGTCCTTGAGTACAGACTCATGATCACTCTTCCTTGTGTTTGTCCTTATTTCAGCTTTCGCAAATACCAACAGTAAGTAAACAATGAACAACTTAACTTTACAAACAATTTTTCAGACCTTTGGAAACATAACACAATATTAGCTAGATATTCTAGACTGTAAGTAGTTAGTTGGGATCTTTTTACAAATTGTTTGTTCAGGCAAATGCGAAAACTGTCAGCGTGAGCGCTTTGGATTATTCGTGTTGAGCAAGCTGCCACAGATTGCTTTTTAGAACAAATGACAACAATTGTCTGTTTGCAGCAGACGTACACAATACAAAGATATCAAATTCAGTTGCAAATGGCAAGCAATCATTTCCGACAAAGTGGAAATTGAAGCTTTTAGCATTTTGACCTTGAGTAAAGATAAACAATACTTTAGGTAAAAAGGGGGTCTACAAAATTTTATTTTTTATCTCAAAAGCTCATAAATAAATAATAGTCAATAATAGTCCCCCTCAAAGTTTCGTGCGCCATCTTGAAAGGTAGCGATGCCTTTGCATTGAAGTGAGGCGAACGGTGAGCTTGCAATGATAGAGAGATCTTTTTTCACACCTTGGACCGTTATTCACATGTCTCTATCATTGCAAGCTCACCGTTGGTCTCGCTCCGATGCAAAGGCATCGCTACCTTTCAAGATGGGAAGTGGACTATTTATAAGGACAAAACCACGTTCATGGTCTTTATGCCGATCACGATCACGTCATCCAGGCTATTGTTCTTTATAATGCTTGATGTGAGATGTTAGTTAGAGACCTTAGGCATGAGGACGACAAGACCAGGACAGCGACGCCGAACGATTATTCGGGCTCGTTTTCAAGATGGCATGCGCGGGCGTCGTCGTCCTCGGCGTTACCGTTCTCGCTGGAACATGCTATCAGATTATAAGACTTTATATTTACCAATATTTTATTTTCAGAGGAGTCCATGGTGTTGTACCAAGGTGACATAGTGATGGATGCTGAAACCTACAAAGTGATCAAAAGTTCCAAAAGCAGTAGAACTAAACGGAATGCCCACAGATCCAAAAGCAGTCTATGGACCTCGCGAACCATACCGTACATATTACCTCCTAAAATGGGTATGGTTGGGTTATCTTTTTTATGCAATACATTAAAGTCTTGAGCCGGGTCGGGAGAGGAGCTATCGCCATCAAACCCGTATAAAGGCAATAAATATGAATAAGGCCATGTCTACACTAAGCTGGATGAATTTGAAAACGCTGTTTTCGCGACGCATAAGTTTTCCCTTCTACACCAAAATGCATGGACCGTTTTAGCTGTCCATGCTGAAACGCTATTTCAGTCGCATTCGGCTTCAGAAATGCTAATTATACTGTTAACTGTGCACATATTTCGTTTCCAAAAAAAATCCCGTTTCCGCTGTTCGGCTTTTTTTTTCTTCTTCATATTTTTCCACTTTCAAAAAGTATCATTTTCAGTGCCCGAAAATGCCGTTTTAGTGTGGACGGAATGCTGAAACGGATGACAAAAAGTTGTTTTTCCAATTTATCCAGGTGAATGTGTACGAGGCCTTATAATTCTAAATAGTTGCCGCTATTCTATGATAAATGCTAAACACTATTTTTAATGATCAAAATTCGATATTGCAATGGCACAAAATCCAACATCTCTAACAAAACTTTATATATATATTTTTTCCTCTTTGTTTTCTTTCTGTAGCGCATATCGAAAAAAACCTGATGATAGCCATCAATGAAATACACCAAAAAACGTGCCTTCAGTTTGTTCCGTATGATTATCACAAAAATTACTTATACTTCGATAATAATAGAGGGTAGGTACGTCCTATTTATAGATCTCATGGCTAAGTACATACTATTATACATTACACGCGTGCATGCATTATCTTATAAACCACGGCGGTCTGCTAATAGAGCATGTTAGGCCATAGCTATTCTTTTTCTTGTTAGGGACTGGTCAGCAATTAGAGGGGGAGAGCTGGTGCAAATGGAGGGAGGTTCAATGACATTGTTTTTCATACTAACTCAAAGGAAGGGTCACAAATATTTGTGAAAAGTTGTAAGGGCGAAGGATTATTAATGAAGAAAGCAACAACATTTCTCCTGTAGGAAAGGGCAGGGCGTCTTTGAAATATGCTGCAGATCAAAAGTAAGATTCCCCAGCCTCGCTCTAATTAGTCACTGGTCCTTAAATGCTTTAATGCAGCGTATCCATTCCATAAAGAGACTTTTTAAATTGCAGTGCAATTAAACCCTTGTCTCATAAGCAACAAATGAATCATATCAGTTTTTGAGGGCACAATAAACAAAGTAATGTCTTGGAAGTACCGTTTCAAACAAAATATTTGTATATAGTCCTTCAGTTTCATCAGAGTTTTATAACCGTTTTCGTTGAAGTGCGACCAGCGACGTTTGATGTCTCTCTGTTTATGAAAATAAACACAGGAAAAGAAATTACGTCAGATCTTCTACGAACAGTACATATTTCGTTATCGGTAAAAATATTTCCAATCGACGAGAGATGACGTAAACGTCCAGGAAATACCGCTCTCGCCTATATTCGGAATTGTTTTCCAAAATCATCCTGCCGAGGTTATATTTTCCTTTTTTTACTGTTGTAGGTGTTCGTCAATGATTGGCAAATATTATAGTGGACCGAGCGCACAAACTGTGTCCATATCGAGCGGCTGTACCTCACCTGGTACAATTTTACATGAACTACTACATGCCATAGGTAAGTGATGGACAGCTTCTTTCAATCACTATCTTTAGATATACATTATCATCATCATTATCATTATCATCGTCGTCGTCGTCGTCATCATCATCATCGTCATCGTCGTCGTCATCGTCGTCGTCATCGTCATCATCATCATCATCATCATCGTCATCATCATTATCATCGTCGTCGTCGTCGTCATCATCATCAATCATCATCATTATAATAGTAATAATAATAATAATAATAATTGATAGTGGTGGTGATGAAAATGATAATGATGATGATTTATGATTATTGGCTATAATGAAAATGATTATGCTGCAGAAGAAGAAAATAAGGATGTTGATGATGTTGATGATGACGGTGATAATGGTAATGATGAAGAAGACGATGACGGTGATAACGATGATAATGATAATGATAATGATGATGATGATTATGATGCGGATCTAATGATTGTGAAATTGTTGCTCGTTCAGCTGTTGATGGTGAAGATGGTGTTGTTGATGATAGCGGTGATGATGCTTATGATAAAAATTGGGAGAAAGAAATTAACAAAGAATAATTGTTTCGTATAAAGGTTTCTGGCATGAGCAGTCAAGACCAGATCGCGACAAGTATGTGAGGGTCAACTACGAGAATATTCCATCTTGTAAGTTACTTTATTCTCTAGCTTGTTAGAAAAATGTTAGAACCTGCTAAGATTGATGGCTGTTGATACTGCACATTTGAGACCAAAGTACATCAAAAGTCTGGGTCAATAAGCAGAAGCGGATCCAGGATTTTGTTCAGGGAGGCGTGCACGACACAAAGTTAGCCCAGGGGGGTGCAACCCTCAGAATCAAAGAAAGAAAACATAGAGTGATTTCCTTTTGTCCAGCAAACGAACTAACTGGAATTGTCTGAGCCAATTGAGAATTTCTCGGAATTTCTCAGGCCCAGTTCTCTTATTCGCACGTTCATAGTTGGTAGGTGTATAGTTGGTTTGAACTGTTCCATTAGAACCATTCTTGTCTCGGTTTCATAAACCGGTCTTTCTGGACAAATGAAAAACACCCATAGTTTCGTATTGGGTATCTTCAAAAATGGAGGATAAAGTTGCTCCGATTGGGGTAGCGCACCCCCTGCACCCCTCCCCTGGATTAGCCCCATTCACTGAAAAAGGCAGTTTGTTGATTGATTATTTGTTTAGCAAAGTGTACGTGTATAAACGTCCATTTATTATTTGAAGAATTTTTGATTTTTTTTTTAAATTTTGAAACATAAAAATGTTGTGCTTTTATAGTTATTATGATTTTGTTAATAATTGGTCTTCTTTTGTACCACTAGCTGAAAGAGATCAATTTGATAGTTATAACTGGCAAACTATCGATGATCTGGGCAAGGATTATGACTTCAAGTCCATAATGCACTATGATCGATATGCTTTCAGTATCAACAATAAACCCACCATTGAAGCTATACATGATCCGAAACTCGAGTTTGGCAACAGCCATTTGAGTGAAACAGACGTGATCGAGATTAATGCTTTGTACGACTGTAGCAGTGAGTAGTAAGGGTGGATGGATGGATGGGTGGGAGATGGGGTGGGTGGGTGTATGGATGGATGGGTGGGTGTATGGATGGATGGGTGAGTGTATGGATAGATGGGTGGAGGGTGGGAGGGTGGATGTCTTGATGGATGGATTAATGGATGGATGGATGGATGGATGAATGGAGGGAAAGGAGGAAAGGGGGGTGAATGTCTGGATGGATGGATGGATGGATGGGTGGATGGATGGATGAATGGATGGATGGGTTGGTGTATGGTTGGATTTGTGGGTGGGTGGATGGATGGATGGGTGGATGCATGCATGCATTGGTGTATGGATGGGTGGATGGATGGATGGATAGATGGATGGGTGGATGGATGGATGGATGGATGGGTGGGTGGGTGGGTGGTTGGATGGATGGATGGATGGATGGATGGATGGATGGATGGATGTATTGATGCCTAGTTAGAGGAAGGGGATTGGAGTAAATACCTTGAAAGATTCAGTTTAAAACTTTGTCTTGCCACCTTACATTGACAGCCAACTATCATGGCTGGACAGCATGGTCTTCCTTTTCCCCATGTGATGTAAACTGTCAAAAGTCACGGCAACGCTATTGTTATCATCCAAAAAACGATTACAGTCAGTGTGTTGGTGCTAATGTTTATGGTATTCAGAAAGAGCAGCGAGGCTGTAGTCAGTGTCCCGGTAAGATTACTATACCAAAACAGCCCTCAGTGATAAAGGACTGAATTAAAAGTCCGAAGTTTACGTTGGCAACAACAAATATCTGTTTAATGCTTTTGATCTATTATTTTAATCAATCCTTTACCGAAAGATTCATACTCAGTCTAGTTTTGTTGCGGTTCCGATGGGTGTGATAAATAACGATAGAAAGACGCAACGAATAACGAGATTGTTGTTTGGATCTTGTCCACAAAAACTATATTTATTGCTTTTGTTAATTTTGTTTTTTGTTGTTGTTAATTGTTGGTTTCTAAGTCTTTATTTATTTATTCTACCATTGATTGATTGATTGGTTGATTGGTTGATTGGTTGATTGGTTGATGGATTGATTGATTGATTGATTGATTGATTGATTGATTGGTTGATTGACTGTTTGCTTGCTTTGCTGTTTGATTAATTGATTCTTCTAGTACCCATTGATGGTCACTGGGGTAACTGGGGATCCTGGACGCCGTGCTCAGCTACATGTGATGATGGTGGCAGGAAGCGGACCCGTCAGTGCAATAATCCTGTCCCTGCCCATGGGGGAAAACATTGTCAAGGACTTGCTGAAGAAGAGGCCCTATGTATGCTCAAAAGATGTATGCTTGGTAAGCATTAGTTAGTAAAAAATAAAAAATAAATGAAACATCGTTATTGTTATCGTTATCGTTATGTTTTCTTTTTATGTTGTGTCTATAGACAAAGATGACACCGACTTTGAATACACCCGAATGGGGATTTGGACCAATAGCCGACAAGATGATTTTGATTGGCAGTTACTAAAAGGACCTACGAAAACTGCGGACACTGGACCATTCTATGATCATACGTCTGGAAAAGGTAATTGTATTATTGATGAAGTGCATTCGCCTCTTATTTCTTGGGTTTTGGGTTCGATTCCTGTACTCGCCATCACATATGAGTACAATTCATTTGTAACATATTTTCATGGGCAATAAGGCTACCTAATCTGCCAGGCAGGAAGAAAGGGAAAAAGGGAGGAAGGAAAATTTAAAAAAATAATAATAGAAATAGATAGTTAGGCAGGCAGGTAGCTAGGTAGTTAGGTAGGAAAGTAGGTCTGTAGGTAGGTTGGCAGGTAGGCAGGCAGGTAGGTAAATAGGTAGGTAGGTAGGTGGATGGGTAGGTAAGTACGCAGGTAGGTAGGTAGGCAAGCAGGCAGACAAGCAGGCAGGAAGGCAGGCAGGTAGGTAGGCAGGTAGCCAGGCAGGTAGGTAGGCAGGCAGGCAGGTAGGCAGGCAGGCAGGCAGGTAGGTAGGTAGGTAGGTAGGTAGGCAGGCAGGCAGGTAGGTAGGTAGGTAGGTAGGTAGGTAGGTAAGTAGGTAGGTAGGTAGATAGGTAGGTAGGTAGGTAAGTAGGTAGGTAGGTAGGTAGGCAGGCAGGCAGGTAGGCAAGTAGGCAGGCAGGTAGGTAGTCAGGTAGGTAGGCAGGCAGGCAGGCAGGCAGGTAGGCAGGCAGGTAGGTAGGTAGGTAGGTAAGTAGGTTAATAGGTAGGCAGGTACGCAGGTATGTAGGCAGACAGGCAGGCAACTGGCCTCCTTTATATGTTTATCGTTAATAGATAAGAATATTTTCTCCTCCTTGTAGGATATTATCTGTATACAGAGTCTTCTGCTCCTAGAACAAAGGGAGACACAGCAAAGCTGTCTACACCATGGATGCCGTTCGTATCAGGAGGCCAGTGCATTAAATTTGCATACCACATGTTTGGCAAGGATATCGGAAGCCTGGCGTTAAAGATGGAGCTACAAGGTCGTAATACAAACTACTATCTCTTCTACAAAAAAGGAAGTCAAGAGAATGATTGGCAGACAGCCGTGGGTAATATAGACCCTCCAGCATCAGTCGGATATAGGGTTAGTCTTATTTATTTGCTGGTGATATAATAATTCAGGCTCGCCAACACAACCGTATAAGGTCGTTCCAGGCACTTAAATTTAATCAATAAATATTCTTAGAAATCCTCAGTCATTTAAAGTTAAAAACAAGGGAAAAAAGTGGGGGTCACCGTATTGGTTCTATAGTTATAAGAAACTTGTCAAATTGTCTTCGTAATCTCCAGAGACCCTAAGCCCTATTACGGATTGATTTTGGATTTAAAGAGGTCGATTTAATTTTTTTCAATTCATTTTCACAAAGTGGTTTTTTTTAGGGGTAAAACAACGACCAAGGCAGCTAATGAAAATCTTATCATGTTTCGAAAATCGTCCCATTTTACCTCAAACGTTGTATGAAATAACGAAATACTTTGCTAAGTTATAAAAAAGGATTCAAATTAAGACAATATTTAGATACATTTTCAAAACAACGCAATTAAAGGGTAAAAAACGAGATGCACGAAATGAATGCGCAGTAGCAAGGTTCCGGAGCTACCACCATTGTCAGGAAAGACAATTGTGCAATAAGCAATGCACAAATCATGCGTCTGTTGGTGATTACGTTAATGATTTCATTATTTATAAACTGTAAAAAGGTCTTCTCTCCTCGAGCTCGCTACAAAGTAGTTATGGTCAAGCCTGTTTCACACTAGCGACATATAGTACTCTAAAAGGGCTAACTAACTAAGCATATGTCGTTATGCTTATACTTGCGTCGCTAGTGTGAACCAAGCTTTAGCTGACATCAATTATTGAAGTATTCCGATGCCTTTGTGTTCACTTTTGTAGGCACGTGCATCTCAATGTCATGGAAACGCTTTGACTCACACTGCCAAATACTGCTTTGTCGCGACCCAGATGTTAAGATTCCACGCCAGTTTTAGTGTTGCAAATTTTGCTGAAAGCCTCCGTTGTCTTTGATTTGCAGTTAACGTTTGAGGCTGTCCTTGATGGTACAGGATACTCAGATATTGCCATTGATGACATCTACATCGATCCTGGCCTCTGTGGTGAGCTTATGAACTGGTTATGCGCGCACTTCATGAAAGGATATGTCGTTGGTTCAGCTTGAAATATGTTGCTATTGTTATTATGACCCCACTATTATTTCTACACTTTCCAATTGCGAGCGATAAAGAAGATCCCATGTGAAAATGACTCTCGAGTCAAGGAACTTTCTCGACAACCATTTTCCATCGGAATGTCTTTATATCTCGCGATGGTAATGTAGTAGTTTGACTGATGGAAACCAAAATGCCAGGCGCCTGGAGTTGGTTAGGTCGCACAATCATAAAAAGTGCTGTAAATGCTATTATGTCCAGGTAATGGCTTTACATGTCAACGTACCATGGTCAACTAACCAATAACAATTGTTTTAATTTTAGACTGCCAGGATGATTATGTTTCGTGCAAAAAATGGGCATCATCTAATGAATGTTCCAAGAATGCTGACTGGATGGCCAAGCATTGTAAAAGAAGCTGCAAGAAATGTAGTAAGTGGTGTCATAATTTCAGTCTCTGGAAAAGCCTAGAATGTTTGAGCTGTTATAGAACATAATTATACAATTGCGCGTTACATGCCAAGGTAACTAGATTTCTGGCTACCACGCGCTAAGGTTTCCCAGAGTCTCTGGCACTTTGTCGAGCATGCAAAATTGGAATGTAATAACGAGGCTATGGGGTCGAGAGTGGCTTGCAGCACACTGACGTATCTAAATAATGGGAACTTGAATCGGATTTTAGTTTATGGACCGGCCATTATTAATCGCCTAAAGGCGGGGTCGGAAGACTTAGAGGGTGGTTATGCATTCATCCCAGAATGCTCAGAATGTGTTTTTCAACAATCATTAACTCTTTTAAGATGGAAATTAGTTATTAAGATTTTTGGTAACCGTAACGGGGACAAAATTAGCCGTTAGCCGTAAAAAGGCCAAAATTTTCATCGTTAACCGAAAAAACTACCACCACATTGAGACCCTCGATTTAGGGGCGATTCCTTGGTTTTCAAACAACTGAAGGGAATTCGGCTACCACTAGTAAGGGGCGATCACGAAGAAAGGAAAATGTTGCAACAATTGGTCTCCGATTCCACGCCCCCGCCTTCTCCTCGGCAACGTATAATGACTTGTCCCTTAGTCTTTTCTTTTCTTTTCTTTTTTTGCTTTTTTTTATCTTATAGAAGCTGTAATTCCTACTACGATGTTCAGTGCGATAACAACAGAACCAAGTGAGTAGCAAAGAAGACCGAATAATGTAACGGATGGACGGATGGACGGATGGACGGATGGACGGATGGACGGATGAACGGATGGACGGATGGACGGATGGACGGATGGACGGATGGACGGATGGACGGATGGACGGATGGACGGATGGACGGATGGACGGATGGACGGATGGACGGATGGACGGATGGACGGATGGACGGATGGACGGATGGACGGATGGACGGATGGACGGATGGACGGATGGACGGATGGACGGATGGACGGATGGACGGATGGACGGATGGACGGATGGACGGATGGACGGATGGACGGATGGACGGATGGACGGATGGACGGATGGACGGATGGACGGATGGACGGATGGACGGATGGACGGATGGACGGATGGACGGATGGACGGATGGACGGATGGACGGATGGACGGATGGACGGATGGACGGATGGACGGATGGACGGAGGGACGGATGGACGGATAGAGTGGCTTTCTGACAGTCAAACCAAGATCAGAAATCTCTTGATTAACATATCCTTCTTTTTTTCAGTTTGTTCCGACAACAAACCAGTCCAGTGTCCTATATGGGCTGAAAGGGGCGAGTGTACTATAAACCCAATCTATATGAATAAAAACTGTGCGAAGAGCTGTGGCATATGTGGTGTGTATCAAATCTACTTTATAAAACCATATATTACAACCACCCTCCGCATGGGAATCTTCCGTGAGGTTCGCTCATAACGCACTACCGCTACATTCTATATTTCGACACTCAAACCTTTTACGGAGGGATGAAAACCGGTGAACCCGAGAAAAAACCTCGTGGCAAGCACATCTCCGTACTCTATGATAATTTTTTGAAACTCTATTTTTAGCTCCGCGCACAGCCTGAAATATTTTATCATGGGATTCCTGATTCAGTTCAAGCTGCGCGCGGTGCTAAAAATAGAGTTTCAAAAAATTATCAAACTCTCTTGAATTTGGGAATCCAGTTCAATCGGTTTTGTTATTCAAGCTAGAAGTTTTAAAACCATCAAGATATAATGATAATTAGTTATCCTACGCTTTTCGTGAGATTTTATAAACTCTGGCAACGAAGGTAAATTTCGTATGTAAACAATGATATAGCATCAATGCGCAGTGCATCGTAGTTGACTAGAATTCTTTAATGAAAACTCAAAGGGGATAATCAACTAAATATTCGAATAATGAAATCATCAATGATGCCTAGAGGCTACGCTTGAGCCGTTTTGACTGTAAAATTAAAATATAATTGATATTTTAAGACTCGAAATTATTGTTTTTACTAACCAATTATCTGTACCTAACAGGATGCCACGATGGTGACCCTCTTCAGTGTCCCTTGTGGGCAGCCAAAGGCATTTGCAAGAGCAATCCAGCATTTATGTTAGTCAAATGCATCAAGAGTTGCAATGTCTGCCGTAAGTATGCATTCAGAACGTACGCTAGTTCAAAATCATTTCAAAATCGTTCCATGATCGAATTGAAATTTAGAAGTTGATTATAAAAATAAATAAATACAAGAGAGCGTAAATAAAAGAGGGAAATTTCCCTCTCTTATCTATGCTCTCTTGATAAATAACAACAATAAATAATAACTGAATAATAATAATAATAAAATAATTTAATGATAATAATAATAATAATAATAATAAAATAATTGAATAATAATAATAATAATAATAGTAATAATAATAATAATAATAATAATAATAATAATAATAATAATAAGAGAGAAAATACTGATAAATTCCGTATGACAGATGTTGATGGCTTTTTAACGATGTTAGGTTGCCATGACAAAAACGTAAATTGTATGCAGTGGGCATCACGAGGCGAATGCGCTAAAAACGTAGTATACATGAAGTCAAACTGTAGAAGAAGCTGCAAAGTCTGCAAATGATCATGAACTGAACCATAAGGTAAGATACTGATATACTTATCTAACTCTGCAGGCAAACAATCTGCAATCATCAAATCCTTGGCTTTTCTGAATGTCTTTCTGAAAGCCACTGAGCACTCATTCACTGTAGAATGGAAGTTCACCCCTTGCACTAATTCCCAACCTGGGGGTCAAAACACAAGAACTCCATTTTTTTGAGGATTGAAATCTTTTGTGATGTTAATATTTTTCATTGTTTTGACCCCCAGGTTGGAAATTAGTGCAAGGGGTCTATAAGGTATTTGGCTTTAGTGCAATATACATATTTTTATTAATGCCTATAGTTTGGGCTAAAATGAGCCCAAGTTAGGCCAAATTAAAGAGGGCGTATAGAGGGGGGTTAGGGGAAGGGGGGAGGCAAGGGTTCAAGCCCCGACCGGACTAAAACTCAGGGTCTTAAACTGGATATCTGGGTAGAAGGTTCTGCCTTTGGTCCAAAAATATCTACAGATGTTTAGACCTTCAACATGGCTCGGATGACCACCTAAAATGGACTGTCTATAGTTGCTGTCTCTTCTCAATAAGGGACAGAGAACCACAAATTGAACAATTGAGTAACTCTTATTTCACTCTTCTGCTAGCGAATGTTCCTTTTTATGTTTCACTGCTTTTCTACAGCTGACTTAAAAAAGGTTGGTGAAAATTTTGCATGTTGCATACGAAGCCCAAAATGCAGTATGGGTAATGTGAATTCAAGCAACTAAAGCTCATAACAATATGGAATTTTCCAGGCTGTCTTCAGGTTTATCCAGCATATTTTCTTCTGTGCTGACATTATTTACATATGAATATATTAATATATTTGGTAAGCAACATGCAACATGCAACATGCAACAAAACCTTCACCAACTCTCTTTTGAAATAGCTGTGTATGGTATAATTAAAGTAATTTTTTTCAAGGTTTTTTTTATCTCTTCAGGACAAGCATGGTCAGGATTGTTTATTGTAGTTACGCTAAGTAACATTTGACTCTTTACTTTAAATTAAATATTGGGCTGGTTCTTGGTTTTATTTAAAGGTTAATAAAGTTTCAAACATGTATAAGTAGTGTTCATTCTAGAATGCATTTATTGTTCCATAGCTACATCATTAGCATTACATGCATGTTATCTTTATCATCTAAAATAAACCCCTTGCACGTGACATCAAGGACAAAGGACAAGGACAAAAATAAGAATTTCAATCTCCTGAGAATTGGAACCTATTGTTTTGTCCTCCTAATTGAGCTACATTCCGACGTGCTGCAAGGGGTACGTCTATAGCGACAACAACTGTGTTAAGGCGTTATAACGTTGATGCGCAACTCATTTTATGCTAGACTTTCTAGTTATTTATTACCCCTGGTAAGTCTAACTGATTCTCACACCACTCAAGCCAGCTCCACGTACGTCATTTAGTGACAGGTGCACCCTGGGAAGCCCGGTCTTGCGACTGAGTAAGAAAAAAGAAGCACTGCCTCTTTCATTCGGGGATAAGAGTGCTCTCTAAAAAGCAATAAAGAGTCTCATGAGCTAGACGAACAACTGATAAGGCGTGCCATAATGTCAATATCAGACTTCAAGTAACTGTTAAGCACCTTAAGGAATGCAGAGCTCCACGGGGGGGGGGGGGGGGGGAAGAGATTGATAATGATATGATGTAAATAAACACATGAATAATTCATGAGGAAAACACCATAGCACCTCATCTCTCTCCCAATAGAAAATCTGTCTGTCTGTCTGTCCGAGCCCAGGAATGCCTCTAACATGTAAAATGTAGGGAATAATATGCAAGAACTCACGGTCATTACAAATTTAACATTTATTTGATAGGACTGGCATTATCCTGGCAAACTCATTCATAAACTTAGACTAGCATCGTCCAGCAATTATCTTTACTGACAAGTGAATATATTCAAACTATGTTGCAACTATATTACTAAAAAAAGGAATATATTTTTCGTATCCGCCTATGTCAACAAAAACAAGTAATCATATAGACCACATGGAAAACGAGTAAAAGACTGGGAACTAGCACCATGAATGATCAATGATTTCAACAATATATTTTGATTCCGAGAAAGAGCATGTCTAAATTAGTAATTTGGTAGAGTTCTGTTGTTATATATTAAATCACTGCAGAGTTATAAGCATTTGAATTGTAGCAAAAATATGAAAACGTGGCTGATAGGCCCTTGGTTGTTGTTTCCATACAAATCTTTCTAATTCGAAACAGATGTAACTTTTTATCATTTCATGTTACTAAACCGAATTTTTTGAGGATTACTAATTTCGATATAATTACTCTTTACAATGAAAGCAATGGTGTCTTCAATAACTGATAAGCTAAGCAATATCCATGGCCACACCTTTTTTTATATGGTGCATAGAACTCTTCATGAACGAATATTAGTAAGGCACAAACAACGCCTAAATTTGTAACGCTATTCTTGGGTTGCAACCACATGACTAAAATCCCTTGAGATATAAATAACAATGAAACAGCCGCCATCTTGGTTGATATGACAATAGATGCTGATGAGGAATGCTATATATAGTCATCCAACATGGCGGCTAGTGACGTAACATGCACCCCAAGAATACACCGATTCCGAACATGGCGGACACACGCGCTTTTCCTGGATCGAGGAGGCGAAAACGAGGTTATTCAGTCGTCCGTGATCTGTGGAAAGCTGACTTTTCCCTTAAGATATAAACACCAGTAACAAAGATGAAACTTGAACACAGATCATGGATGACTGACAAGCCTCGTTTTCGCCCCCTCGATCCAGGCCGTCCGTTTGTGTCCGCCATGTTCGGAATCGGTGTATGACGTCATCAACTCAGTTCATAGCAGATGCCTACTAGTAAAAGAAATTTAAAGGGAGTTAATCAACTTCATAGTAGATGCCTACTAGTAAAAGAAATTTAAAGGGAGTTAATCAACTTCATAGTAGATGCCTACTAGTAAAAGAAATTTAAAGGTAGTTAATCAACTTCATAGTAGATGCCTACTAGTAAAAGAAATTTAAAGGTAGTTAATCAACTTCATAGTAGATGCCTACTAGTAAAAGAAATTTAAAGGTAGTTAATCAACTTCATAGTAGATGCCTACTAGTAAAAGAAATTTAAAGGTAGTTAATCTATTAGAGGTCAGAGGTCAGTTTGTCGTGACGGTAATCCCGACCAAACAAAGCAGCCGAAATTAAAGGTTCTCTTAGTGTTTTGGCTGTCATGGTAACATGCCCAATGATACTGGTCTTTTGTTTGGCGGCAAGCTTCAAACCGCTGGTCAAGATTTCAGGATAAACATGAGCCGTTGATGTGAAATTTCCAGATAGCTGAAGATATTGGAAAACTGTTGATGCTGTATCTACCTTGGTACCACATTTCTCGCTTGTCCCGGCACATTTTAGCAGGACACACACCTCAAGAAAGAAGCCTTCTGGATTATGATGCCCACGAAATGCACCCAAGGCGTAACTCTCTTCCACATTACTATCACCAATATTGTAATTTAGATTGCAGCAAAGTGCATTGTGGCAGACTGTGATGCTTGCTTTGTGGGATTCGAGCCATTTCATCGTATAAATATCACTCATAATTTCCCCTTCAAATGTTTGTACCATATCTCTTCCATCACTGGCTACTTTGTTCAAATTTTCCATCTGAGCCTGTTTCCCATCTCCGTGTGACATCAAAGCTTCAGGATTCTGACGAGTACTTGGCGTCTCAAGATCCCGTAAGGTTGCTATCAAAAGCCTTTGGTCTTTCGTTGCCAGAGCATCAAACACATAAGCCTTTATTTCACCACAAGAGTATATCCCGCTACCAAAAAAGTCCTCTGCACCGTATGGTATATGTTGGTTGGCGGCAAGAAGATTGACACAGTTGGTCCTTGACCAGCTCTGTTGATATTCTACAGATATCAAAATAGGGAAGCCAGAAAACCATGCTGTTGGGAAAACTATATTCCGTACTCCATATTTTTCTACCAAATCCACTGCAGGACTTTTAAACAGCATATCAAAGCAGGTAAAAACGCCGAATCGAACTTGAAATCCAGTAGTGAAAGTCACGTATTCACACTCTGAAGGAGTGTTGAACTGAACTTCATGGAAAAGATGTTGTTTATGGTATTTTGCCAAGAATGTTCCATCTAGATCAAAAACCACATCGGTATTGTACTGATAGTGATTATCACCTGGACAATTTGGATCTCTTGGCTTGGAACACGGCTGCAAGTCTCCCATGTTAGCTACCACGGCGATGGAGTTATTCCTAGCGATACAGCTTAATATATTCAGTACTTCAGTGTTGTTGAATCGACTGGGGTCAAGACATGGATTCCACGGATGATCTGCAAGAGACGATGCCTTTGGGATGATTTCCAGGAATGGTTTGATGTCTTCTCTTTTGTAGTCAAACCCATAAAGACCATCTTCTGGGAAAACAATGATCTGAGCGCCTCTGGTCTTAGCTTTCATTGCTTGTTCGTCATAGACAGCGAGGTTTGTCCTCATTATTTTTAGAGCTAATTCTCGTGGTGGAGTTTTGATGCCTGGGATGTAGAAGACAGTGTGTTCGAACACAGCCGCGACATATTCCTTCGAATCACTGTGCTTAAGTGCAACACAAGATTGAAAAAGGAAAAATACTGCTAGTAAGTCGAGATACATCCTAGAGCTGTCTTGTGGCTGTGGCGTCGAAGGAATCTAACCGAACAAGCGAGTCATGTGTCAAATCAGATGACAAGAAAATCAACTTTGCCAAGCGTGACGGAAATAGACCTCAGACCTCAGACTTCAGACATCGCGGGCACAATATTCAAGATATTCGCGGAGGCGAGTGAGATCAGTGCTGTATACATCTACGTAATGTAAAGTTTTCAATTTGACTATACAGAGTATATAGCGAAATACAAGGCTATTTGACCTGATTGATTTAATTTAGCTCGTATGGTTATTACAGACAGCTAGTACCTTAATCTTAAATTTTCCCTTATTTTTCCCCCTTGTTTTAGATGTCGATTCTTGTTCGTAAAATATTTCAATTCATGTTGATTCTCGTACAAATATTGGAGTATTATATAATGTATTGAATTTCAACTCTTGTTGATTCCTGACAAAAATTGGAGTATAATGAAATGTATTGAATTTCAATTCTTGTTAATTCCTGACAAAAATTGGAGTATAATAAAATGTATTGAATTTGAATTCTTGTTGATTCCTGACAAAAATTGGAGTATAATAAAATGTATTGAATTTGAATTCTTGTTGATTCCTGACAAAAATTGGAGTATAATGAAATGTATTGAATTTCAATTCTTGTTAATTCCTGACAAAAATTGGAGTATAATAAAATGTATTGAATTTCAATTCTTGTTAATTCCTGACAAAAATTGGAGTATAATAAAATGTATTGAATTTGAATTCTTGTTGATTCCTGACAAAAATTGGAGTATAATGAAATGTATTGAATTTCAATTCTTGTTAATTCCTGACAAAAATTGGAGTATAATAAAATGTATTGAATTTCAATTCTTGTTAATTCCTGACAAAAATTGGAGTATAATAAAATGTATTGAATTTGAATTCTTGTTAATTCCTGACAAAAATTGGAGTATAATAAAATGTATTGAATTTGAATTCTTGTTAATTCCTGACAAAAATTGGAGTATAATAAAATGTATTGAATTTCAATTCTTGTTAATTCCTGACAAAAATTGGAGTATAATAAAATGTATTGAATTTCAATTCTTGTTGATTCCTGACAAAAATTGGAGTATAATAAAATGTATTGAATTTCCGCTCTTTACCGCGACCCTCTCTCAACTTTAGTCTATGATCACTACTAAAGGGATCGGCTAACAGTACCAGATATGTGCTGATATGACACCTTCAGTCCGTGCATGGATAGGTACTAGATGATAATACAAAGATCATTAGATATCGCTGGTTGGGTAGGCCGAAGAAGCAACATTCGATATGAATGTCAATATTATAAAATGTCCTCAGTGTAAAGCCTGGTTTCCATCGAGATTTTTCTCGGTTTTAACCGTCGTTTTCTCGTTACATTTGCCTTGCTTCACGTTTCATTTGCTTTTTTTATTTTTATTTTGTTGTTGTTGTTGTTGTTGTTGTTGTTGTTGTTGTTTCTGCCTTTATTTTCTTTAACATTTGTTTTGTTCTTTTTTTCACTTGTTTTGTTTGTTTAATTTTGCTTTGTTGTTGTTATTAATTGTTATTGTTTTTTTGTTTCTTTAGTTGTTGTTGTGGGTTTTTGTGGGTTTTTTGTTGTTGTTGTTTGGGGGGAGGGTTTTTTTTTCTTGAAGCTGGTTTGAATGGAGGCTTTAACATTGTTGTTCACGTAAAGTTAAAGGCTTTTGAGATCAAATTCTTTCACCATGCCGCTTATCAGCCAAATTCTTGGCATTAGTAATTGCTCTATTATGGGAAGTTCATACTGCAAAAGTTGAATGTATTGTATTTAGGCTTCTTAAACTAGCTTTCCACGCTTTCTCTTCTCTTCTCTTCTCTTCTCTTCTCTTCTCTTCTCTTCTCTTCTCTTCTCTTCTCTTCCCTTCTCTTTTCTTTGCTTTAAAAATTCTCCAAATTTCCAAAATAAATTCCCTTTTCAACAAATTCAATGTTCATCATTTTATTTTATTTCATTTTACAGCAAAAGAAAAAATCAAACAAATGTCAAGGCCTACAAAATCTTTATCTTATCTATTATATCATTTTGTCATTATTTCTCTTTATCCAAATAGACTGTTGTATTTCTTGGTCCAGTCTTTGTGGTATTTGTTTTTCGTTTTACCAAAATACTTCTCATACGCTTTATTCCATTGTTTCAGTAGTTTACTGTCTGGCCCTTTAGCGTCTCCCTGTTGCCTCCCGCCTGCTCCCGCCAAAGAAAAGTCCCCCTCAGTCAGTTTCTGCCCACCAAAAAGCTTTCCAAATTCATTGGTCCACTTTTGCGAGTAAGCGTTTTGGGTTTGAGATGAGGGTCTTTGTTTTGGGGCAAAAGTATGAATTGACCTTTTACCCCCAAAGTGCTTGGAAAACATCTTGTTCCAATCTTTGATAAATTTGTTGTTTTTGGCTTGATTTGCGGCATTGATGCTGTTGATTTTGTTGTTGGAATGATAGCCAAGTGCTTGGCCGAATCCTATTTTTCTGGTGCCAGGATCTTCTTGGATTGCTTCTTGCTCTTCTCCTGGACAAAGAAAACACATTGATCAGTTATACGTAAAGCGAATTTCATAGCACCATTGTTAGTTATGGAACGTACGCACATTTTCAGAAATAGCAGAAATGGATGGGTGAATAGATGGGTAAATGTGCAGATAGATATATATATATATAGATGGATTGAGCCTTATTAAATTTTAAGTATCTCGTTACATTAGTTGACAAGTGAAAAATTCTTTAAAATTAGTGAAAAGGAAATCGCAAAAATCTCTAAGTAGTAAAAAATAAAAGAATATTTGTCTTTGGTGAGAATGCTTGCAAAAGGGGAAGTGAAATACAGGGTTAAAAAATAAATAAAATGAATTAGAATTAACAGTGGAATCCACCGAGTGGCTCTTCCTCCACTGCATTCCAATTGGAATTTAGAAAATGATTTTTGAGTTACGATGTAAAGTGGTCATGCATGTCTACTGTTTGTGGGAAGGAAAAACAGAAACCTTAATCTTTCTATGTGTTTGAGGATTTCTTTTCGACGTCATTAAGATCGTCATTAAGATGAAGCGTGCGCAGTAGTAGGCAGCCACCTTAATTAATTTTTTTTTTTTTTTTTTTTTTAATAAAAAAAAATTAAATAAAAAATAAATAATAAAAAAAAAAGGCAGCCACCTTAATGGTTCCCCCTTTTACCCCTGTCAATTTTTAGCTTATCTCTTCCCCTTCAGTGTCTAAAAAACGTCTGATCCCCCTACGCCCACCCATCCCCCCAAGGCGGTAAGGAATGAATGATCCGTAAATCTTACGACCACTCCACCTTACACCAGGCGATAAATAATTACCGGTCCACACTATGTACGATGAGAAAATCAAGGTATCACTATACAATATAGACATTTCAAATTGTTAATTAAACTTTTTCGCTTACCACTTTCGAGAATCAGATCGCCAACTGTAGCACAGGGTCCAAGGATGGCGAGTAGCAGCAGACCGCACGCACCCAATTTCATTCTGAATCCTGTTGTCAGACAAAACAAAATGACAAATTAAAAATTAAATGCTGTCTGGTCTCTTGAAATCACAAGCACCAAATATTTCGTATATTTTGAAGAAAAAGAGCATTTAACTAGAATGCGATGTTCATGGGTTCGATATTTCTCTATAATCATCTACAGGTGAATTGAGGATTGCGCGCGCTTGCCGTTCGTTGAGAGTCTCTTTCTAAATTTGAAAAATATCTACATTTTAGAAATAAATCGATGTTTTCGAATAATCACCTGTGTAATGATGTTTATTCGTACCTTTACTAATAATTTAGTTATATAACATTCGATGTAAATCATATTCTAATATTCTTTATTTTACAGTGAGGACACACTAACCGGGACCACTAGACAGAGATTGAACTGATAACCGTATTAGCCAATCAGATCATCACGTTCTCACGGCCATTTCGTATTAATTAGGTAAACACGGACAGCAGAACACAAAACAGCATCAAAAATGAGCGTGATTTCTGTCGAAAACGCAGTTGTGAAAGGTCTACTTATCCCAAGTTGATATAGGAAATATTTTCTGTCTTCCTGTATCCGAAGAATCCCAAATTTCAAACGATAATATAGCAAGTTCTAAACCAAAACATTATAAAAATACCAGTAGCAAATTCTTAAAGCTGATTGGCCCAGACAGTTTTTGTTGGAATGTCGTTGTTTTTAGGTGTTATCTGATTGGTCCGTTTTCTAGCTTCAAGTGGTCCCGGTCCGCACTGTAATACTGACTTGTAAAATTTATCTTGTTGGCGGAATAGATTTCCAACTCAAATTCAAATGATACTAAAACAATTTTTAAATATTAAAAATTTTGATTTAAAAAACGATATTTTTATGGTACTAAAAAAAATAAAATCTCAGCAAAAAAGGCCCAAATCTTAGCAAAAGGCCCAATTTTCAGGAATTAACAATTTGTTCGCGGACTCGCTGCTCGGTAAAATTTACCGATCATCACTTTAAATAAATTCAGTTAATAACATTTGTTAAACAATTTTGCCATTTTTTTCACCAAATATTCCATCGCTTATCAGATCGAATTTCCCGTTAGGTACGTACATCGGCAATTCCAACTCACCTAGTCTTGACAAGAAGGTTTCTGTCTTACTAAACTTGTCTGGTATGTACGTCCAAAGGTCTGTTGATCTTTCTTTTGCTCCTCGGCTACCTCTTCTTATTTCTGCATCAAACTCGAGCGAATGATCAGATTTTATACATGTTTGCTAATTGATTTTAATTGTGCTCATAATCAGTCTCTCGTCATTGATAAGTGCTGTATTGTTTTCGATGGTCCAAAAGCATCATTACACATCCGTTGGTGCTGAAGGTGTTGAGGGGGAAAAACTTTACTTAAGACTAAAAAGTATTCCCAATAGCTGTTGAAAGCTACTAATTCATCTTGCCCGTCCTAATGCTAAATCGGTCCATGCTAAAAGCCTATATGCGATCTCTAATGGGTTTTATCGCCATTTGCCATCGGTTAACGAAGTGCGTTTGTATCGGGAATAAATGGGTTTCATTTTGGTAATTCCGTCTTTAATAACAAGAAGCATTTTTCGATGAACTGCCAACGCATTGCCGGCCTCTTTCGTATGCTCGTTGCTATGGAAATTTTTGATTCACAAAACCAAAGCAGTTGATATTGCTGTTCCTATTCCCTACTATAAACTTTCAAATTTTATTAAACCCTGAAACAACCTCTGGGCTGATCAAAGTCAGGGCACGGCTAACTCACAGATTGAATTGAAATTTAAAGTGTTATTTTGCGGAGGGACCGTGGGACCTGGCGATTCTTGGTTGCTGTTTTATACCATCACCTGCTACCATTGCATCTCAGATAAGTTATCTTTTTAGTTCTTGACGTGCTTAAAGCTGCTAGTCGACACCATGTATGTAAAAATAGAAAAATAGAGGTTGAAGATTATTATTTACGGCTTTTGATGGAAAGTTCTTCGCGAAATTAGTGTTAATGGAAAGGAAACAGACGCACAATATTCGTCCTATTTCTAAAAATATCACTCGAAGATGTCTTTCTTATTTAGGAGAAAGTTGATTAATACAAAGTCGAAACAAGACATTAAATTTTCCATTTTTGGTATAAATTTTTTTTTTTTTTAGTTTGTCCGAAAAATGGCGAATGTTGGCGTATAACGGTCAATAGAACTGTTAAGTTGTGACGCATTTCCGGGTCCAACTGCTTAAAAGACCGCTAAAATAAAAGGAAAAACGCACTCAATGATTTAACCTCCACCTGAAACAATTAGAACCTTGGACAACAAATCCTGTCAAAAAGAAAAAGCCTTCAGGAATAAAACTTTTTATAGAACTGCTTTTCTTTTTGGACCCGGAAGTCGTTTTTCCATAGGAGTGAAGTCACACTTAAAAGCTCTTTATTATGGTCTTCTGTGTCAATTATTTTATAACAAGTGTTTTGGTCGGGTTTTGGTCCCCATATTTCCTCCTTTATCTTGATTCAGTATGTCATAATCTTTAAAATAAAGAAGTCTGAGCAAAGGTTTATTTTAAAAACATTTCCTTGACTAAAACTAGAAGGGTTTGTTTTCTGCTATAAAAAATACTTTGTCTAAGAGATTCATGTTTTTTTGACGTCACTCACTCCTGGAATCAACTCAAGGCTTCAAAGTCAAGGTTGATGTCTCCTTTACGTAAACATTGTTATCATGCGCGCATATCAACTGTGACCTTTTAGACCTTTACGTCTTTAAGGCTTCATTATTGCAGTATTCGTGTTTTAGTGAGGCAGCAGGAACTTTTCCAGATTATGGAACAAGTTCGCACGAAGAAAAACAATTAGAAACGTAACCGAATATAAAGAGGTCCATTCCTGGCATAAGTGTTAGGTGAACAGCTACAAACGACTCTCACTTAGCGCCATTAGCGACTCGAATTTTTATAATAAATCCACAAATGGCTTGCTTGAAAGAAAACAACTGATAAGGAAACAATCATTATGAGCAATTCAATTCAATATACGCATACTTCACACTCATGAATATCAGCACCTACACTTCCAGCCACTAACAGCTGCAACTTGAGTGGTTTTGTCGCCCCTTAAAATCTACTTGAACTTTTGATAAAACAATAGTTTGGTTTTTTTTTGAAATTTTGTCTCGAACCATTGCAATTTTCTGACTGCACCTTTGAAAGTTTGTTTTGGTTTTTAATGTAGAAAATCCGGCCTTAGTTTCCCTATTCTGAGTCATTCCTTATGGTGAAAAGTAGCCAGACGTCCCATGTCATGGAAAACTTATTTTCGATATGTCTAAAGCTAATTCATTCATCCGTCATCCCTATAATTAGGAATTATTTTGACGGTTTTCCTGTTCCTAAATGAACCGTTTTGCCATGTTAGTCCTTTAATTAAACTAACACACGGTCTTTCGCTCGTCTCCTATCATCAATCACCAATTCGATTGAGTAGAGATCATGAAAATTTGTTGAAGAATGAAGATAACTTTGGCCTAAAGCCTGGTTCACGTACACACTAGCATCGTAATCGTAATCGTAAGTAATATGATAAGCAGACTCAGTAAAGCACTGCGCTTATTAACAGTGCTTGTCTTTTTTCACACCTCAGTGATAAATGTGATAATGAATCTACGTATGTTGCTTGCGATTACGATTATGACACCTTTTTTTGCGGAAACGCGTGAACAATGCAAACATGGAAAGCTGTTTAGAAGAAGCCATATTTTACAGGAAAATAAATTATTCGACCCCATTTTTCACAGAACTATAGAGAATGACGGACCCAATGATTGCTTCAGTAGTATTTAAACTTTATGTTGAAAATTAGAAATATGAAATATTGTAATGTGAACTTCATTCTATTCGTTAAGTGTCTAAGTGTCTTCTTTGTCAGTTAAAATTGCTAAGTCGCAAATGGATTTCAGTGTATGCGTTTATAATTCGCGGAAAGTATATACGGCTTATTTCCGAATAAAATTAGTTACCAAAAACCTACGAATGTTTTATGGGAAACATTTCATATCCAACAAGTAAAGCTTTTAGATAAAAACGGCAGCTCGTCCGCATCAATAGTCATAGCGGTTTTAACATATAAAATATATCTACCCATAATCCTTGCCGGTCTTAGTTTTGCAGCTTTTCTGGTGACAAATTTTATTGAAATGCCGAGTATATGTCTGTCTCAGCAATCAAGAATCGCCAGGTCCCACGGTCCCTCCACAAAATAACACTTTAAATTTCAATTCAATCTGAGATTTAGTCGTGCCCTGACTTTAATCAGCCCAGAGGTTGCTTCAGGATATCGATAAAATTCGAAGTTTTGCAGGATAAAATGAGTTTTTAAACATGCCGACATTTTCACCTTCCATTTAGGACAACTTACATAACACAAGGACCCCACTCACTGTCATGAGATTCATGGAGAGCGAGTTTCTGTTCTTATATCGTGATTTATTGTCTGTGTTTTATTGGATCGCTTCGACTGCAACCACTTGACTCAAAATCTTTAGTTTAGATATAAATCAATGAAACAGCCGCCATCTTGGTTGATATAACAAGAGAATTAATGTGGAATGCTTGGTATAGTCAGCCAACATGGCGCCTATGACGTCGTAACATGCACCCCAAGAATAGCAATCATACTAGTTAAGCTTCCTTGATTTAAGGAATAAAAAACAGTTTTCCGTGTATTATACTCTGATAAAGACACGCGGGATGTGGAGAGAACACGAGAGAAGCGTAGGAAACCACGACGCGTAGCGGAGTGGTTTCCAGCTTCTCAAGTGTTCTCTCCACATCCCGCGTGTCTTTATCAGAGTATAATACACGGAAAACTGTTTTTTATTGCTTTTATAAAATAACTAGCGCTCAAATGCTTTTAAGAAGCAGTTTCGAGAGAGAGAAAAATGACGTGAGCATGTATTATACTCTCATAAAACATGGCTTTTTGACCAATCAGAGCGCGCGTAATATCAAAGTTATTTTATAATAGTTAGTACTCAAGCATAGTGGACATTCTGTGTTTTCACGTACAAATATATGTGATTGAACATAACATTTAAACGAAAAAACATGTGTTGGTTAACCACTTAATCTTACGTACAAACAGATGCTGTTGTTACTTTATTTATTGAAATCCAATTGTAAATCTAACCGAGTAGGATTTGGGGGAAAGAAAGGGAGATTGGATTGGTTGAATTTCTTGGCCGGCTTTTATTGATCAAAAAGAAAAAGGAGTAGCAATAAAACAGGAATTGGGATTATTGAAAATACTAGCTGAATCCACCATCGTAGACTTCTGCCGCCTGAGATAAACATTTTTTAATCCGTCAATTTTTTGCCACTGTAGATTCAGGCTGGCCTTACACGGTACTGGACGGATTTTTAACCGTTCAGAAAGTTGTACGTTTATGCATTCAGTTTACACAGAACTGTGCTATCCGGACAAAAATTCAAACGCCTAGCAGTGAAGTTTTTGGACCTGGTTTCGTGTACATTGTATTGGTCAAGTATTTGAACGGTTCTAAGCCAGTCTGAAAGAAAGAAATTCAAAGCCAAGTATCATTTTATTTATTTGACTTTTTTTCCTTTCTTTCTCTGCTTTCTTCCATTTTCTTTTGTTTAATTACTTTTTATTCATAAAGTATCAATACAAATAGTTAAAAGCGACCCTTAAATATTGACCTTATTAAGCTATAATTCCACAAAACTAAAAAAAGGGTTCTCTGTATCTTTTATTAAACAATATTGCTGTTTTGAAAACAATCTGTAAAATCATCAACACGATTCATAATTGATGATCAGAATGTGGCTACAATTATTGAAATTTAGATTTGGTGGTTTCATCGGATATCAGATGTAATCAAACAAGTCTTAGTTTGCCTTGATAATTTAGCCAATTGAAGTCCTCAAACAGGACTGTGTCGGTATGTAAATGTTGATTATGGTCGCCAATAGAACATAGGTAATTTTGAATTTTTCTCAGTAACAGAGCTCAGATTCTCGCTATTTGGTTTACAGGGTATCTTTCCAAGAGAGACTACAACAAGCCACCTGTCAATACAAAGCTCTTTAAGCCAATGACCAGATATTTTTTACACTTTCCTGGCATCTTAAGAATACAAACCATCTTATTTTTACACTATGAGTTCAAGATATCAGTCTCTGCTGACTCTATTTACGAGTACATGGTTTTGAGTGGCTTAGTTGGAGAGCTAAAAAAGAGCGAAGGACATCTATTCTTTCCATGACATGGCGGGAAACCTAAAGGAAAAAGTTCTCCATCTTAAAAATCAGTTTACTTCTAATTTTTTCGCATGCCTGGGACTTTGCCTTTTAGCATATGTGCCTTGGGCATTTGGATATTTACAGTTGAGTTTCGCATGGATAATTTTATTGTTATCGTTCGGTGCTTTCCTGCAGTCTGGTCACCTGCTTAACCAACGACAAAAGAAACTCCATAAAAACATAACTGATGAAGATGATGTTAAAGGCATATGGCCCTCAATGCCATCTTGGATTTATTTCAGTGAAGAGGAACATGCGTTATGGGTAAACCGAATACTCGACCAAATGTGGCCTTACGTAGAAGATATGGTTCAGGCAATAATAAAACAATCAGTGGAGCCGGCTATACAGCAAAGTCTTCCCAGCCCTTTACAGTGTTTACGCTTCGACAAGATTTCTCTTGGCCAAACACCTCCATATATTACAAACTTTAAAACGTACCAGACTTCCACCTCGATGCGAGATAATGAATTTATCATGGATCTGGATGTAGTATACAATGGTGATGCAGAGTTTGTTTTAGCGGTCAAAAAAGTTAAACTTGGTGTTTCGGATTTTCAAATTCATGGACCACTTCGTGTCATTCTAAAGCCCTTGGTACCAGACTTCAACCCTGTGGGCGGTGTGACGGTATTCTTTCTAAACCGACCTAAGATATCTTTCGAATTAACAAACTTACTCAGTGTGCTGGATATTCCTGGGATAAAGAGCACCTTGTTGGATATTATTGAAGATGTTGTCGCTTCGTTTGTTGTCCTTCCCAATAGAATCGCTGTTCCTATGTCCCTTAATGTTGATGCCGCAGATCTGCAATACCCGATACCTGATGGAGTCTTACGTGTACAGTTAATCGAGGCTAAAGACTTGATCAAAGCTGATACAGCTCTGATTGGTGAAGGGAGTTCTGACCCTTATGCTATTCTCGAAGTTGGTGCACAAAAATTCCGCACAAAAACCAAAAAGTCCAACTGCGACCCTGTTTGGAAAGAAACTTTTGAAGCATTCATTGACAACACAGAAGGACAAGAACTGTTCGTGAAAATTTACGATGAAGATTTCGCATCAAGTGACGATAAAATTGGCCAAGTAGAACTGCAGGTGGCCAGAGTTTTGGAAGAAGGAATCTCGGATGTTTGGCTACCACTGGAGGGGGTTGATGAAGGGAAAATCCACATGAAGTTGACGTGGTTTGCTTTAAGTTCCAAATCAGAAGATCTCAGACAAGCAACGCCGATTAACCCAATAGTTGCAGGCGTCTTTGTGAAAATCATATCAGCAATTGATCTACCTAAAGACCTCAGAGATGAAGAAGACCCAAAGATGTTGCTATGCGACGTCAGCGTTGGCAAGACAACACAGAAAACATATCCAGTTAGCAGCGTGACGCCGACATGGAACCAAGGCCTGCGGTTTCTTGTGAGCAATCCACGTACTCAAACAGTACGAATTAACATGATGGAAGATGACAAGCTATTGTGTCATGTGAATTTTGATCTTAAGCGCATCGAGAATGTTCCTGGCATGTCGCACGAGGGAGCATTTCCACTGATAGGACCAGGCTTTGAGAGATGTTCTCTTAAATGTAAGGTGGTCCTCCGAGCAATGAAAGCACCTGAAGTAGAAGAACCAGACGGCAACAGCTGCCAAGAGATGGAAAATCTTCCTAACAACAGTTTAAATCGAGGAAATATTGGAAAGAGTCTTCCAGGGCGCTTGAATGCATCGGTACCACAATTGTCTGAGACAGAAGTGGACAGTGAAGGTCAAAGTGGACTGCACTTCAGGAAGGACACATCAAGTTCCTCGATGACCAGCAGTGCCTGGGGAATGAGCTCATTAACATCCTTGGAACAGTCAACAGAGGAACTAACATCCCGAGGGGAAGTCAAGTTGGGTCTGAGATACGATCACTCTAAGAATAAGCTTATAGTTGTTGTCATACGAGCCGACTTCTTGAAATCACGCGATGCAACAAACAAAACAAATCCCTACGTGAGGTTATACCTTCTCCCCGACAAAACCAAAAAGTCGAGGCGAAAAACCGGTGCAAGTCGTGGCAACCTGAATCCAGTGTTTAATGAGACTTTTGAATACGATGTAGGGCTGGAAGAACTTAAGGACAGGGATCTGGACTTGGTCGTGAAGAACGCGAGGCCTGGGCTCCATGTTCGACGAGGCTGGAATCTGATTGGTCGAACGACTATTCAATTATCAGAACTTGCTTTATCTTCTGGAATAACCATGACATGTGAGCTTAAAAAGTAGACATTTCTGAGCATAATTTTTAAAGTTAAAAAAATAATTCAATCATATCCAGCTGATCTGAGAAAAAATATTAGCCAATTAAGAAATGAGAAAATTTGCAAAACTTCTTTATTTTATTTTCCCACTGGCAAGAATGATGGATATCATAGTAAAAAAATATTGTATGTAAAATATCAAAAACCGTTGCTGGAAATCTAGATTTATCTCAGATATATACTCTTATAAGTAAATTTCGCAGGCTTTATGATACCTTAGTTTTGTAGTGACTTCGTTCCTACGTCACTATTTCAGATCAGCTGGATTTGTTTAGTATACAGCTATTTCAAAAAAAGGTTGGTGAAAATTTTGTAGCATGTTGCATACAAATCCCGAAATGCACTATGGGTAATAAATCAGCGAAAAGTCACAACAATATGGAATTTTCTCAAACTTTGTCTGCAGGTTTTTCCAGCATATTTGTTTCTGTGCTGACATTATTTCCTTATGAATATAATACATGTTAAGATTAGTAAGCAACATGCAACATGCAACATGCAACATGCAACATGCAACATGCAACATGCAACATGCAACATGCAACATGCAACATGCAACATGCAACATGCAACATGCAACATGCAACATGCAACATGCAACATGCAACATGCAACATGCAACATGCAACATGCAACATGCAACATGCAACATGCAACAAAACCTTTTTTGACTAGATGTATTCCAGCTCCTTTATGTGGGTTAATTATTTTTTTTATTGTACACGTATATACTAGATTAAAGTCGTTATAACGTGTTTATTCGTGAAAATTCAAGTAGAAGACATATAGCTGTCTGGAACACTTGTCTAATGCACTAATCTAAAGAAACCCCAATACAAGATCAATGTTCGCGATATCGTGCATACTTTACTGCATGAAAAATAAGAAGAGAATAAGAATAGAGGACATTTTCGACAGTATCTAAATATTTTAATAGAGGTCCGAGATAGCCTTGGAACGTTGCTGTTTTGAGGACCGTGGGGCTAGCTCTCAGTTCTTTCAATCTTGTGAATTTTATTATCATTGCACTGTAGCTAAAGTACAGTTCCTCCAGGAAAAGGGGAACTGGCGCCACCACTAGTTTTTAGTTCAGTTTAATCTTACCTTTCCCGGCTTGTGGTAAAACGGCTGAGAATTTAAAACTACAAAAAATTTTAGATTCCCTTTCTGGACTGACGGGATGGAGTTAAGAGTTTCAGGGTGCATGAGTGAACATTGATGAAATGCAAGTAACGCGTGCGGAATATTCTGTAGAAAAGTCGCTTGACCGGCCTGTCTAGTATTTTCTTAACTTTATATTTTCATTTTCGGCTTACACGCATACAATACGTGGACCTGAAAGTACCTGTCGCCTGACGCATCATGGATCATGACCTTGTCACTAGGACAAGTCAATCAGGAAAACATAGATTATTTTAGAATATAGTGATCAGATAATTTCGTGACAAGAAAGGGACTGACCATATATCTGCTCTTTCAAAAGTTATTCAAGTAGTCAGGCCCTAAAGGCCCGTTAACACGGGCGATTTTTGCGCCGATTTTTGCTGCAATTTCTACGGCGATTTTTGAAAATATAATAAATTTTGTCTTATGCTTCTAAAGAGACATTTTCCCAGGTAATCTTGATGTCCTGACTAAAACATTATAAGTTAATTTTTTACCATTTTTTCACCCAAATCGCCGCAAAAAATGCATCTAAAATCCCCTCAAAAATCGGCAGTGTATTAAAAAGGCCTTACTGGCTCATATATTTGCCAAAACGAAATAGATGATCGTATTATGATCTATATCATTTGTATTTTGAAAGATATAGAAGGAGAAGGATTGCGAAATATGGTATTAAATGTATGAGTTGACAGGAAACACATGTATGTTGTTCCCAAATATTTTCATTATCTTTATAATACAGTATGCAATTTCAGTATTGTTAATTTCAGATAAGATACTCGTACGACACTAGTATGTCTATGGATCCTGTACTAGTATAGAACAATAATAATTCATTTGTACTTCAAGAAAATAATAATAGTATACAAACAAATAGATTATTTTCTAAATTAAAGCAACGGCTACTTGATTATAGCGTTGAACAATTTCCTAAAGGTTGTTATTATGTTGCGTTATATTTAAAATTTGTTAGTCAAAACATGAGTTCGTCAGTGTCTGGTATGGATAGGACATACTATTGAAAAATGATGAATAAATCTAAAATACTTTAGAGAAACATGTTTATTCTGGTTTGAAAAAGTGTCACAAATGTTTTACCATGACGACCGTGCACCGTTAGTGAAATTCCCTTGTCTCAAATTAGAATAATAAAAACTTGGACCAATATCAATTCTCTGCTTGCGTTACAATACAAGGAACTGTTGATTGGCGTTCCTTGATCGCGTTGAGCAATCTAGCGTGACCTTATGTATATGAATCTAATATTCCTTCTGTCGACGTGGTTGGGCGTCTAGAAGAAAAGAGACCTTCGTTCGCTATCCTAGAATCAAGCAAACAGCCTCTGGTAAGTGATTTTCTCGTTTCAAACGCTCGAAATAACTTCTTAGTTTATTTAAATGCTTGCCTGCTTAAACATACCGTTATTTTCGGCGGATGGTAAACAGTTTTTATACCTATTAGATTAGCATATGGCCTAGCTGTATAAGTAATATCTGAATTAATGTCTCAAATATTCTGCTTTGTATCATAGATAGTTACTGAAGTCTGGGTTTATCGACAAAGCAACATGGAGAAGACGAAAGAGGTACCTCCGAGGCCCTTCTACAAGCGAATTTATCATAATATTCGCCACATGTCGAGGAATCAAATGATGGAGTTTGCTCGCTTCTTTGCAGTCACGTTCTCGCTATGGCTCGTAGGCTACATGCACTTCAGCTTTGCCTGGATTGTTATGATTCTGATGATCTTCGTCAGCTGGCAGTTCGAGATAGAGAAGAAAAAAAGTCATCGCAAAAACTTGGAAAAAGCCCACATGTCTTCGTTTATCCACAAAATCAAGAATATGCCTTCATGGGTATATTTTTCGGACAAAGAACACGCCGAATGGATCAATAAAATGCTCGTTCAAATGTGGCCTTACCTCGGGGACATGGTCCGTGAAATCCTAAAGAATACAGTCGAGCCAGAGATGCAAAAGAATCTTCCCAAAGCCCTGCAAACCCTGTACTTTGATAAGATAACTCTGGGCAATCAGCCTCCAGTTATTATGAGTGTTTCATCGTATGACTCAAAGGACAAGGCTGGTTGTTTTATTATGGATCTCGATTTCAAGTACAATGGTGACGCGCAGGTCAAGCTTTCAGTGAAATCTGTGAAACTTGGATTGACCAATTTCCAGCTCCATGGAGTCCTGAGAGTAATCTTTAAACCTTTGGTTTCCAATTACAACCCAGTTGGTGGAGTGACTGTCTTTTTCCTGAACCGCCCAAAGACAAAGTTCGATTTGACCAACTTGCTGAATGTTCTAGATTTCCCCGGATTGAAGAGCACGCTCAGGCGAATAGTTGATGACACCCTTGCCTCGTTTGTCGTGCTGCCCAATCGTGTAGCTGTGCCGTTGGCTGAAGGTGTTGATGGCAGTGATCTACAGTACCCGATTCCTGAGGGTGTTCTGCGCGTAAAGTTGATCGAGGCCCGTGATTTGGAAGCCAAGGATTTTGGCATCGGAAAGAAAGGAAAGTCTGACCCATATACAGTCCTTCAAGTAGGAGCGCAGAGCTTCCGCAGCAAAATCAAGGAAAACGATCTAAACCCAACTTGGAACGAGACATTTGAAGCCTTTGTCGACAACAGCGAAGGGCAGGACATAGAGTTAACTGTGTGGGACGAAGACACCTCAAGCAAAGATTCCAAGATTGGCTTCATCGAGACTGCAATTGCAAGTGCTGTTGAGCAAGGCAAACATGATGTGTGGCTGTCTTTGGAGGGCGTCAAACAAGGAAGGATCCACTTGTTCTTATCCTGGTTTCCGCTGAGTACCAATCCTGCTCACCAACAGGTTGCAGAACACCAAGACGACTCTGTTGCTGCTCTGTTTGTCAAGGTGATCAATGCCAGCAATCTTCCCGTCAACAAGGACCCCACTCTCAACAGTGTCTTCTGCGAAGTCACAGTCGTCGGGACCACCCTTAAAACCTTTATTTCCTATGGGGAAAAGACAGAATGGAAGCAAGGACTCCGGTTTCTTGTGAAAAATCCAGAGACCAGCGAGGCCAAGATCCGAGTCATGGAGTCTAAACGAAATCGATGCCTTGGCGTTATGAAGTACAATATTCAAGATTTACTGAAGAAGCATGGAATGAGCGAAGAGAAAGCCTTTCTGCTCGAGGAATCCGGGGAGAAGAGTACACTCGCTTGCCGACTGACACTCAGGATGCTGAGCCTTCCAAGTCTGATGAAAGTCGAGGAAATTGGAACACCTGAAGTCGCGGATGGCACTGAGAGGTAAAGGAACTGTTGCATAACGGATTATACTTTCAATGTCTTAAAATAAGAATCATATCACGAACACTACATTGTTTATGATATCTTTATTTTGTTAAACTTGTGCATGATAATGTATTTAAGATTTATAAACTTTTTTTTTTTTCAAATGAGGTTGTGTTAAAGAGTATGAGAGAAGTGAGATACTGTTAATGAATGCTTTATGGAAGAACTATACCCAGTGTAGATGAAGGAAAGACGTAATTTGGTACTTTAAGCTATATTTTTTTTTGATATTTACCAACGAAAATTTATATTTTATACCATTTGAATTCCATAAGGCACTACCGTTCTTGTGAAGGTTTGGTGTTGGGGATAACTCTTTGTTTTTGGTGTCCCTTGTGGAAGGAAAACTGAAAAGACTTGTCCCCATAGCACCAGGGTCACCTATAGACCCCTTGCACGTGGCGCCAAATCAGCCGTCAATTTGGAGGACAAAACAAAGGAATTTCACTCTCCTGAGGATTGGAATCCTATTGTTTTGTCCTCCAAATAGTTGAGCTGCATTCCGAAGTGCTGCAAGGGGTCTATACCTTAAAGCAAACGGCCTCTCATTCAACCTTTAACAGACAACCTTTTTTGAATTTAGTTTTTCATTGTGTGTGTATTATAAAAGTTGATAATGTGAGCTTGCATGCTTGTAGGTGTATATTGCATACATCATGAAAGTTTTTTTTTTTTTTTGCTATATTCTAAAATGCTATAACGTGATCAAGGAGGGCTATGGGGACCATTTGTTGAATAAGTAATTTGCTTTCTAGTTTGTAGATTAGTTCTCATATGCGGAATAAAGATACCTTTAAAAATCACCTTGAACAAACTAAAGGCGAACAGAAAAATACATGCAAAAGACATGGCACAAATTTAAGAGGAAAAAGCGTTAGAGTTCCTCTTGTATTTTCCAGTTACCATTGCCTCTAATTTACAAAATCGGCCTTCGGTTAAGTAAAGAGAGCATAAATAAGAGAGGGAAACTTCTTAATACTTCTCAATTAAGAAGTTTTCCTCTCTTACTAATTATCTTTGCTCTCTTGGTTAAGTGGATTTCCTAATTTAAACGCACTAGGATTGTCAAAGAGAGTCAAAGAAATAATTCTGCTCTGAGCTCAAATAAGTACATGTCGGGTAAAATTGAATTAATAATATTAATATAATTATTATAATAATAATTAGAACTGGGATAGGCTCAAACATGCCGGACTAAATTTCATAAATAAATATATATAATACATTTTGTAAAACTGATAAGAAAAAAAATTGATATTCAAACCTACATTTGGCAGATTCCAGTATCAGAATTAATTAATGTATCTACTAAACGGTGAAATATTTATACACTTATATAAAAATCTTTTCCATAGCATGAATACTATCTAAACTATTAAAAAAAGTAATGAATATTTTCTTAAGATAAATCTATTTTTACATCTATTTTCATAACGACTAAGAATAAATAATATAATTTTCTCGTGAATAGGAAGACAAAATGCTAAATGTTTCTAATCAAATTGCGGAATTGGAATGGTGTCTCTAAATGTTCTACTATATTCTTTTCACTTTAATGAAGCTCGGCGTTATAATTGCTAAGCTAAACTATCAGTCATTTTGATGCATGCAACGCAACGTAATCTTAGTTAGGCCCTAGGTAAGTCGAAATGACTTATAATTGATGCTATAGGTATACAAATCCTTTCTCTTTCTCTTTCTCTTTCTCTTTCTCTTTCTCTTTCTCTTTCTCTTTCTCTCTGTTTTCTTCTTCTTCGGTGGTGAATGCTTTCCCTTTATCGATCTTTTCATTTCTTTCCAAAGATTAGGAGCTAATAAAGAAGTAGAGTTTGATAAGTACACCTTAGCTAGATGAAATATTAAGTTGCAAGATTAAGAGTTTCATAATATATCCATTGGTTAATGCACATGTGAGATTTGAGCAGCGTCCAGTGCCCTGTAGGGAGGTATGGATTCGAAATGCAGGTTTTCTATCAAACAACTTCAAGGAAAAATAGAAAGATAACAAGTAAATACCCCTTCCTATGGATATATTATGAACACTTGTTATATCTTGACTCAAGTTGAATGAATTGGCAAAACCTTTGAGTATGTAAGGAATTTTCTAAGACACTTGTAAAACTTAGATTATAAAGTGACACGAAGGATCAAAGTAAGCAAGCTAAATTGTGTGACACAACATGTATGACATAATGTAGTTAATGCACAATAGTATTAAATTGATGTGACTCTGCAAAGCGTTTCGGTGTGTCTTTACTTTCTTTTTTTCCTTTCTCTTCCCCATGTAGTTAGTCGAATGTCACGTGATGCTCGAGCATGTGACACTGATCACGTGATGAGCTGTGTCATGCTATTTAGCCTGCTATTTGCTTTCTCGACCCTATACAGACCAGCACTAAAAACGGTCTTGAAAAAAAAACAGCCATACTTTTTATTATAGACCCCTTTGATCATGCGTCGTCAAAGCAGCTCAATTTGGAAGACAAAACAAAAGAATTTCAATCTCCTGAGATTTGGAAACTATTGTTTTGTCCTACAAATTCAGCTGCATTCCGGCGTGCTGTAAGTGGTCTATATTCACTCCTTAAGTTGAAAAAATGTGACATGAAAAGACTTGGCCCTGTTGTGTATTACTTAGCACATCGTGCCATGTTTTTGCTTGATAAATGGCCCATAGTAACCATACATTAATATTGCAAACGACTTCTTTAACTTGAGCATAATGTTTTCCCATTTCAGACCACTAGTCATTCTTTTGTTTTGCACGAGTAGACACGTGTATATCGATACAACTCAAGCAAAAAATCTTATTCTCAACAGAATGACAGTTGGTCGACTGAAATTGGAAAACATTACACAGTCAAGCTAAAAACATCGATTTATTAATTTAGCTTGCACTTTGTGATCGAGCTGTGACGTCTAGTGTTTTGACAGACGCCGATGATTTCTCATTTCAGAACAACATGCAATTTGCTTGAGTGTTATTTCTTTGTTTACCAGTGGAACTTGAAAGATACATTAATATGCATGTGATTCAAGCCAAAAAATCTTATATGCTGCTGTCAATTAGACGTCATTTCCGATCTCATGTTTTTTTTTTTACCAGTTGATTAATTATTGTCAAATTTTAAATAGAAATGTGCAATTATGAACCGCAAGTGATATTCCTTAACTGAAGACTGGAAGAATGAATGAGATTCATTCACCTGATCGAAACAAAGTCAATATATTACTCTGTCGCTATAGACCCCTTGCAGCACGTCGGAATGCAGCTCAATTTGGAGGGCAAAACAATAAGTTCCAATTCTCAAAAAATTAAGATTCTTTTGTTTTGCCCTCCAAATTGAGCTGCATTCCGACGTGCTGCAAGGGGTCTATTCTCATGAGATTGAAAATCTCTCTTTTTGTCCTCCAAATTGAGCTGCTTTGACGTCATGTGAAAGGGGTCTATACCAACCAACACGGCCGCCATATTTTTGGTTATTGCACACTTTATATATAGTTAAGATTACTTACAGTCTTATTCATATGCTAAAAATGAGATTTTAAATTTTTCTTCAGAGGAGCTCCCCACGTCGACGGTCCACAGATCCCAACACTATTAGTCGACGGAAAAGAGCCTGGTAACGAAGGTCCAAAGACAGAGACTGGGTCCGACCAGGGTAGCGTGTATGACGAAACCAGCTTTGGGGATCATTCAATAGAAGACTTAACTAGTCGAGGAGAACTAGACCTGCACTTCAAATATGATCACCGAAGAAATTGCCTAGTCGTAAAAGTGGTTGGCGTTAAAAATCTCAAATCACGTGACGCCGAGCACAAGACAAACCCGTTTGTCAGGTTATACATGTTACCAGATCGCTCCAAGAAAACCAGGCGCGTCACTAAGATTATAAGAGGCTCGTTGGACGGAGAATTCCACGAGACCTTCGAATATGCAGTTGGTCTCGATGTTCTTGCTAATCGTCAGCTGGAGTGCGCTGTAAAGAGTGATCGCGGGCTTAGGAATCGACTGATTGGTACTACGACCGTTGAGCTGGGTGCGCTGGACCTAACAGATGGATGTACAGTACGCCGTGAACTAAAGAAAATTTAAAGCCACTGAACACCTATCTCGAAGGCTTTCAACATTCCAAAGAATCCTGACAAGCGTCTGTCTAGATTTTTTAAACGTTTTGAAAAGAATTATTCGCGCGGTCGTGTCATTAGTTTAATGTAATACTGAATACAGAATAAGAAAGAAATCCAGAAAAATTAGGACGATTTTTATAGAGTTTTGTAAGATTCGCATATTGGTATTCAATATATGAAGGATAGTTTAGAGTATGCTTGGTAAAACTGTTAAAGGGGCACTTGGACGAAAATCGATGAAAATTGGAAATGACTTGAAACTTGTTTCAACCTATCTATATGGCTCTAATAGTATCAAAGCAACATATTTTCTTCACAGTTAAAAGTGGTGGGTAAAAATTGTTCATTTTTTTCAGCATCTAAATTGTGAGTAAATGAAGTCATTTACTCAACCCTATTGTTCTTTTAGTTTTTAAACCAAAATTTCTCAACTGCAAGTGGCTCCCAGGCTAAGAGTTTTGCAAATCTGGTTTTCCTGATCATAATCGAGTAATGTTATTCTCAAATATTTGAATTATTCGGACTTTCGAAAATGGGGGCGTTTTCATCCAAGTGCCCCTTTAAACCCGCGACAAAGCGACGTTGGCTGAATTCATAACTGAAAAATACAAATCAAGGCTACAAGAAAAATGTTAAATTGTCATAAAAGGGACAGTGGCTAAAGACGTTAATCACTGCCGACACTCTCTGCATTCAACCTGTTAAAGTATTAGACTTAATAAAATAATACTAAATTCCTATGGTGTCTATAACACTATTACATGATTAACATCAAGGCCATGTTACACGAGGCGATTTGCAACGACGATTTTTCGCGCAGCGCTATAGACCCCTTTCACGTGACGTCAAAGCACGAGGAGGACAAAAAACACTCAATCTCCTGGGAATTGGAACCTGTTGTTTTGCCCTCCAAATTGAGCTGCATTCCGACGTGCTGCAAGGGGTCTATTGTCCAAAAGGTTTATACCATAAAAAATGCCAGATGAAACGATTTTTAGAGTAATTTCGATTTCAGGCAGCACGTTGCGAGTTTCACATCTGAAGTCAAAACCTCACAACTCAAAATGACGAATATTTTGCAGCGTTCCGCGAAAAATCGTCGTAAATTGATTGTCTCATGTAACATCGCCTTTAGAGTGCACCTACTCTAACTGTCTAAAATACATGCATATTTCAGGAATATTCAGAATGGTTCTTCATAAGATTGTTGATAGACTTCACGTTGTAAACCTCTTGCTCCTCTTAGGTACGACTGCCCGCTGCAAGAAAATTGGCATAAAAAATAGTTAGAAACTGTGAACGTACACTGGATGACATCAATATATATACCCTTCACTCTGGACTTGTTGCTTTTCTTAAATCAAACATCTTTAATTGGAATTTTACGGATAGTGTCTCAGTGTTATCTCATCCATTTTGATATAGATAGCGATAACGTAAAATAAAGGAACATTCCTCTCTTCTCCTCTCTTCTCTTACAATACAATACAATACAATGCCCTGCCCTGCCCTGCCCTGCCCTGCCCTGCCCTGCCCTGCCCTGCCCTGCCCTGCCCTGCCCTGCCCTGCCCTGCCCTGCCCTGCCCTGCCCTGCCCTGCCCTGCCCTGCCCTGCCCTGCCCTGCCCTGCCCTGCCCTGCCCTGCCCTGCCCTGCCCTGCCCTGCCCTGCCCTGCCCTGCCCTACGATACGATACGATACGATACGATACGATACGATACGATACGATACGATACGATACGATACGATACGATACGATACGATACGATACGATACGATACGATACGATACGATACGATACGATACGATACGATACGATACGATACGATACGATACGATACGATACGATACGATACGATACGATATAATACATTACACTATAGTACATCATGCATTCATTTGACTACTTCCCACCAACATACCTTGAAACGTTGCAAGAAATCCCGGCGAAGCTGCGCTATAATCAGTTGCATAGTTAATATAAAGAGTCTTGGAAGAGTACATTGGTTGTGGTATGGCTGCACCGGAGAACTCGCCAAGAAGACTAGAGGATGAAGAATTACTCGTAAAAATTCGGACTTTATCACAATCCTGTTCGGTTGAGAATGCTTTAAAGCGAATGCCAATATCAGTGTTAGAGGTCAGATACCAGTGGCAATTTAATAAGTGGTCACTGCTACTTGGATAGAGAGGCGACCAAATATATCCGTTCGTAGGACCGGTTAAATTGAAGGCGCTGTGCTGGCCACACCCAGATCCTTGTACTCGTACCCAATCTGTTTGACCATACAAGAAACAACGAATTAGTTTGAAACTACACGAGTAGTAGCGTACTCTAACTACTTAAGTGTTTTTAAGAACAACTTCCAAAGTGGAATCATAACTCGATAGATGCACAGCTACTTATGAACCATTTCCTTTATAATATATATAGCAATCAAGTTAAAAACAAAAAAAAATAATACAACAGGCTTTTATGTGCTGATCAAAAACTAAATTCTTCACACGTCTGTCAACATGTCGAAAACGAGACCATTTTTAAGATGAAATTCTTCAGAGCTTGTAGTTAAAAAACAATCTTCCAAACTAAAGATTTGTATTAACTTCAAATGCTTTCATTGGTTTCAGGGGCGTAGCCAGGATTTTTTCGTAGGGGGGGGGGGGGGGGGCAAAACCCGTTTTCAGAACATAAACCCAAAAGTAGCCAACCAAACGGGCAGAAAATAAAACAAAATGCCCAAAAAATCGGCCAACCACACAAAAAAATGGGCCGGCACGATTGACGAAGGGGGGCCCCGGGCCTCCTGGCTACGCCCCTGGGTTTAATTCTACTTAATGATTGGCTAACTTTGTAAGAGTGTTCCGGCTGGAGTGTTCGCTTAGTAAGGAGAATTTTTCATGGTTGCGACTCCCCTTAGTTACCGTTGCTATGTCACACGAGCTCAACAATTTAGCTAGAATATCTCAGGACTTAAAACTCTGCCAGATCGCTGAAAATGTATTACAAGTTGTTGCGAATTTCAACTGTTTTCCTGTGAATATAAAAGAAAATTTCCTTGCCGGTGATAATCCTTGTAGTTCCCTTGAAAACAAATAATGTCTAGTTGTTTGTGGGACACAAACTTTGAAATAACAACTTTTTTTAGCTGATTCTCGTTTGCACTGTTTAATTTGGAGTTGATTTTAGAAACTTGCGAGTAGAGACAATATTCCTAGGAAAGAGAGCGAAAGGTAGACTGAATTACAACGCATACTTTTTTGGGGATCACCACCTGTCAGAACCCTTATGAAGATACCAGCATTGTCACCACTAGACACGCTTCTGTATCTTCATTTGAAAATTTTAAAAACAGAATAAATATTAATGTAAAAAAATTATCTAGAAAGAAAGTTTTGTACTGGATTTCAATGGATATACCAAGCATTTTTACCTTGTGCTCTAATCTCCATGTACATTGTGTTTCCTCTGTCGCCAATCTTTTCTGGATACGCTCTTTTTGTTGATCTGTTCAGCTCACATATCAGAGTCGTCAGATCAAAGTTGATGCTGGCGCAGTTTTCGTTCCCCTCGCACATCATGATACAAGAACTAAGCTGGTCGACATTGATTGACGTGATTACAAAGCCAAACAATGCCTTGTTGTATTCAGAGAAGTTGTACAACCATCTCTCTTGGGCCTTAGACAGTTCGTACTTGATGGTTATAAGGAAAATAAAGATCAGAAGCTTGATGTAGTGGTTGACCATTTTTCGTCTGGATGTCTGACCTCTACGATATTTAAAACAAGGAATCAGTTTAGCATACCAATTTGTTGGCCAAAATGCCTTATTAGACCTTTTTTAAACCCTTCAAATCTCTCCGACCCCAATCCATAGATAACATGCTTACGATGAATCTGCCACATAGAACTTGCTTCTCTTCTCTATGATAAGAAAGATACAATATTCGTGACAAAGGATCATTTGCATAAACTTTAACTCCAATTTTCTCAGCCAAATTCAATTTTATCTTTAAAATTTTAGTAGAACATGAATGTATACACCTAGACGTTTCATAAGTAATATACAATATTCGTGTTCGTGTTGTATCAGATATAAAATTACTCGCCTTCGGCTCGTGGTTGTACAGTACCGCTCAAACGTAACTTATCATTTTCTCGCGATACGATAAATTTTTCTCGCGATACTGAGATTCTCGTCTCGCGATACGATAAAACTCTCGATATTCATCCCTGAATTGGAAGTTCAAGAATGCAAGCGTGGAGCGTGCAAAATTTTCTCTGTTTGTTTAGGTTTAGAAATGACTAGTTGTTGCGCGAGTTACCGTATTTGCTGGTGTGTAAGTGGACTCGGTGTACAAGTCAATCCCCAAAATCAGGATAAGAAACGCGAATTTTTGATATATTCTTTGGATAAGTCGACCCTACTATTTCTCAGAGTTTTTCTTGTATTTTGGTGAAAAACATGTCCGCAACGATAACAGAACCCTTATTCCTTACGAGTAAGTCCTTCTTAACATCTCTAAACATATAAATCTAGGTGATACAAGAAAATGTAACTAGCCAATCAGCGCGAAGCTAACAAGCTCAAGTTATTAGCATAACCCATGACGGGAAAAAATTGCGCACCAATGACTGCCTTAGTAGGGTAGGACACGGCAAATGTTTTTCGCTATAAACAAAATTGGAACTAGAATTCAAATTTCTCTCATTACAAACGCAGGATCCAGTGTTTCTAAAATACTGAAAAGTTATTATCAATAAAATCATTTTTTCTTTCAAATTCGAGAGCTAGAACGAGCTTCGAGAAAATGTTCAGGCTCCCCTCCCTTGATTTGATAATTGGATGCGGGTTTTACTTTGTCAAAGAAGCTCGTGAACACGAAGTTTATAGGAAAACTAAAACGAAGTTTTAGCCGTAGCATCTCAATATTAGCCATGTTAAATCATTTTGACAGGCTTTGGATTCCTCTAAGAGATCTAGCGACGCGAGTTGTGCTGCTGTAATCGAGTAAGTTTGAGTTGCTGACGAATAATTCAGCTAATATGAATTCTCATAATACTCAATAATAAAACTGAAATGTGGAGAGTCCTATTCGACGCAGCGAGCTCCCTTTGCATTTGAAGGGAACTTAACTAAATTCTAATACTAGTTACATGTTCGTATAGATGCTAAGCTTCTGTGAATATTATACGGTATGCCTTATTTTGACTGGCCGCTTTATAACATGTTCCATGAATTAACATATTCAAACAGTATTTTTTAACAGTTATCACTTTAATTCTAGAAATAGAAAGCTTGCGAATATCTTGATACGTGTAGAAATACATAATGCGAATGTTTCAGTAGCTGCAAGCTTTTCAACACTTGTCTTCTTTTGAATTCTTTTAAATTTACTGAAGAAGCGAACGAGAGTTGTTGGGTTTCCCTTCGGTTTATTTATATTCTCGCACAATGACGCATTGTAAAAATGCACGGGCTAAAGGCTTACAAAAGGCTAACAACTTTGGAGGGATTGCATGCAGGCCTGGTCGCAAATACTTCACCTAGATACAGTAATCAAGCAAAACAAAACAAAAAACAAAAAAATCGAAACAAAATCGGCCAAGTATTTCTGGCAGCCAAAAAGTAGAATGACACAAATAGAAAATAAAATTTGAATGTGTCGTTTAGATGTGAAGTAACAAATTTAGCCATGAAACTATCGAAATCTCACCAAATCTCAAGCGAATAGGTAGGAGAAGTGCTGGAGATTCTTTTGCAACGTTGTTGAATGGTGTATCAATCGCAAAAGGAAAGATTACAGTTAATTGATTATTCGGTTATCGTCTGGTCAGAATTCTATAAGTTAACTGGCATCAAACAAATGGTCTAGCTCGTGAATTAGTGGAATATACCCTCAACATCAACGCAGAATTATATAATACGAATTATATACGAAAATTTGGCACTTACTAATGCTATCACCATTATATTATGGATTATCAATTGAAAGATTTTCAAGTTGAAGTGGGCGACGACTAATTTAGCAAAAAGTATATTTGAAAACTTTTAATAAAACTCTTTTACGTAAAATTTAACGTTGATTCAAAATGTAAGGAGAGAAAATGGGGCTTCCCGAGACTGCATGCATGGAATTTGAATAATCTGGAAATTTGAATGTTATCGTACATTTTATAACTCTAGTTTAAAAATTATTTTTTTGAAAATTAACAAAAAATATTTCAGTGAAGAAATATCATCGAATGTTCAAATAGGTTACTTACAGTTTTAGTAAAGAAATTTCCCCCAATTTTTACGGTCCCGCCTTATAACTATTTTGTTCTTGGCTAGGTCGGACTACTACTTCGGAGACTAGCTCAAACGAAATAAAAAGTAATTTTGACAATAATTACAGTACGCTCAATAAGATCCTGATTGGTCGAGAACACGGAGTACGAATAAATGTTTAATAATCTTACTTCTTATTGACGACAAAATGTTCCTCTAACTTATAATTCCAAACCTTGAAAGTATATTGTTTACGTTTGTTTCTTCCACGATTTTTTAATAATTTACCGAGGTTTCGCACTTCTAGTGCATCATCAGGGCGAAAAGTACGTAGGTCTTACATTAATTAAAAATTGTGGAAGAAACAAACGTATAAACAATATGGGTTATTCCCACGTATAATAACATTTTAGACCTTGAAAGTAGTTTGTTTTTGAGGTTGAAATTTCATAGTAACTTTAGTTTTTTGACTGATCATGAATGCCTAATAATGTTTTAGCGCTTTTTTTGATATTTCAAGAACCGCGAGTCATTATACGAATAACAGTGTTTCAAAGTTTCATCAAACAACAGTGTCTCAAAGTCTGTCATTATCAATGAAATAATTCCCCACCAGAAGGCCATACTGTGAATGCCACCTAACATTCCAAGTTATTATGTTTATTCTGAAATATTTTTAGAACTTGAAGAAAAGAAACTTAAAGTCAACATGGTTTTCCCCGACGCCCGGGGAAGGACTCCCGGGTAAAAGTATCGGGGATGCTTGTCGTATCCGTTAAAGGGTTTAAATTAGCCATTTGTATCTTCTAGGGTGTTGAACAAGAAAATCCATGCGTTTTTGGCTAGGAATTCCCCCTCCTCCCTCCCCTGGACCCCGACAGGTGGCAGAGTTGGCATAAAAATGTAATTAAACGTTCTACTTCCACCACGGCTAGCCAATTCACATGGTAGGTGGTCCGAGGTCTGCCAAATTGATATTCCTTGTGTATTGTCTTCACTGTCATGGCTGTATATAGGCTTTGCATGGACATGAAATGAAATGTCACTTTTGATCTGCGGCTATTGATCCTGATCAACAATGAATGATTAGAACAAGTATTCAATATGCTAAAGTCAAAACCAAGGAACTAGTGGGTTTTTTCGTAAGATGTAAGAGAAGACATAATTTGTTTCCTGTAATTTGGAAGTTGATTTATATGGCGGGAGAAAAGCCTCGCAACACAGGCGAGAACCAGGAAGAAACTCTACGACTTCTGAAGGCAGGTCTAAAAGCCATGAGAGGTACTGTAGTGCATCAGCTGCAAACCATATCAGCACAGAATGTTTGCCGAGGCTATTACCATAGCAACTTAGAGTAGGAAGGCATGAAATATTCATCTGATGATACAATAATATTTTGGCCCATACTCCCATGATTCTTGTTGGGCACACTTTTCAGCTTTCTTGGTCACTAATTAGGATGCACATAGTATGAAATAGGACACAATAGATCGGTTTCAAATTAGTCGAATAATCCAAATACCGCTGTGTTCTTTGATTACAGATTCATTTCCTCCAGCAAGGGAGCTCAAGGAAAACTCCAGAATTAATTGTTATTTAATATGTGACCCGGGTTCGAGTCATCTTGCAGGTTTTCTATCAAACAACTTCAAGGAAAAATAGAAAGATAACAAGTAATTCCCCCACCCCTTCCTATGGATATATTATGAACACTTGTTATATCCTCACTCAAGTTGAAGAAATTGGCAAAACCTTTGAGTAGATAAGGAATTTTCTAAGACACTTGTAAAACTTAGATTATTAGATTAAAGTGACATGAAGGATCAAAGTAAGCAAGCTAAATTGTGTGACACAACATGTATGACATCATGTATAGTTAATGCACAATAGTATTAAATTGATGTGACTCTGCAAAGTGTTTCGGTGTGTCTTTACTTTCTTTTTTCCTTTCTTTTCCCCATGTAGTTAGTCGAATGTCACGTGATGCTCGAGCATGTGACACTGATCACGTGATGAGCTGTGTCATGCTATTTAGCCTGCTATTTGCTTTCTCGACCCTATACAGACCAGCACTAAAAACGGTCTTGACCGGCCATATTTTTCATTCTAGACCCCTTGCACGTGACGTCAAAGCAGCTCAATTTGGAGGACAAAACAAAAGAATTTTATTCTCCTGAGATTTGGAAACCCATTGTTTTGTCCTTCAAATTGAGCTGCTTTGACGTCACGTGCAAGGGGTCTAGAATGAAAAAAAAAGGGGTCTATATTACTTACGTTGAAAAAAAAATGTGACATGAAAAGACTTGACCCTGTTAAGTACTACTTAGCACATCGTGCAATGTTTTTATTTGATAAATGGCCCATAGCAACCATACATTAATATTGCAAACGACTTCTTTAACTTGAGCATAATGTTTTCCCATTTCAGACCACTAGTCATTCTTTTGTTTTGCACGAGTAAACACATGTATATCGATACAACTCAAGCAATCCTGATCATAATCGAGTAATGTTATTCTCAAATATTTGAATTATTCGGACTTTCGAAAATGGGGGCGTTTTCATCCAAGTGCCCCTTTAAACCCGCGACAAAGCGACGTTGGCTGGACAAAGCGACGTTGGCTGAATTCATAACTGAAAAATACAACTCAAGGCTACAAGAAAATTTTTAAATTGTCATAAAAGGAACAGTAGCTAAAGACGTTAATCACTGCCGACACTCTCTGCATTCAACCTGTTAAAGTATAAGACTTAATAAAATAATACTAAATTCCTATGGTGTCTATAACACTATTACATGATAAACATGATTAACATCAAAGCGATGTTACACGAGGCGATTTGCAACGACGATTTTTCGCGCAACGCTATAGACCCCTTTCACGTGACGTCAAAGCACGAGGAAGACAAAAACAAATTCAATCTCCTGGAAATTGGAACCTATTGTTTTGTCCTCGACCCAAATTGAGCTGCATTCCGACGTGCTGCAAGGGGTCCATTGTCCAAAAGGTTTATACCATAAAACATGCCAGATGAAACGATCTTTAGAGTAATTTCGATTTCAGGCAACGCGTTGCGAGTTTCAGATCTGAAGTCAAAACCTCACAACTCAAAATGACGAATATTTGGCAGCGTTGCGCGAAAATTCGTCGTTGTAAATTGTCTCATGTAACATCGACTTTTGAGTGCACCCACTCTTACTGTCTAAAATACATGCATATCAGGAATACTCAGAATGATTCTTCATAAGATTGTTGATAGACTTCACGTTGTAAACCTCTTGCTCCTCTTAGGTACGACTGCCCGCTGCAAGAAAATTGGCATAAAAAATAGTTAGAAACTGTGAACGTACACTGGATGACATCAATATATATACCCTTCACTCTGGACTTGTTGCTTTTCTTAAATCAAACATCTTTAATTGGTATTTTACGGATAGTGTCTCAGTGTTATCTCATCCATTTTGATATAGATAGCGATAACGTAAAATAAAGGAATATTCCTCTCTTCTCCTCTCTTCTCTTACAATACAATACAATGCCCTGCCCTGCCCTGCCCTGCCCTGCCCTGCCCTGCCCTGCCCTGCCCTGCCCTGCCCTGCCCTGCCCTGCCCTGCCCTGCCCTGCCCTGCCCTGCCCTGCCCTGCCCTGCCCTGCCCTGCCCTGCCCTGCCCTGCCCTGCCCTGCCCTGCCCTGCCCTGCCCTGCCCTGCCCTGCCCTGCCCTGCCCTGCCCTGCCCTGCCCTGCCCTGCCCTGCCCTGCCCTGCCCTGCCCTGCCCTGCCCTGCCCTGCCCTGCCCTGCCCTGCCCTGCCCTGCCCTGCCCTGCCCTGCCCTGCCCTGCCCTGCCCTGCCCTGCCCTGCCCTGCCCTGCCCTGCCCTGCCCTGCCCTGCCCTGCCCTGCCCTGCCCTGCCCTGCCCTGCCCTGCCCTGCCCTGCCCTGCCCTGCCCTGCCCTGCCCTGCCCTGCCCTGCCCTGCCCTGCCCTGCCCTGCCCTGCCCTGCCCTGCCCTGCCCTGCCCTGCCCTGCCCTGCCCTGCCCTGCCCTGCCCTGCCCTGCCCTGCCCTGCCCTGCCCTGCCCTGCCCTGCCCTGCCCTGCCCTGCCCTGCCCTGCCCTGCCCTGCCCTGCCCTGCCCTACGATACGATACGATACGATACGATACGATACGATACGATACGATACGATACGATACGATATAATACATTTCACTAGTACATCATGCATTCATTTGATTACTTCCCAACAACATACCTTGAAAAGTTGCAAGAAATCCCGGCGAAGCTTCGTTATAATCAGTTGCATAGTTAATATAAAGAGTCTTGGAAGAGTACATTGGTTGTGGTATGGCTTCACCGGAGAACTCACCAAGAAGACCAGACGATGAAGAATTACTTGTAAAAATTCGGACTTTATCACAACACTGTTCGGTTGAGAATGCTTTAAAGCGAATGCCAATATCAGTGTTAGAGGTCAGATTCCAGTGGCAATTTAAAAAGTGGTCACTGCTACTTGGAAAGAGAGGCGACCAAATATATCCGCTCACAGGACCGGTTAAATTGAAGGTGCTGTGCAGGCCACACCCAGATCCTTGTACTCGTACCCAATCTGTTTGACCATACAAGAAATGACAGATTAGTTTGAAACTACACGAATTATGGATGCACGCGGGAGGCTGCTAAGCACTAAAGAAGCATACTCTAACTACTTAACAACTTCCCAAGTGGAATCATAATTCGATAGATGCACAGCTACCTTTGAACCATTTCTTTTATAATATAGCAATCAAGTTAAAAACAAAAAATTAATACAAAAGGCTTTTATTTGCTGATCAAAGACTAAATTCTTCATACGTCTGTCAACGTGTCAAAAACCAGACCATTTTTGAAGACGACATTCTTCAGAGCTTGTAGTTAAAAAACAATCTTCCAAACTAAAGAAAAATTGATACAGAAACTTTAGGTTTAGGTTTCGTTTTCAGAACATGAACCAAAAAATGGCCAACCAAAAAAGCTGATTCTCGTTTGCACTGTTTAATTTGGAGTTGATTTGAGAAACTTGCGGGTAGAGAATATATTGCTAAGAAAGAGAGCGAAAGGTACGATTATAACGCATACTTTTTTGGGGATCACCACCTGTCAGAACCCTTATAAACATTGTCACCACTAGACACGCTTCTGTATCTTCATTTGAAGTTTTAAAAACAGAATAAATAGTAATGTAAAAAATTATCTAGAAAAAAAGCTTCGTACTGGATTTCAATGGATATACCAAGCATTTTTACCTTGTCCTCTAATCTCCATGTACAATGTGTTTCCTCTCTCGCCAATCTTTTCTGGATACGCTCTTTTTGTTGATCTGTTCAGCTCACATATCAGAGTCGTCAGATCAAAGTTGATGCTGGCGCAGTTGTTGTTCCTCTCGCACATCGTGATACAAGAACTAAGCTGGTCGACATTGATTGACGTGATTACAAAGCCAAACAATGCCTTGTTGTATTCAGAGAAGTTGTACAACCATCTCTCTTGGGCCTTAGACAGTTCGTACTTGATGGTTATAAGGAAAATAAAGATCAGAAGCTTGGTGTAGTTTCTGACCATTTTTCGTCTGGATGTCTGACCTCTACGATATTTAAAACAAGGAATCAGTTTAGCATACCAATTTGTTGGCCAAAATACCGTATTAGCCCTATTTTGAACCCTCCAAATATCTCCGACCCCAATAGATAAGGACTATGTCCAGAAGTTAGTACATGAATCTTTTATCCGATTGTACTTCGTTCAAAATGATTAAGTCCTTCACATGGATTATTAATGCTTCTTATCATATTCATAACTAATTCATTAGGGTGAAACCCAATGAAATCGCAATGTTAACTATATTTCGTAAGAAATCGACAAAAAATGTGTAAACTAGTTGGAGAAACTCTCAGACAAGCCAAGGACGTTGGATAGTTTGCGTTTTTACTGCATTTTACATTTTTATCATCTTTTTCTTCAATACAATATGGATGTTTTGACATTTTTATAGATAATTGATTTTAATGTTGAATGAAATATGAAAAAGGAATACATATCACACCAAATATTTGCTATTTATCGGGCTTTTCCAGCCATTATTATTACACAATCGCAAAAATGATGAGCTTGTGTTTTTTTTTTTAATGGATAAGCTTATGTTTTTGTAAGATATTTCGCTCGATAATAAAGTTAAGAATGAAATCTGAAAAAACTTTTCAAAGACCAACTTACTAACAAAGAAAATTATTATTTATAAGTAATAGCATGACTTGAGGGTGATTAGTGATTAAATGTCCCCGAAAGCCGAGGGAGGTTTTGTTGAAGTCCCGACGCCGAAGGAATAAAACTGCTCTTAGGAAATATGTTAGCTTTCGTACGATGCATAAATTACAAAGTTTTACAAAGCTGTTGATGTGCGGCATACTTAAGGGAATTCGTCTTTGTTAAATGCGGCAATGGCGAATTGAACCAGCATTCATTCATTCGTGGTGCTTTATTCAAATTCACTTTGGTTGGCCTAGAGCGGTATTAATGAAGTGTTTTGAAACCGTCTTGATTACGTCACAAATAGTAAGAAAAATTCACGGCTAGTCAACGTATGCGCAAAGATTATTCAATGGATCCCACAAGTGCTGGGGTGTTCAATAGTGTGTAGTCCAGAGTCATTGCGCAAAATTATCGATTGGGTCAATGCTACCCAGCCATGGTCCCGGTGATTGTCATATGAGGGACCATGCCTCATGGATAGTGATGAGGGATATTTAGACTAAATATCCCTCATCACTATTCATCCAGGGGGATGTTAGAGGTAATCATGATATTACTTGCATTAATGAATATGTCTCTTGTTACATGTGAAGTTTAAGTGAATGTAAGCTTAAACTTATAATATTTTTCGACAATTTTCAGTGTAGTTCAAGAAACAATAATTGTATTATGATCATCCGGGTGGATGTAGTCCTGAGATGGACTGTTTGATGTGACTGACGTTTCGACAACCTGAGCGGAAGTCATCGTCAGAGTCAAGTGAAGGATAAAGTCAGATAGGTCATATTTATACTGCCACGATACACAATAGCACAATTACCTGCGGTGTTGCGTAATTGGCGGTGTAGGTCTTTTTTCTTGCAGCCAAAAAGTAGAATGACACAAATAGAAAATAAAATTTGAATGTGTCGTTTAGATGTAAAGTAACAAATTTAGCCATGAAATTATCGAAATCCCACCAAATCTCAAGGGAATAGGTAGGAGAAGTGCTGGAGATTCTTTTGCAACGTTGTTGAATGGTGTATCAATCGCAAAAGGATAGATTACAGTTAATTCATTATTCGGTTATCGTCTGGTCAGAATTCTATAAGTTAACTGGCATCAAACAAATGGTCTAGCTCGTGAATTAGTGGACTACAGCCTCAGCATCAACGCAGAATCATATATATAATACGAATTATATACGAAAGTTGGCACTTTCTAATGCTATCACCATTATATTATAGATTATCAAAGATTTTCAAGTTGAAGTGGGCGACGACTAATTTAGCAAAAAGTATATTTGAAAACTTTTAATAAAACTCTTTTACGTAAAATTTTACGTTGATTCAAAATATAATGAGAGAAAAATGGGGCTTCCCGAGCTAGTTTTCGAGACTGCATGCATGGAATTTGAATAATCTGGAAATTTGAATGTTATCGTACATTTTATAACTCTAGTTTAAAAATTATTTTTTGGAAATTAACAAAAAATATTTCAGTGAACAAATATCATCGAATGTTCAAATAGGTTACTTACAGTTTTAGTAAAGAAATTTCCCCCAATTTTTACGGTCCCGCCTTATAACTATTTTGTTCGATTCTTGGCTAGGTCGGACTACTACTTCGGAGACTAGCTCAAACGAAATAAAAAGTAATTTTGACAATAATTACAGTACACTCAATGCGATTCTGATTGGTCGAGAACACTGAGTACAATGAATCCTTGATAAATTTTTAATAATCTTATTTCTAATTGACGACAAAATGTTCCTTTAACTTACAATTTGAAACCTTGAAAGTAGTTTGTTTTGAGGTTGAAAATTCATAAATAAATTACCCCAGTTTTTTTATTGAATGCCTAATAATGTTTTAGCGCTTTTTTTGATATTTCAAGAACCGCGAGTCATTATACAAATAACAGTGTTTCAAAGTTTCATCAAACAACAGTGTCTCAAAATCTGTCATTATCAATGAAATAATTCCCCACCAGAAGGCCATACTATGAATGCCACCTAACATTCCAAGTTATTATGTTTATTCTGAAATATTTTTAGAACTTGAAGAAAAGAAACTTAAAGTCGACATGGTTTTCCCCGACGCCCGGGGAAGGACTCCCGGGGTAAAAATATCGGGGATGCTCGTCGTATCCGTTAAAGGGTTAAAATTAGCCATTTGTATCTTTTAGGGTGTTGAACAAGAAAATCCATGCACCCTATAAATATAGATAATACTCAGAAACAAGCCGCATATATAGTCCGAGCCATTCGACATTACTGGCAAAATGACACTATTTTATCCTAATTTGGGGGGGGGGGGGGGGGGGGGTTTAGAGCGACTGTCCACGTACTAATATACCGAGCGAGGTCCGGCAACAGCGAAAAATCGATTTTCATTATATTTGGCCCAGAGATAGGTATCAGTGATTTAGTCTGGTGGGTTTGATTTCTTAAAAAAAAAATTGTCGCCGAGAAATATATTTGCGGTCTGTTTAATTTTATTCTGCCAAGGCGCAGCATCTTTTCACTGATTCTCGATTTGGCTCGGTATTAGTGGACAGTTCTTCTTAAGAATCTGATAAAGCTACGCCAATTATAAAAAGTCCCACAGTATCTTTTATAAATTATGTTGGAAAATTGCTGAAGAGCATCACAGATACGTTTTTGCCTAGGAATTCCCCCTCCTCCCTCCCCTGGACCCCGACAGGTGGCAGAGTTGAGTCATAGCAATGTAATTAAACGTTCTACTTCCACCACGGCTAGCCAATTCACATGGTAGGTGGTCCGAGGTCTGCCAAATTGATATTCCTTCTGTATTGTCTTGGATGTTATGGCTATATATAGGCTTTGCATGGGCAGGGAATGAAATGTCGCTTTTGATCTGCGAGTTCGCCGTGCTCTGACTTTGATCAGCCCAGAGGTTATTTCAGTTATCGATGAAATTTGAAGGGGAAAAAATGTTTTATTTTCATTTCAAGAATATTGTTTTTGAAAAAATCGCGGAATTAAAGCTAAGTGTCGCAAAAATATGACGCGAAAATTAAGTGAGCCTCCATTTTTGAGAAAGTAAGGAATTTAATGACCATTCACTACCCTGGCATAAGGACGTTGTTACTGATAACCAAGTACTAGCGCCTATTGATCCTGATCAACAATGAATGATTGGAACAAGTATTCAATATGCTAAAGTCAAAACCAAGGAACTAGTGGGTTTTTTCGTAAGATGTAATAGAAGACATAATTTGTTTCCTGTAATTTGGAAGTTGATTGTTATGGCGGGAGAAAAGCCTAGCAACACAGGCGAGAACCAGGAAGAAACTCTACGACTTCTGAAGGCAGGTCTAAAAGCCATGAGAGGTACTGTAGTGCATCAGCTGCAAACCTGTATCCATCCATGTCTTGTTTCATAACCAAACAAAATAACCTCCAAATTCAAAATAGGTATCAATATACTTTATGATAACAAATATACAAATAAAGTGAGGAGTCCTCACAATAATACTAATAACAATAATGCAGTAATAGTAATAATATGCTAGACAATATATATATATATCTATATATATCGTGCATGATATGAATGTTTTATATCTTAACTATCATAATAGTGAAAATATGAATTTGTTTAGTTAATATAATAATAAAAGATCTATAAATACTTTTTCTTAAAATATAGAGACCATCATATCCTATGCTCTTATTCATTTGAACTCAGTGAATGATGCTAACCCGTAAGTCCGAGATAAATATACTTATTTCAATGAAGTTGGTTGGTCAGCCAGAAAAGCTGAAAGGCACAACCAACAATAATATATCCCTTTAACGTGAAGTCAAATCAGCTCAATTTGGAGGACCATACAAAAGAATTTCCATCTTCTGAGAATTGGAACTTATTGTGTTGTCCTCCAAATTGAGCTGCATTCTGACTTGCTGCACAGGGTCTATGATGAGTATGTGAATTTTCCACATCAGCATAGAATGTTTGCCGAGGCTATTACCATAGCAACTTAGAGTAGGAAGGCATGAAATATTCATCTGATGATACAATAATATTTTTGGCCCATACTCCCATGATTCTTGTTGGTCAAACCTTTCAGCTTTCTTGGTCACTAATAAGGATGCACATAGTATGAAATAGGACACCAATAGATCGGTTTCAAATTAGTCGAATTATTCGAATATCGCTGTGTTCCTTGATTACACATTCAACACAGAATAGCTGGGTTTCACTTGACGTCATTTCCTGTCTCGTGCAGAATGTTCATCAGCTGAATCACAAGTTTTCAATAGAATTCTTTCTGGCTGACAACACATGGTGGTCAGTGTTTGACCACCATTTGGAGCAGATAATAAGATTCAAAGACTTTTATCAGCTGATTGAAACCCAGCTATAGGCAATATGGATCAAAGCTCACAAAGCACTCTGGGAAAGCGAGTCATGTAAGAGTGGAACAGGGAAATCAAAGGAACTATCAGAAAAAAATACTGTTATTTTTGTCTGTTGAAATACTCTATTTCCATAGATTCTGAAAATGTTGAAGGAAAAACAGTAGAATGAATTTTTAGAGAAGCCAAAAAAGTGTAAGGGTTCACTTTCCCATCACGCTTTGTGCTAGAATTCCGAGCTCTTTGGCTATTCAAAACAGGAATATTCTATTGGTCATTTCGAAGTTGAGGAAGGGATAATTCTTTTACTATATAATGATGATGAACTATTAGATTAGGCCTCACGGGTTAATTCCAATCACTGCCAAAGATTTTTTTCTGAATGTCTGATCTACCCTAGTAAACATTTCATAAAAATCCTTCAGTTATGTACGGCACAAGATAGTATATAATAATATATTAGTTATGATAAGGCTTGCATCATTCTTTTAAGCTTTCAAGCTCTGATTTTCCACACCTGAAATTTTAAGAGATTAAGAAAAAAAAAATTAATAATTAATTAACACTTTTTCAATACAGAACAATCTGTTGGTTTGTACATCAAGTGCATCTGCAATGTGATATGTCATCAATGATTTTAATGATTTTATGAAGTGCTCATTCAAAAAGTTTGAGAAAGCCTTATTTGTCCCTAAATTCTCTCATAAGTCAATGATGATGATGGCACTGACGAGAAAGTGATGGCAAACATATTGGTGATGAGTATAAAGTTGATAGATAAAATTGATGAAGATGATGATGGTGGTGGTGGTAGTGATAATTGGTGATGATGATGGTATTGTTGAAAAGGTGGTGGTGGTCATAATAGCCAATGATGATGTTGGTATTTGATGGTGATGTCGATAATGATTATGATAATGATAGTGAGGAAGTTGATGATGCCGATGATGGTGATGTTAATGATGATGGTGGTGGTGGTGGTGGTGGTGGTGATGGTGATGAAGATGACGATTGTAGTGGTGATGGGGATGAGGATGAGCATCAATCAACTAATTAAAAATGTCTTTTTATTGCAACTAAAAAAAAAACAGGAAAAGACAGCTGAAACATCTAAATATCGCAAACGATTTACCTTTAATCTGAATCCTAGTAGATCAGACATGACCCCAGAAAACAAAGACAACACCACCACTCTGGTAATGTTATACAGAAGAGGGTTCATAGACAACCCTGACAACTTGAAGGGACTCTCTATTTCCTACGAAAGTGAAGTAAAAGATAATTAAACCAGAAAGAAAACTTGTGTTACAGTGTTAACCAATCATGATGTAGAGTGAAAACTGTAGCCCAACCAATCACAATGTTTCATTCTTAAGAGTTTTTGTTGGGAATAAATAATAAGATCTTGGCTTTGTCGCTTGTTCCTAATTGGCTTAAGGTGGCTCCATAGTGGTTTCTAGCGCATTTTTTGTTTGTTTTGATGATGTAACAAAAAGTATGCACACGTTATTTGATAAGAAAAACCGTACGATAATATTTCTCTGATTAACATTTTTATTCTCGATTCGGTCCCCGTTAGAGTGTCTGCCCTGTAAATCCCTGTCGTTCCAAGTTTGTTTTCAATCTTTTGTTAAGTTGAAAGTTACACATAATTTTATTAAATTCATTACTAATTCATTAGGGTGAGACCCAATGAAATCGCAATACTGGAGTCACATGAGAACACTGTAAACCCCGTACAGCTCAGCAAATTAGTATTCTGTATCGGATTTACTGAAAACTAATTAGGCTAATTAGTATTCTATAAATTCGATACAGAATACTAATTAGCCTAATTAGTATTCTGTAAGTCCGATATAGAATACTAATTAGCCTGTAGGTCCAGCTTAAGGAGGATGGTTTCCCAGAGCCTTTTCAAAAGCCAGTCCCACCAACTAGATCAAAAACCCTGCAACCTTGCTTTGTTAACCTAAACACAATATTCAATGTGGGATACCCGCCTCTGGCTCATGATTGTATATCTCATACAACATTGCCACTCATATTGTATCTATTACTTATCATATGGATTTCAGATATTAACTACAGTAGTATCTTGTCATTTTTGCCCCCTTTTTGCCTCTAGTGTTTAGCAATCATGTTACCCCAGCAAGGAAGCTCAAGGAAAACTCCAGAATTAATTGTTATTTATTATGTGACCCAGGTTTGATTCCCCGGGCTTGGTGTTGTGTGTGAGTAGAGTTGCTTGTTGGTTCTCTGTGCTACAAGGTTTTTTCTCCAGGTTCTCCGGTTTTCAGCTTCCCTCTGAAAAAATCAACTTCTCAATTCCAATTCAATCATGGAACAAGGGCCATAGGTTTGTTAGCCACTGGGACGATTTTATTTACATGTATTTATTCAAGTTTGTTGCTCTCACCTTTAATAACTTAGCAGCAAGTTTGAGAACATGGTGTGCAATCATCAGTTCATCTTTCTTATGAGGAGCTCTCTCCATTTGTAGGTAAAGATTGATCTGTGTAACAATCATGGGAATCATTATGAATAACCAAGTCACCTACTGGGGTGGACACAGGCTTGATTGGAACAGAGGGTTACAGGGGCATATCCAGGATTTTTAAAAGAGAGGTGACTGTTACAGGGTACTCTTGCCAATACCACAGAAAACCCATAAAACTTAAAGGTGGGAAAATGGTGAAAAAATTTTTGACAGAAACTAAATTTGAGAGCTTCAAGTAAATTGAGTAAAAGTTTATCCACAATTTTTTTTTTTCCCCAGTTGGCAAGCACATCAAACCAACCCCTGGATCCATAGGTCCCCACTTAGGGTCCACACTTAGGGTCCCCCACTCCTCCATACCATGGGATATATGAGAAAATGTGGATAAGAAAAGAAAATATGGAGATATAAGATGGATGTGCAACAGGTTTTCCTGCATTCTAATTGGCTTTATTTTCTAGAGACTGGATAAATCATGCATTACCTGTTCAGTTAAGACAACTGAAGCATTCCTGTATTTGTGATTGATCTTAGAACCAAGAGTCATAAACCTCAGCACGTAGATGGAAAGGACCAGTCCCCTGTAGATAAACAATCAAGTAAATACACAATTAGTATCATATCAAATAATCTATAAAAATAAATAAAATGCAATTTAAAAGTGGCATCTCTACAGAGTAGCTCTTCATAAACTATATTCCAATTTTTAGAAGTTGATTTTTGGGGAGGGAGGAAAACTGAAGAACTTGGAAATAAACCCTCAAACCAGTCGAGAGAACCAACAAGTGAAACTGGGTCACCATGGTGGGGGGGGGTGAGCTCTCTCACCACTACGCCACCCATATACTTACTCATGGCCGTAGCCACAATTTGGACATTTGTCAGGTTTAAAAAAAAAGTGGTCCTGATTTCTCAGGTAATAAATACTTTTTACAAGGGGGGAGGGGGGAGGGGTGAATGGTTCTGACAGTAAAAAGTGGTCCAGTTATGACCAGCCCAACCATACTGGTGGCTACTTCCCTGTTACTGCAAGCACTGCTGAATGAGTCTACAGACATATTAACACTGAGATATATGGAGCAGGGATTAATACACTCTGTTCAAACTATTCCAGCAGCGAGTGCCATAATCAATCACTCCTCAACCATGCCACGACAAGAGGCAGGAACAATTGAATCTGGTCTAATCTGATTTACATGAGAATGAATTCAGTTTCCCAGGGGAAAAAGACTCTATTATAAATTGTTCCTCCTGTCATGACTGCCATCACGTGACAGTGTATGTGACAATCTATTGGATGAATGACAAGTAATACGTACCAGACAGAAACCTCCCAGTTGAACATTAAAGATGGAAACCGCTCCTTCTCAGTGCCTTTTAAAAGCTGAAAGAAAACATGAAGATACAGGGATTTCATTAGGCAAATGGTTTACTTAATTTTGGCAGCTGCATCAATGAAAGGGCGGTGCAACTGGAACATGGAATGGCAGTGGTTCTCAGCAGCTCAGATATGGAAAGTAGATGCCAGAGTGCGTTGGTTCCCAGCTTCTAATGAAATGTCTGAAGATGGTATCTCATCACCATCCAATGGAAAAAGGGACACCCTTGCTACAAAACTAAAAGACTTGCTAATTGTTTATTATTTTTATTCATTTTTTATTTAATCAATTTGCCAAAGGCAGGTGATAAACAATAGAACATTAAGTCCCCTACAAGGCGTATCACCCCAACCCAACCCATGTAAAATATACTAACCATCCCTCAAAGAAACACTTAAGAAAAATATAATTACTTAATGAATAAGGAAATATAAGAGAAAATATTTGCGGAAATTATATTTATTTAATGCCGTGTGAAAAGAGGACTATAATCTATTAATCTATTGATAGACCCTTATTGGTACTTACCTGAGCACACATGACAATCACCAATGCAATACCAAGAAGGAAAGATGATGATACAATCATATCTACTGATCTCTGGGGACCACGGCGCTAGACACAGATAACAAAGAATTTGGTCAGACAAAGGCTAGGAAGCACTTTAAGACAGTCCTTATTAGAAACCTCAATGCAGACAATACCTTAAGAAGAGATCTTAGTGACAGCCATGTTTTAATGTTGCGCACTTTGTGTAGCCTGAAGTGAGGCAATCCTGCTCTTCTTGCTTTGCGAGATGAGGTTAGCCAGCCAAACAACTTGGCATATAAGCAGCGCTAAATAGCAAACAAAAAAAAAGATAATTTATTACAATTATTGACCAAACTTTAGGTGAAGAGAATATCAGTGTCCTGAATATTTACCGACATATTCAACATATTCATTGAGCCTCAGAGGTGAATAATTGTTTTTTAGTATAATTTTAGACTTGAATATCAGAGAAATGATATAAATCAGGATAGAAATACGTTTAATTTAATATTACTTCCACTCTGGCAAACTTTGGCAAACCTCATACCGGTAATCACTGCTCAACCAGTGCATATCAAATCATCTCATAATCACTGGTGGCTCGACCAATCACAGCGTGTGAGACTCTATATTCAAGTCTTAAATTATTCTAAAACATTGGGAGTGATTGCAATTGGTCAGTCTTCTATTCTAAGCCTAATGTACTGTTAGTAGTAGTATAACTGTTATTCTAGTTCTCACCTCTCTGTAGGAGCGTTCTGCTACACACAGAAGAAAGAGAAATGAAAAGCTCAGGACAATTCTCTCTAAAATACCAACCACTACTATAATCCTTGACCTGGAAAGAATAAGCATGAAAAAAAATTACAGTCAAGCAGTTGCTTTATTTAAAGTCAAATCTCATGAAAGAATTTACACACTAAGTTACTAACCAGACAGTATAGCCAAATAATGCACTGAGCAATTCCTCCGATGTGTATGATGAGAAAACCTAGAATCAAAAAAAGTATTTGTTAAATGATTAGTAAGTTATGATCATGATACATTTATTTTAATTTTCCAGAAAAAATAATATTATATTATTAATAATTAATTGTAAAGGAAAAACATGACACAATCATAATTCTGACATCTTGCTAGGCATGTTCTTATTGGTCTGTGCCATATTAGTGAATGGAGCTCACAGTACTGACACTATGATCACATGCAGCTTGCTTTGTAAAGAAGAGCAACAAAACAGCAATGAAAACTACAATGGGTCAAACAAAAATTTCTTTCTTTATGGATTGCTATTTCTCTCACGTTGTGCTTTATAAAGTTCTCTGCACATGCAGCATGTGCATGTGTTTGCTATTTAGAACTGTTAGTAGTACTTAGGAAGCCAAAATGTGGGAAGCACTTGCCTATGGCTTGCCTGAGACCCTAGCCTACAGTATATTTCTCACCTTCATGTTGTAGATCCTGAATAACAGTGGTATGATGGCAAGTAGAACAGAAACAAAACAGCTGAAGTGTATGTAACCATTATTACCCTTGTGCATATCCTGTAAAACAATGATCATGTCACGAGATTACATGCATTGGGGCACTTATTTTATATACTAGAGGCCATGCACCATCACGTGATGGCAGCCATGACAGGATGCAGAAACAATTGAATCTGGTCTAATCTGATGTACGTTAGTCTCCTTTGCAGCCGTTTTTTAGGGAGGGATTTGAGGCCGACACTAAAAACGGCTGCAAAGGAGACTAGATGTACGTAAGAAAGAATAAGTTTCCCAGGGGAAAAAGACTGTCAGTACCATCACATGATAATGCAAAAAAAAAACCCTATGTCGCAACTCCAAAAACCACAGCGGCACTCTTTAAATTCTTAGTGTTTTGGTTGTGGGACTTAGATCGGGGGCAGTGCTTATTTGAGGGCAGCACTCTTTAAAAATCATAATATTTGTCAATGATAATAAGCAATGAACTATTACGACAACTCAATCGAGAGCAGCCTTGGAAAGTTATTCTTCTGGATAACAATGTTTTTCCGTTGGAAGTGGTCCACTTCTAACTGAAAAACATTGTTATCCAGAAGAATAAATTTCCAAGTCTGCTTTCGATTGAGTTGTAAAGTACCATACTTGTTTGTTTAGTTTGACTCCTCAAACAATTATTATTAACAGTCTGATAATACTTTCATTGATAATTAAGTGCCCCATTGTTGCGAATGAATGCGGCACTTATTTGAGGGTGGCGCTCTTTAATATTTTTGCTCTCATATGATGCAGTGCTTAATCGAGGACAACACTTAATCCGAGGCGGCACTTAAACAAGTTAATACTGTTCAGTGGTACTTGGTGATTAGCAATGAAATTCACTAAGTTAGAGGAGATTTCAAATAAAATGTAAAATGGCATGACATACTGTCTTAACCACAGCATAAAGTTGTTGATTAGCAACATGACAGCCAAGCTGAGTAGATTCCATGTCTTGACTGTAAAAATAATGTCACTGCAAAAGGAGCATCATCATAGTACCGACAACATATTTTTCAGTGTTCTAGCCAGACAGCGGCATTGCGGCAATGCCAAGCTTTATTTTTAAATCATACAGTAGAAATAGCTTGGGGGGTCCAGGGGCGCAAAGATTTTTCTTATGCCAATAAATTCTTCTTGACAATGTGTGAAATTATCTTTCAGTCTTTTTTGATATCAAAGATGGCCCACTTTTGGATTCTCTATGGGCCCTGTGGACCCCAATTTTAAAAATCCTGGTGAGAACACTGATTTTTTTGACCAGTAACTACTTACTGCTATTCTCAATATTCTGTGAACTCTGTAGTTGCGAGTTGAAATTTGATTTGTCACTGCCGCCAGTCAAAAATATAAAAGGTACACTGACTGATTAGTTTTGATTGACGGCAGTGAAAAATCAATTTCACTAACAAACCCTTGAAATTTCTGAGTTCACAGAATATTGAGAATTGCAGTAATTAAGATCATAATTATGACAATTCTTGGGAACAATAATATAATGACTGTCATGAGACATACTGTACATGTACATCATGTCTGTACTGTGCATTTTACATTCAACTGAAGGTTTTTAACTAATTAAAAGGAACCTTACCACTTTATTTACAATAGCAGCACTGATTTCCATTAATGTCATGTGTGCCTTCTTACACTGCTTGCTTTCCCAAACAGAAACCATCACTACAGAAAGACAGAGATATATAATCCATCATAAGAATTTATACATGTCTGTAACTTTTTCTATTAACAGGCAATGATACATTCCCAAACAGAAGTAGAAACTACAACCATCCGATAATTTTAGAAAAAATAGAATGTAAGGTAATCCAAAGAATTGCATTGTAACTGAAATTCAGTTAAATGAAATGCAAAGAAATCGATCTTAGACATTGATATTTCGATCTTTATTACAGGATCATCATCATCATCATCATCATCATTTACAGAAGACAAGTAGGTTTTGTTGAATATAAATTAATTTGTTTCCACTATAGGCATGTGCTTGATAATGTCATGGAAAAAACTATGTGACGTCCACCAAAACCTCCTTGTTTGTCGTGACAGCAAATGGTATAATTTCACACAACTACAGTAATATTATTAACAGCCTTTGACTGTGAAGTTACCTATTTCAGCAGTAGGTAGGTTTCGGGTAATCTCATCTCCATTTTGATCCATTTTCTATAAATAAGCAAATAATTAGTAGTGGTTTAATTGTATCTTCGAGTGTTGAAAAGATCTCTCACAAGTGAGCACAGCGAACGAGTGAGAGATTCTCAACATGAGAAGATAAAATTTGTATCTCCATGCGCCCATGTAATATTCTGTTTATTATATACAATTATCAATGAAAAAGAAAAGAAAGCTTTTTCGAGCTTTTTTCTGCCATAAGAAGTAAGTAACCATAGTGACGATATTTTCACATGTGAAGATAACATGATAATCATTGTTATCTTCACATGTGAAAATATCAAATTTTTGAAATAGAGAAATATAGGTATTTCATTGGTAATCATATAATAAAAGAAGATATCATACAGCTATACCAACTTCCCAACTCTAGTATCAACTCCATGGGATTGGTGATCGGCATGAATGTGGTGTGCACTGCCAATAAAGGCATCATTAATATATATATATTGATGTACAAAATGTATTTATATGTAATATGCAATAGATTGGCTATATATAGCCTCCTCTACAGGCATCTCCTTTGGGATCCTCAGGCTTCCTGTGTAAAGGCGGGGGGAAACAAAGGGGGAAGGGGGAGAAGAAGGAAGAAAGAAGAGGAGAAGCCTGCCAAAATTGAACAACTAATTGACACTTTGCACATGTTGGCCGCGCATACCAAAGTACCCTAAGTAAGAGAGGGTCAGGAAGATTTCTTTGGAAAATAATATTAAGAGGTGCTTGGTAGCTCGTGCCCAGTACCCTCATTCTGTTGGCACAGGAAGCCCGCTATAGAGTTAAACTGCTACTTCTAGAGAGTAGTTTAGATTTGCCTGCAGAGGAAGCTAGATTGGTTATTAATTAGTGAACATTCAGGACTGTCTGTAAAATAGTGGTCGGTAAGCTGTCGGCTGACCACTTCCTGTTATCTTGCTGACATCTTACCATCATCTTACCAACACATTTTTACCAACAGCTATGGTTAATGATTACCCACCACTATTTTATGGTACAGATTGTTCACTATAACCAATAAATAATAGTTAGGATATCTTCTCTGAACCACCAAGGGATGGACTCCATTAAGACTACAGGGCTTAAATAACTGCCAGTCAGTCACCAGTCATGATTACTGACCAAATTAGTTTAAGCTTTGGTCATACCCCATTTCTGACTCAACATTACTGGTCAAAATGACAAGATCTGACAAGTTCAAATTCTGGCCGGTCAATGTCCACTGACCGGCTGTTATTTCAAGCCCTGCACTACAAAGCGTGAGTAATATTTCTACCTTGTTGACACAGGCAAATGGGTCTTCTTCATTAGTGCTTTCCATCTCCACATCACTCACATCACTGTCACTTGTAGATGCTGCAGTAGAATCACTGCTCTCACTGGCATCATCCTCTGAATGCTCCTGCTCCTTGGATTCCACTGACCCAAGCTCAGTAATTTTTATGTCATTATTTGGAGGTTGTGTTGTACCTTGATGTTACAGACAGCAAATTATATATCATTTGTTACATCACAATCATAATCTACTTTGCCTGCTGTTTGAGAAGACTGCTACAGCTAATTTATGTAAAGCGTTCAACCAGTAGTTAACTCAAGAAAAATGTTTTGATTGGAGTTTCAGCAGCTTTGTTTGAAATTCCAAATCTTGGTGCCCAACTATGATCAAAACTCAGGCATGCTCCAAAAATCACATCTAGCACACAGGGATCCCAAAGGTCAGGTTAGTGTTGTTGCATGCAATTGTCTAGTGGCTCCCAGCAATTAGCTTCGAAGTAGCAGCAAAATTAACCCTAATGATTATAACTTTTATTTTAACCCCAGGAATGCGTGCATGGGCCTTCAGGAATGTAATTTAGGCAAATGAGTACAGCATGACGAATTTGAATTCTCACTCTACATGCTTCGGTAGCATGTGCAGTAAGGTTAGACCATAGACCCCTTGCAGCACACTGGAATGCAGCTCAATTTTGGAGGATAAAACCATATGTTTCCAATTCTCAGGAGATTGAAATTCTTTTGTTTTGGTCCTCCAAATTGAGCAGCTTTGACGTCACATGCAAGGGGTCTATATTATTACTGCTGCAGTAGTTTACCTTGTGCCTCTTCGCTTCCTTTCTGATCCACCTTTCTTTTTCTTACATTGTTTGGTACTTCTTCACTCTTGTGCTCATAAACAGGTAATCCATTGCTTACACTTTTACCATTTGCTGGAGGTGAAGTACTCTTATCAGGCACTCTTTTTTGCCGGCTTACACGACGTCTAGAAAAAATAGAATTATTTTTATAAAATTAAACAAATTATCAGAAAGTTGAACTTGCTATACATTGCATGAACTGACAGTACTGCATACTGTAGCACAGTGCTGATGTCATTCACATATATATTAATATATATTCACATGTGCAGCTGGCTTTGCAAAGGAGTTTAAAAAAAACATTTAATTTATTGGAAACCTAGTTTTTTGTTACTACATGTACTGTACAATCTCATGTACATTAATAAGACAATTAATGTATCTTTATCTCAATCTGTTCTAATATTGGTAATAGCACATACAGGTGACAGCACTTCACCTACAGGTGGAACATGCTCTGGCCATTTCATGTGTGTGTATTACATAACATAGTGATGGCCATAGTTAAATTGGGAGGGGTGAGTGGTTTTGCTGTAACAAAAATTAACTAAAGGCTTTAAAAAGTTGTGCAGAATTTTACTCTTACTTTTTAATTTGTTTGGTTTTTCTTCTTCGCCTGATATTTTCATCATGGTCAGTGGACACCATGTGAAAGTGAAGAGTTCCTAATAGAACCATGATCTAAGAAATGAACAAAATAATAAAACATAATAATTATTAAATAAATATGCTGTTGCAACAATAAATCAATAGATTCGACATCATTTCAGGTCTCGTGTGGAATTCTTACATGTACCAGCTGAATGGTAATTTTTCCATAGACCCCTTGCAGTACATCAGAATGCAGCTCAATTTGGAGGACAAAACAATAGGTTCCAATTCTCAGGCGATTGAAATTCTTTTTCTTTTTTGTCCTCCATTAGACCCCTTGCAGCACGTCGGAATGCAGCTCAATTTGGAGGGCAAAACAATAAGTTCCAATTCTCAGGAGAAATTGTAACAGTTATGTTTTGCCCTCCAAATTGAGCTGCTTTGACGTCAAGTGAAAGGGACCTCTATTGAGCTGCTTTGACGTCACATGAAAGGGGTCTTTAGAAATGTATATGGATCAGATTGCACACATCATGGGGGGAAGAGTTTGCCCCTCACTAGAGGCTGGTAATGAGATCCATGATCATGATGATTTCATCCTGGCTTGTTTTTGCCATTATCATGATGATAATACTGGTAATAAAATGTGTAAAATATCTTACCAATACTGGAGCATACACTTCTGTCCATGATACAATCTGTGAATGGAAGAACAGAAGGTCATGTAAATTTGAAATAATCAAGAAATAATAAAAGGTAGCCTTGTTTTGATTTTTATTAGAGGTTTAGTTGAAGTAAATTTCAACCAAGAAGCATTGATCTGAGTCGTACAGTAAACCTGCCAGCTGAGGGATCAAGTGGAACATATTCAACATCGTACTGTTCGTATCATACACCCAAACCCCAAACCTGTCCTACTGTATGATGAAGGACTTACTGAACTCAATTTGTCTACACTTTATGAACGTAGAGAATCTCTAGTTTGTAAATCTAAACAATATGTTAATTTTTTTTTACCTAAACCTATAAATCATAGCAAGTTACAAACTCGGAAATCCAAAAAAGTTACCTTAAAGTTTATTTACTGATAGTACATGCAGAACTAAACGATTCAAGAACAGTTTTTCGCCATACTCGGTATACAATACACCCTTTTCGAAATCAATATGGTGTCTATGACGTCAGACGAGGAGAATGAGAATGTCCCAGATGTCGAAACCCAATGATTGCCACCAGCAGCATCCAAGACTAGAATGCTCCAGAATTTCAAAACACAATGATTATTATCACTCATTGCATATGGGACATTCTCGGACTCCTCGTTTGATGTCATAGACACCATATTCAAAAAGGGTCTATTGGGACTCTACTTCATAGTTTCGACATATAGATTTAATAATATAATCATAATTTAATTTCTTGAAATTGCATATTTATTATAATTATTTCCTTCAGTTTTTTTTCATTTCAATCTAACTTTCAGAATGTAAATTGCAAGTCAAGTTTTCTGAATTAATTATTAAATTATTAAATTAAATTAATTTATTAAAACCTGTTGGAGCTTCTGGTCACAATATGCCACCAGATATAGAACTATGAATATTTCCAAATGAATAGGATCAACCAACAGGACATTTGCATAATACTGGTATCATTAACTAACAATGACCAGAATCCCTTGCACACTTTTTTTTGTTCAGTTAATTAGCACTAATTGTCTTACTAAACTCTAATTTGAATAAGAAAGAAAATTCACAAAACATTTTGGTAGTGGTTACCATAGTAAAATGATGCCCTCATGCCAACGGAATAATATTAATATATTTTTATTTTAAGAAACAAAACGACAACCTTTAGTTTAAACATGTTTCCGTGACATCACTCGCCATCGTCAGTGTCATCGTCTTTTACAGATATATTTTTTTACACAAATCTGTATATACATGTTTGATACAGTAGTTATATATATATCTAGTAGGAAAAATGCTGAGGTTGTCCATTCCTTACCTTAATACTGTCAGTACTACTGAAAAAATAAATAAGTAGAGCCACAATCTCACAAAAATAAAGAAACAGGAAAAGTAACCAGATTCTGGGAGAGGTTTGTTGCCTCCACCTGACATGAAAGGACAATAAAAAAGAATTTAATATATATTGTCTATCAGGGACCACTCGAGGGGAGAGGCTTTTTCCCTTTTTCCATACTAGTTTCTTATAATTTCCAATCTTAGTCCCACCACTTTTTCCCATACTATAGTCTCTAATACAGCCCCTGCCACCACTTTTTAGGGTGCTCTGCAGTCCATGTCTAGGTAAAGCATGGTGTATTTGGCAAGCTCCTTCACAGATACCTGCGCCATTTTGGAAGGCGGCTGTGCCTTTGCATTGAAGCGAGACATGAGGTGACCTTGCAATGATATATGCAGCTGTAGACATTTTTTAACACCTTGGACAATTATTCAGGTCTTTATCGTTGCAAGCTCACCTCATGTCTCGCTTATATTAGATGTAAAGGCACAGCCACCTTTCAAGATGGCATGGGGAACTGTGAAGAGAATTATTATTTACAACCAATCTTTTATCATTGAAGTGCGACCCCCAAAGTTTGATGTCTAGTTTGCCAACTAGCATTTTGACAGGCGTCAATCAAAGAACTAAACTAGAAAAATTACATTTTTTAGAGAAATTTTAGACTGAATTAAAGATTTAAGAGGATTAGAGGATTAAAGTCTTTAATTCAGCCCAAAATCTCCCTCAAAAATAGTATTTTTTCTAGCTTAGAAATGCTAGATGGCAGACAAGACATAAAACTTCAGGTGTCGAACTTCAACGATAATGGTTGTAAAATGTCATCTGTCAGTAGGGCACCAGAGAAGAAAAGCTAAGGAACATGATCAGTAGCAAAGTGTTCCCTTACTTTTCTCAGCCATTTCATATTATAAAAATTGCTTTATTCCTTGATGATGTTGCTGAGGTTTGTCTTGTATCCTCTGATTTAATTTAGTAGTTGAGATGAAAGAGTATGTTAGAAATTAATCAACCTACCAGGAGTGATAATAAGGATAAAATATTACTCTCAGAAGACCTTTCCTTGCAACAGCAAGCCATGTGTGCACTGGTTTGGCTTTGTGAAATGTTGATCCTGTCAGGTATAATTAATTGGTTAAAATGCTGACAAAATAAATGCAAAAAGATCAAGTATGTGTACTGAGTCCATTATTTTTAAAACAGGATAGAGGTAACAAGGGTTCTTTAGAGACAGAACTACTGTTAAGTACAGTACTTATCCCTGGTCAATATGGAATCATGGATAAAACAATGAGGCTTAGGTCCAGAAAAATATTGCCTTGAGATATTTCAGCTGACTGCATGTCAGGATTGGAACTTGTCCAGTCAAATCTATGCCTTGCTAGTTATTTTGACCAATAATGTTGAGCCAGAAATGGGGTATGGCCAAGCCAAAACTAATTTGGCTGGTCATCATGACTAGTGACTGATCAGCTGTTATTTCAAGCTCTGGTTACTGGTCGAAATGACTGGCAAGGCAAAGATTTAACCAGAGACAAGTTCCGATTCTTCCCTAACATTGTCTGATGACTGGCAGTCATTTTTAGCCCTAATGTAAACTGGTTTGAATTATAAGCATCCACCATACTACAATCGCAAAAAAACCTTGAACCCCTTACAATACAGGAAGCCCTGTTCCTATAGCAAGCAAACTTAGGCTTTCAACCCCCCTCCCCCTTACAATGTTGAGTGGACTTGTGCTCGGGAGCCACCAATAGGCCTTTTGCAACAAATGTTCACGTGACCCTACCCCCCTTAAATCAAGCAACTGTGTCAAAATGAAAATAAGAAATGAAAAGAGCAGCTCAATATTAGTAAGACGGCAAAGTGTTAGCTCATAATGTTGACTATAGGAGAAATGGCATAATTTAAATAAAAAATTAAATATTTTATAAGGGTTTGTATGGAAAATGTGCTCTGGATGGCAAGCTTTGCCATGCCATTTCCCTCGTGTTACATTTTATGAGCTGAGATTTCGAAACAACATTGACTATGGGGAGGGGGGTTTATAATATCTGGGAATAAATCTTAGATCCAAATCTTTCAAATTTATATTTCCACAATATTACTTATTTATTATGAGAGTCTCAAGTTACTTTATTCACCGATTGTATCTACTAGGATAGAGTTAGCAATCCAACTTACCAACAACTAAATCAACATCAATCAGCTCTGGTTTCAGATTTCCTGGTTTCTTTGTTATGACAACTGAGCTCTGAAGATGAGATAAAATGAAACAGCCTTCATTACAAGATTTCAAAACATGATAAACATTGAAACTTTTTCCTGTGCTGGCAAAAATCACAAAATCTAAAACACTGCTTTTCAGCACAGGAAAAAATCAATGAGCGCACTGGTGCTTATACTGGTGCTTATACTGGTGCTTATACTGCTTATACATGTAGAAATTATAAAAAGAAATACTGTAACTGGAATCCACATTTTCTATATGATATTTCCTTACCTGTTCTTGCTCTTGTTCTTCAAATGTTCTTTCCCATAATGCCTTGTCATATCTTCCAAGCTAAGGTGATAAATTAGTGTTAGTACAGACAGGTTGAGCCAACATGAATTGAGCAGGCTTTGCATGGCAGTTAACGTAATATTCAGTACATAATACATGTAGATGAGTGGGTGATTGTAGATATGGGCATTCACGATGGAGAGATGGCCCTGATCGATCTGATAACAACTTGAAGCACAGGAGAAAAGTTGACATACACAGGGATTTCATTAGAAGCCAGCAACCAGCTAACTCTGGCATCTACTGTACTTTCCATTCTAAGCTGCTGAGAGCTTCCTACTTTTGACATTCCACATCCCAATTGTATGGCCCCTTTATTGATACAGCCGCCTAAACTAAGTAAACCATTCGCCTAGTAGTCGAAATTTTAATGAAATCCCTGCCTACAATACTGTACTCTCTTGAGTGTCTCACCGTGTACTACAGCTGTAATTTAAATATTATTTGAAAAAACCAATGAAACAACAACTTTACTGAACCCTGAAACATCCTCTTGGCTCATCACAGTCAGGGTAATCCCAATTGATGTACAGACTGAAGTCAAGTGGAATTTAGTATGCTAGGTTTTAAGAAGGGATTGACGAAAACACTGTATAAATTATTAGTGAAGCCTCCTCAAGCCAATAAAACCAAAAATGCAAGGATTATAAAAAACAAATGTTGTAAATGAAATAGTGTCATGTTAGATAATTCTTACAGTTTATAAATGTTGGTTACATGTAGTTAACTACTGTAGTCGGCATGGATCATGATTTGTAGTCCGTTTCACACACACACACACATATCAAAATTATTAATGAGAGTACATAAGATTATATTCCCTTACGAACAGCAAGTCTGGCTGTTCATGGCTTTCCCCTTTAACCCTTCTTTAAACAGGAAATGAAAAAGATTGATTATCCATTTTCTAAAATACAGAGCTTTTTACATTGGAAAATATGATATTTATCCATTTTTTGTTGAAAGTTAAATTTAGGTCTACAAAGTCCTACATTGTACAATACAATAACAATAAACTTTATTTATATAGCGCTAAATCCACTAGTTGTCCAAAGCGCTTTACATAATTATATAATAAGTATAAAATATATTTGAAAATTATAAGACTAACTTAGACTATAAGAAAACAAACGGAGAAAGACAAAACAATCCTAGTTCTAATAAATAATACTGAAATATATGTTATAAAAATGTGTTAAAATATTATATGAATATACCTATATAAAATATGTATCTACTAAGAATTATAAGCATCTTGAAATAAATGAGTTTTAAGCTCTTTCTTAAAAGTATTGACATTAGGCACTGTATGACAAGGATAAAACTTTTTTTACTCGGTTATTCTTTAGGAAGTTAGCAGCCGGCCTAGACGATATATGAATAATAGAGAAGGTCAAAACCACGATGGTTAAAACACTAGTCTGAGATGTGTGAGACCATGAGAACACCAACAATGCAAAGTATCTGACTGTGTGCACTGTCAGTATATAGATTTCTAGAACATCCTGGATGGATGGATGGATGGATGGATGGATGGATTATTAAGCCCTCAACCAAAAATAACAAAACCACTCAAATAAAAGTACATGAAAAAATCCAACAAATGGAATAATAAAATGGAAAAAATGGAAAATTTTACATCGATTGAGATAATTACCCACTGGTATATACCGAATGCCAATATGGCCACCATTGACATTTAGAAATATAAACCTACTCTTAAAAAATATGCACCACCATCAGAAAGTGCAAGCAGAAATATGTATTTTTGGAAAGTTTCATTGCTATTAATTGAATTCAAGTGAAGCTATTTGGAATCAAAATTACAGAGATTTGTATGTGTTTAGTGATCTGTTTCCTTGCTAGCCTCTTTGTGGTGTTTTTTGCATTTTTAAAATTATCTTAAACTCTCATAACTTCTCAAGAATTTAATATTTTTGTCTCAAACTTTCTAGCTTTGTTGATGTCATTATGATCTATAATTTTAACATAGTGATCAACGAAAATATGAATTTAAAAAATATATTATATATAATAAAAGATATTCAGAAGCTTCTGCACACATATAGTACATGTACAGAGGATTTTTATATTTTATAAGATTATGCATTGTAACTTTAGGTTGTATGAATTATAAATGTCAAGCAAAGCAGAACAAAAAAAGAATAATCATATTTATATAAGAATACATAGGGCATAAGCAAATAAGTATACATGGAAATGGAGCTGATTGTTGTCGAATAAAGACATCAATTATGATAACTACTTGGTATAATCATGTTACACTTTATAATATTTGAAAGCGTGCATATATATAATATGTTACGATATAACATGGCAAACCAAAGCTCTTGAATTCTGAGTGCTTCTACATGTCCTGTATTTTATATATTGGATACAAGTCGCTCTAAGCTTGATTTGGCCAGCTGTTCTTGACAGATATGACAGAATATCTTTCATCCCTAAGGCCACAGAGAATAGTACTTGAAGATAACATCTAAAAGCGCCAAACTTCTACAGGAAGCCAGTGTAAGAGCCCTTCAACTCATGCATTTAAACATTTCATAAAATAAATACAGTTCGCAGTCAAGAAGCGAGTAGCTTTATTTTGAAAGCGATACACGTCTTTTAAGAATTCTCGAAGATTCTGTAAGACTTTGTTTTCACTTTTTACTAAAAAAAAAAACAACGGAAGTTTAACCGATTTTTTTTTTCGTGCTTGAAATTTATGTAAGCTTATAAAAAAATATAAAAAATAATTAAAAAATTCGCATTCGTATCGTCTTATGATAAATGAAGAAATTATCAATCATTAAAGCAAGCTTTTTTTATTGAAGTTGCGATAGCCAGCTAACATGCAGCAATTATTGTTAAAAGAAAAACATAAGCTTAAAATCAAGTGATCACCTGTCATCGCTTGCTGTTTGCTACATAAAAATGCTATCAACATTTATTACTAAAGTCGTTTTTCTAAAACGTTTTCTCGTTCATAGATGCATATATTGAATATTATGTCTTGAAGCATGAAAAGTAAAAATAAAATAAAGTGCCTTCGGGTAGGTTATAACGGTTTGCGCATCGAAATTTAGCGTGAATTATTGAGCACAGAGAAATGAGCTCCAAGCGCGAACGTCTTCCACGCGTTTGAAGGAATGTCAATACAAATTAAAATAATCAAAACCTTTTCTTAAACGCACTATTTAGACTCATTTTATGGACAAAAAATCAATTTATCATATGACCGTATTTCACTGTACGCGTGATTCTAAAAAAAACCTTTGGGGAAAATGTCGTCAGCAAACAAAGTACGCTTTTCCGAAAAGTGTAATAATTTCCCGTTCGGACTCGCCGTTCGGACTCGCTGCCGTCAATCATGTAAAAACTACGCATTTTGATTCGCATTTATTAAAAACGCTTTGAAATCGATTTTTTATATGTGGTCATATGATAAAATGCTTATTGACTGAGTTAAGGTCGGTCCGAACGGGAAAATATTTGGCTCTCGGTCCTTGGCACGGAACTCGCTGCGCTCGTTCCGTACTTCAGGACCTTGAGCCAAATATTTTCCCGTTCGGACCTCCCACTCAGTCAATAAGTACATATTATTTATATTTGAATGTCTTACCTTTCGGTGGAACCAGGAAAGATTTCTGTCCAAGTCCATACAAGGAAGAAAAAGGGTAACAAAAACTCTAACGACAGCACAAGGCACCGGTTCTCAACGCACTGACCACAAAGCTACGACAGTTCTGGATCGCTGTATTCAGCATAAAACGACAAAAACAATCACTAAGAAACCAGAACAAGCTGAAGCTCTGGTGCGAAAGTACACCAGATGAACTGAACGCTTGGTTGAGGACAAAATTAGGGTTTTTGAGGCAGTTTTTTTCGACCTCGACGAAGAAAGGTTTTGTCGCGTTTTCTTCGGGGTTTTTTTTTTTTGCGCTTTTGTGAAACAGCTGAATTATCGCGGGCTCAGCTGTTCTACACAGGTATCCCAATAGATATGAAAAGATCACCGGGATCAAAAGATTTATTATCGGAGTCAAAAAACCTGTTATCTCTTGGTCTAATACTTTCTCAAACTAGCTGCAATTGAATTGGTATTCCTCATTTTCTACATCGCTCATCACCGATAGTATTTAGGAAATCTACCTATCAAATCTCTGTGTGGGATCCCTGTGGTTTTGATGTTTAGGCTTCGAAACTGTTGTTTTAACAATTAAAACATTCACTGGATATTTTTTTAATCGCTTTCGTGGTTTAATTTATTCAAAAATCTCATTTCCTTTCAAAATAATCATATATTTTAATAAAATGGAATGAAATTAGATTGAAAATATATTTGAAAGTATTTTAATGTTTGGGCTGCCTGTGGTTGGAGGCTACGTAGAACAAATGTATCCATGCCAACGCCCCTAATTAAAACTTTCAGAATTTTTTCGTCTTGAGCTGATTAACAGTGTTGTCATTGTGCGCAAGTTGAAAAAGAATATTTCAGAGCTTTAAGCTTTGACAAATCGTTTAGAAACACAAGAAAATTAAGTCAAAACCAAAGGTACATAAACATGTCTGAGGAAAGAAAGCCGACCCCGCCTTCTTATCCTCGACCATCGCAATCAAGATTTCCATCCGTGCGACGACCTTTGGTTCCCGTAAAAAGCCAGACTCCTACATCCACACAGAACACCAACAGAATGGAAAGCCGAATCCCAAGACCAGTTCGGCCTTTCCGCACACCTGTATCTCCTCTTCAAAGAGTTGCAGATCTTTCCAAAAGGAGTCTTATTCCAGCACCACCAACCACCCCCAAAAGTCCTGGTCTACAAAGGAGACGCCCTGTCTCGTCAGCTTCCCTAGCTCCGCTAAAAAGAACAGAAGGCCGTAGCTTTTCCGTGGAAGACAAGTATGTCCAAAAGATGGACGAAGACAAGAACAACGACCAGGCTCAACAGAAATCCAGCCAAGCCAAGGACGAAATCACAAAATCCGGCAAAACGTCCGAAGAAGTAAAACCGGTTGCCATCTATAAAAGAGACCCCAAAAAGGTAAAGACTTTCCACTGCTCCTTTTCCATTTTACCCAACTGAATACAATTATTTTTTTCCGCTCAATTCTACTAAAAACTTTACGGGTCCTTAAACTATAATCAGATCTTTTGAAGTTCTTAATTGTTTTCGAGTTTTTAAAAAATTCCGAGAAAATCGATCAAAATGTTTGAATATTAATGAGATTGCTTTAGCGCATGCGCATTTAGCGAGAAGAGAACATTTTTGTCAAAGCGAACGATTTGAAACAGGAATTTTTGCTCTAGAAAAATCATTATTTTAACATAGTAGGAGGTAAGGGTTGAATTTGTATTATTCTAGATAACTTTTTTCTATTATGTAGATCATTAATTAGTAGAAAAATTGAGGTTAAGATGCAAAACGTCATCATTTTCTGTTGGACAAAATTTTGTTGATGGGGAAGCCATTTTTTTTAATTTTTTTTTTGCAAAATTAGAGCAATAAGCTTATTTTTCCCCAGAAATTTAATAACTATATGTTAAATTGATCTAGTTTTAGTTATAAAATAACAACAGGAATTATGATAAACGTTTTATCATAGCATTTAACTCTTTTAGATAAAGTTGTATAATTTAAACATTTTCAATTTTTTTTCAGGGTCCTTTATTTAACCAAGCATCGCCACCTGCTTTGGAATTTTTCCAGTAAGTACTTGATATTATAATTATTAAGGTTTTTATTATTACTAAAATCATTTAAGATCTATGTGACATTCTCAAAATTGATATAGTAAAATTTTGGTCTCAATTTGGCTGAGGTAATTATAATTTGATCATTTGTTCATTATTTTTAGTCCATTTATAAGTTTATTATTTAGTATTTATTAATTATTTGAGTAGAATTTTTAGATATTTCACATTTTTTGCTTCAAATAATTATCTTGAGATAATTTACTTCTGTTCATATTCATTTACAAACTTCAGTTATTGGCATACTTATTTAACTACATATCTTTTATTTGGTTTCCTAGTTTGATCTATTTTTTTTTTAACTACCTAAAATATCCCTAGGTTTTATTATCATTTGTCATAGTTAGATGATGCATGATATAGTTAGAAGATGAATTAATAGAATAATTAATCAAGAGCATGTATGGTTGGAAAGAAGGAAGGATTGTTGGATTGTTGGATGGATGGATGGATGGATGGATGGATGGATGGATGGATGGATGGATGGATGGATGGATGGATGGATGGATGGATGGATGGATGGATGGATGGATGGATGGATGGATGGATGGATGGATGGATGGATGGATGGATGGATGGATGGATGGATGGATGGATGGATGGATGGATGGATGGATGGATGGATGGATGGATGGATGGATGGATGGATGGATGGATGGATGGATGGATGGATGGATGGATGGATGGATGGATGGATGGATGGATGGATGGATGGATGGATGGATGGATGGATGGATGGATGGATGGATGGATGGATGGATGGATGGATGGATGGATGGATGGATGGATGGATGGATGGATGGATGGATGGATGGATGGATGGATGGATGGATGGATGGATGGATGGATGGATGGATGGATGGATGGATGGATGGATGGATGGATGGATGGATGAATGGATGAATGGATGAATGGATGAATGAATGAATGGATGGATGGATGGATCGATGGATCAAAGAAATGATTAAAGGTAATGAAAGACAGCTAGAAAAGTAGATGGAAAGCAGAAAAGAAGGACGAAGGGAAACATAGAAAGAAGGATGGATGAATGGAATGAAGGAAAGAAAGAAAGAAGGAAGAAAAGAAGGAAGGAAAAAAGGATGAAGAGGGAAAGAAGGAAGGAAGAATCGATGGTTGGATAGCTGGATGAAATGGAAGAAATCATTGAATGAAAGACAGGCAGATGGATAGGGGAAAGCAAGGAAAGAAGGATGAAGCAAGGATGGAAGGAAGGAAGGAAGAAAGAATGGATGGTTGAGTGGATGGATGGATGGATGGAAGGAATGAAGGATGGATGGAAGGAATGAAGGATGGATGGAAGGAATGAAGGATGGATGGAAGGAAGGAAAGGTAATGGTATAAATGGAAATAATGAAGGAGTAAAGAATGAATCGATAGGTGGATAGAATGGATAGAAGAAAGGATTGTTTGAAGGACAAATACTAGATAGAATGAAATGAATGATTGGATAGATGAATGGGATGGTATAGATGGGCAGATAAATGGGTTGATGCCAGAAAGGATTACTAATCTATATGATTTATTTTACTATTATTCTATTCTGAGTAATTCACTAGTTAAAATAGTGAAATAGTATTAAGAATTTAATAAAATTGGATGGATTGCTTATTATTTTATCAGTATTAGGGAATAATTTTATTTTTTTATTTGCTTGCAGGAAAGAAGGATTGAAAATCACTCCTTCCAATTCATTTGAGGCTTTGTCAAATGGCAGTAATATCCCTGTGCTCATCAAACCATCAAAACCAAGGTAACCAACCATTATATTGCATTAGAACTCTCCTTGCTTCCATGCTATCTTCCTTCCTTCCTTCCTTCCTTCCTTCCTTCCTTCCTTCCTTCCTTCCTTCCTTCCTTCCTTCCTTCCTTGCTATCTTCCTTCCTTCCTTCATTGCTCTCTTCCTTCCTTACTTGCTATCTTCCTGGCTTCCTAGATATCTTCTTTGCTTCCTTGCTATCTTCCTGGCTTCCTTCCTATCTTCCTTGCTTTCTTTTCTATCTTCCTTCCTTCCTTGCTCTCTTCCTTCCTCCCTTGCTCTCTTCCTTCCTTCCCTGCTCTCTTCCTTCCTTCCTTGCTCTCTTTCTTCCTTCCCTGCTCTCTTCCTTCCTTCCCTGCTCTCTTCCTTCCTTCCTTGCTCTCTTTCTTCTTTCCCTGCTCTCTTCCCTCCTTCCCTGCTCTCTTCCTTCCTTCCTTGCTCTCTTTCTTCCTTCCCTGCTCTCGTCCTTTTCTCCTTGCTCTCTTCCTTTTCTTTTATCTCTTTCTTCCTTCCTTGCTATCTTCCTTCTTCCTTGCTTCCTTGGTATCTTGCTTGTTTCCTTTCTATCTTCCTTGCTATCTTCCTTGCTGCCATGCTTCCTTGCTTCTTTGCTATCTTCCTTCCTTCCTTGCGCTCTTCTCTCCTTCCTTGCCTCCTATCTTTGCCTTTACTTTGGTCCTTACTTTTTTCCCCTTTTTATGTATCTTCTTTCTTTCTATTCTTCCTTCCTTCTTTCCTACCTTCCCTCCTTTCTTTTTTGCTTCCTTCCACTCTCATCCTTCCATCCTTCTTTCCTTCCTTTCTTCTTCTCTCCTTAATACTTTTGCTTTTCCTTTCTTGCTTGATTTCTTGCATACTTTTTTGTTTCCTCTAATCCTTCCTTCATTCTTTGCTTGCTTTCTTGCTTCTTTCATTTCTTTCCCTGAACCCATTCATCACTTCCTTCTTTTCATACCTGTTTTCTTGGTTACTTCCTTTTTTCATTCAGTGAATCCATCCATGCAAATCCTCCCCTGTCCCTCAAGTCCTAATCCATCTAATCATCAATTACTTCTTTTTTCTTCCTTTCTTCTTACTGCGATGCATAAAGACTCCTTCTAAGCAAGATTTTGTTGTAATTCTCCGTTGCACGAATAAACAATAAATCCTATCTTTATTTCTTACTAGACAAAAAACATCCAGTGGGCCATCAAAGGTAAAAGCCAACCAACCTAAAGATGAAAAGCCAGATGATGTCGAGGTAAATTAACGCAATTTATTTTGTAACCTGTAACATTTTTGCAGGAATTGGGTGAGGGGAGGGGGACTTTAGTAACCCCACTCTACCCCCTACCTTTTAGCTTCATATACAGCTGGTATAGGTGACACCAGATATACGACAAATTTCAAAACGCATAGCCTATATGTTGACTAGTGATTATAATAATTTGGCTAATGGCAAATCAATGATTTTCAGGTTGTTGATGAGCCAACAGTTGCTTCCAGAGCAAACCCTGGCAATAACACCACCACAGGCAACGCCATTGCAAAGTCTGATGAACGACCATCTAATACAAAAAAGAGACAGCCTCCATCTTTGAGGCCTGCTATTCCACACCGCCTGGAACCACTGCGTCGTCCTGCAACAAATGGCGACGAAAATCATGGCACACCCGAAGATCTTCGTGCTGTAGAAGAAAACCCAAATGTGTTTGGTCGATTTTCTTCCAAGTTGCAAAGAGAACGCCATAATATGAAAGAGCATGGAGAAGTATTGCCATCAATGTTTACTCCTGATAGGAAGAACACAGAGCTTGAGAAAGTGGTCCAAGCAGCAGGAGAAAACCCAAATCCGTTGGATTGCTCTTCCTCCACTCTTGGAGATATCCTCCCATCAAGACTCACTCCTGAGAACAACACCGCAGTGCTTGAGAAAATAACCTCAGAACCATCAAAAGACTGCACCACTCAGCATCCAGTGAATCAGATGGCTATACTTGAGATGATCGAGGAAATGCAGCAGCTGAAAGATCACCTCAAGGATGTCAAAGCCAGGCAGTGTTCAAAGACCAAGAATAACACCTATGTCCTTGATACAAAAGATCAAGAACTGGATCAGAGTGCACACCCAGTCAAATATGTCAAGGCAATGGTCAATGACATGAATGTCATGGTTAAAGACATAGATCTTGATATGACATGTGTCCATCAAGCTGCCAAAGAAGTAGTTGAAAGCATGGTAGAACGTCTTAAGAAGTCCAAGGATAACTTTGACGAAACCTTGCTGACACACGAGAAAGAGATCTTAAGACTTCAAGGCGTAAACAACGAGACCCAGTACTTACTTGTCGAAGGGGATGCCAAGTTCAAGTCTCTTGAAAAGGCGATAGACCTGACGAACGAGGAATATGAGAAACTGCAGAAGCACAATGCTGACCTGCTGGAAGACAACAACCGCCTTGAAGCTGAATGCCAGAAAATGAATGATGACATGATATTTCGCGCCAAAGAACTTGGAAGCGAGGACTTGCTAGAGCAAAACAAAGGACTGGCAGCAGAAAATGACAAGTTGAAGCTAGAAGAAACATTCCGTGTCCGAGAGCTTACAAATCTTCAACTTGAGATTCAGAGAAGAGATACACGATCCTATCAACTTCTTGATGAGTACCATGTTATGTGGAAAGACAAAAGTTCCCTGAATCTCAAGGTTGAAGCGCTTGAAACAGAACTACAGCAAACAGAACACGCAAGGCTGAGCCTCCATGAACACAACTCAGCTCTCGGGTGCAAAATAGCTGCAATGGAAGACCATATAAGAGAGCTGGAAAATCACAACTCCTACCTTTCTGGTACTTCTGACGCGTCCATGTCCAACGAATCCGAGGAATTGACAAACAATAGATCAGAAATAGACCCTGATAAAGTGGAAGACACAGAACCACAGCAGACAGGTGATGTGCCTAACATAGGAATCACAGAGCACGTGTTGTTTGTCGAAAATGGGAAGATCATAAATGGACTTGCAGAAAGTTCAAAGAAAATGCCAACAGCTTCTTTGGACGCCATTAAAAACATCGAAAAACCTTCTCACATTATCACAAGAGATGGTAAAAAGATCCAGAAGTACCAATCAGTAGAAAGCAAGACAATTCCAGAACAAGCTAATCAGAGTGTTTCAATTCTGAAAATGATGTCAGAGAAAATCCAGCGCCTTGGAAAGAAAAATGCAGAAGAACAGAAATGTGAGGACGGGTTCGACGACACGGTCTTCACAAATAATACTGAAGAAGAAGTTGATAAACCATTTAACAACATGGTTGAAAGTCCCGCCTTCAGCAAATCAGTTGCTGGAATGGCAGGGGAAACCGCCGAAGAAACTGTACAAGGAGCAGTTGAGGAAACACATGACAACGTGCTTCAAAGTCCCGCCTGCAGCAAATCAGTTGCTGGAATGGCTGAGGAAACTGCCGAAGAAACTGCAGTCCAGGGAGCAGTTGATGAAAGACTCGAAAGTATGGTTCAAAGTTCAGCTTGCAGCAAACCAGTTGCTGGAATGGCTGAGGAAACCAACATAGAAACAACGGCGACTTCAGAACCAGTTATCGAAGGAATGCTGAACGAGAGCATCATCCCTCAAGGCAGTTTTGAGGACCATGTCGAAGAATCCAACGCTCAAGAACCCTTAAATGAAGTGCCTGGATATGTAACAGCAGCTGGCCAAGAAGTAGCAAATGAGATTCCTTCTCTTGGAGTAGAGTCTTCGATCTCAGCCCAGGAGAACAGTGGAATTGAGATCGCTGAGCCTGCTACGATCCAGCTACAATGCTCACTTGGTGAACCAGTAAACATGACCAATGCGCAATACAGTGGGGACAAGCAAGGAGAGCAGCATGCTGCTGTCTTTCAAGACTTCAAAACTGATAACCAAGTTGATTGGGTCATTCAGGAACAGCATAACCAGCTCACAGAACTCCAAACCATCATTGACATTTTGAGAGAAAAGAACGCTCAACTTGAAAATGAAAAGGTAGAAATCATAAGCGAACATCAAGGATTTCTTCTTGAGAACATGCAAGAGGTTAAGAGACTAAAAAAGCTGGAACAATGCCTGAACGAAAGGGAGAGAATGTTTCAAGCCGGCGAGCTTAAAAACAACAATCAATCTCCAAAAAAGAGCAAGCTTGAGTTGAAGGAAGAAGCTGATTGGTATGACGAGTGTGTGAAAGCTTCTCAGCGCATCCGCCAAATCGAGAATCTAATGGCGAAACAGGACAAGATGCTCAACGATCTCGAAAACGACAGAGATAGGCTCTTAAAAGTCAATAAGGATCTTCGACTTGAGATGGCAAACATGCTGTCTGAAGATGCCTCGTTTTTGGGACTACCTAAACCACTGCAGGGATTAGAAGATATCCTGAAACAGCTGCGACGAAGCAAGGTGGTCTGCAATGGAGTGCGGAAGAAGATTCGCTGCTACACAAAATGTGACGTTGCCATCGAAGAACTTCAGAAGATGAAGCCAGACACCTTGGTGATTTCCATTGGAGATTTTGCGCCGAATGAAGATGAACAACCACGAGCAAAGACACCAATCACCCATGAGCAGTTGTTGATCAAAAAGCCCAAAATGATCAAGAGGCATCGAATGAAAAATATGCAGAACCGGCTTTTCCAGAATCCAAGTGCTGTGGGGTCAACACTTAATGGATCCGGAGGAGCTGCGTTCCCTGCTGGTATAAGACCAAGACATAAAAGGGTAAATATCTATATTGTTGAAGGACCTTGCTGCTTAGGCACTTTGAATGGCACATTAATATCAATAGGTGACGTACTTATTATAGCATTTGGCAGCAGCACGGCCAACTAGTAAGCTATTTATTGCTCATTACGTAGATCAATTTTGACCCCCCACTTAAATTCCTTTAGTGCTTAGTTTCTGGGTGTGTTAATGATAGGTTATATATGGGAGTGCCCCCCCCCCCCCCCCGGAGTACTTGTTTAAAATGCTAAAATTTCCTCGTGCCAGTTATAGAGACGGGCTGCAAAGTTCTCAATTCAATTAACTGAAGCTTATTGATATTCTGAAAAGATGTCCCTGATCAAATGGTGGAACATTCTCTTGCCACAGAAATCCCAGCATCCTTTTTTAAACTTAAAAGTTTATCTCAAAATCTTGACGATTCTGTGACATCATATTTCACTTGATTGTTATTTCCTTGTTTCCCAGCAGCGCTTGAGCATCTAACCCAAATATTTTTCTAAAGATGATGACATAGGATCTCAAACATATTCTTTTCTCTTTCTCTTGCCAGAAAAATCCTAGCATTTTATTACGATGTAGTCAAAATCTTACCAGAATTAACGAAGGTAGAGATGAATTACTAGCAGAAAGATTGGAGGAAAACTTCGATGAAAGCAACGAAGAAACAGACCAAGAGGAAACAGGAATGGAAACAGTGGAAATCAATGCGATAGCTGTTGGAGAAATGGAAGACACAGGAATGGAAACAGTGGAAGTCAATGGGACAGCTGTTGGAGAAATGGAAGACACAGGAATGGAAACAGTGGAAGTCAATGGGACAGCTGTTGGAGAAATGGAAGACAGAAGAATGGAAACAGTGGAAGTCAATGCGATAGCTGTTGGAGAAATGGAAGACACAGGAATGGAAACAGTGGAAGTCAATGTGACAGCTGTTGGAGAAAAGCAAGACACAGGAATGGAAACAGCGGAAGTCAATGGGACAGCTGTTGGAGAAATGCAAGACAGAGGAATGGAAACAGTGGAAGTCAATGTGACAGCTGTTGGAGAAATGCAAGACACAGGAATGGAAACAGTGGAAGTCAATGGGACAGCTGTTGGAGAAATGCAAGACACAGGAATGGAAACAGTGGAAGTCAATGTGACAGCTGTTGAAGAAATGCAAGACACAGGAATGGAAACAGTGGAAGTCAATGTGACAGCTGTTGGAGAAATGCAAGACACAGGAATGGAAACAGTGGAAGTCAATGGGACAGCTGTTGGAGAAAAGCAAGACAGAGGAATGGAAACAGCGGAAGTCAATGTGACAGCTGTTGGAGAAATGCAAGACACAGGAATGGAAACAGTGGAAGTCAATGGGACAGCTGTTGGAGAAATGCAAGACACAGGAATGGAAACAGTGGAAGTCAATGTGACAGCTGTTGAAGAAATGCAAGACACAGGAATGGAAACAGTGGAAGTCAATGGGACAGCTGTTGGAGAAATGCAAGACACAGGAATGGAAACAGCGGAAGTCAATGTGACAGCTGTTGGAGAAATGCAAGACACAGGAATGGAAACAGCGGAAGTCAATGGGACAGCTGTTGGAGAAATGCAAGACACAGGAATGGAAACAGTGGAAGTCAATGGGACAGCTGTTGGAGAAATGCAAGACACAGGAATGGAAACAGTGGAAGTCAATGTGACAGCTGTTGGAGAAATGCAAGACACAGGAATGGAAACAGTGGAAGTCAATGGGACAGCTGTTGGAGAAATGCAAGACAGAGGAATGGAAACAGTGGAAGTCAATGCGATAGCTGTTGGAGAAATGCAAGACAGAGGAATGGAAACAGTGGAAGTCAATGCGATAGCTGTTGGAGAAATACAAGACAGAGGAATGGAAACAGCGGAAGTCAATGCGATAGCTGTTGGAGAAATGCAAGACAGAGGAATGGAAACAGTGGAAGTCAATGCGATAGCTGTTGGACATATGGAAGACACAGGAATAGAAACATTTGAAGGATGTGCCGATGAAATGCTCGATGGATCTGCAACAGAAATGCTAAGCAAAAGAGTATTTGCAGAGATCGAGAAAGAAAATGCAGAAGTTTTTGGTGAAAATTACACTACGGTTCCAAGGTCAGACTGCAGCAAATCAGTTGCTGGAATGCCTGAAGAAACCCTTGGAACAGAAATATACGACGATGATAAGGATGAATGGCCACTAGCAAGTGCTAATCGATTGTTTGAAAGGTACGTAAATTCCTTTTTAACTGAACCTTGATACAGCTATTTTCTCTACTGCCGATCTGCATGCGCACACCATTGATAAAGTATACTCTTGTTTTTAAAACATCAAAACAATAAATGAGGCTGACAGGAGAATACAAAAGATACTCGGGATCAACTAACCGAAGTCAAAATAACCGGCCAAGGAGATGTGAAGAAGGGGCGGGGGGGGGGGGGGGGGTATTCTAAAATACAGATGATCCTCGAATGGGCTTTTGTCACACAGCGGCCATATTGGTTGAAACAATGAGTTTCGATTCCCTTGGGTCCCCTTGCCCTCGCTTTGAGGCGCTTCATAACGTTCCAAACAAAGGTTTTTGCTCTCAAGGGAATAAACATGGCCGCCTTGTGATAAAGGTCCATAGAGAGGTTATATGAACATTAAGAAGAATTTCTAAGGAATGAATTTATAATGAAATAGATACATATTTCAACGTTTCATGATCATTTGAAGGCTCTACTGATAACAATTCCTTTCCCTGTGAAGTAAACCACTCCTGGAAAACAAGCTGACTACGATATAGCAAATCCTGCCGCGGAATTAGCAAACGAAGCATATGAAACTAAATATATATATATATATTATTCCTCAACAGCGCCAGACAGCTTGAAATCCTGAGGAAAATTTTGACCAAAAAACCATCAAAACTGAAGAAGAAGAATGTTGATCGAATGGCATAATTCTGCATGAATACTTTGTATACCGTTAAACTTGAACTGAAATCTTATTTTTGCCCAATGTGTATGTGTGTAAGAAAGAGAGAGCGAGAGCGAGAGAGTGGCCAAGTGTTTTATTTATCGGCAATCTCAATAACTCAATGTGTACTAGTAAGCTATAAACAGGCCTAGGAGGAATTAAAAAACATTACACTTTAACGCAGGTGAAACAAATTTATTGCAATTGATATTACAATAATCTGGTACATGCTATAATTGAGTTTCAGATCAAAATCGTGCTTAGAAAATATTTTCGATTTTATTTTTTAGTTGGAACATCGGCTGACCAATAGGATTTTAAATGACTACGCTCCCCTCCCCCTCCCACTATAGTTGTCATATTGATAAGTGATGAGTCTCTAGCTCACTATTATGTATGCGCATACATTGAGTACTTCATACCCTCCTGTCAATGAATGTCGCATCAATAACCATGTTCAAAAGCGGAAGTTTAATTTCTAGTCCTTAGTCTTATGCAAAACAGCCTACAGCCACGATGGTCATTGAGTCGATTAGGTTTCGAAGTTATAAGCTTCTTGTCGTTCTAATTTGAAGCTGATGAATTACTAAAAAAATGTTAACCTTATCTGAATTGAAATCATATCGAGCCTTATTGTTGAGGGCTAGCACCAGACGACAGGCTAGACTGTGGATAAGGACATCATGCATTAGTATAAATACAAAGGTGATTATACAAAATCGCGCGCTCTGATTGGTTTTCTATCTCGGATTATCAGCCGATAATCACCTTTTCGGACAAAATGGCTGTCAGCGTGACCGTCGCGCTTTTAAAAAATAAAATATTTTCACTTTCAATGTTGTTTCCTTCTTTCTTTTTTGAAATAATCACCTTTTTATTTATACTAAAACAATTATTCACCTCAAGCTCAGTGGTTATCGATGAATATTTACCTCGCAGCTCGAAGACTCGCCGCTCGGTAAATATTCATCGATAATCACTTCGCCTTCGGCGAATAACTGCTAAATAATATTCAGAGGATACGAAAATAATAGACAAGCCACATTTTGGAAAATAAAGCGAGAAATGCTGGCTACATAATTACATAATTCATAAAAATAGAAAATATTCGTTCAAGAGCCAATTTCGGTCTAGTGCTTTTTTCATCAATCTTTCGCGGTTCACTCTCCCCGCCCCCACCATCACACACCCACCCGGTCTCTAAACTTATGTCTTTGGATCCAGAAAATGGCGATGGTGTGAAAATGGGCAGGGGGACCTGAAGTACCTTTGGGGGGAGGAGCGGGGGGATGGGGGAGCTTTCTATCGAATCCAAATTTAGGGGGACCCCAAAAGCTTTCAGCTTTGCAAATGGGATAAGAAAGACTATTTACCAATTTCTCGCCCTCTTCGTTGTACGCACATAATTAATACTGAATAGCCCTTATTAGACCTAAATATATGATGACATCCATAAGGAGAGTGACATATCTTGTCCAGCTTTCCACATTAGCATCCGAGAAAAACACAGGAAGGTTTATAATGAACTTGTCTAGACATTGATTTCAAACCTCCAGAAAACACTTGCGATAAAGGAAAACTGACAAAATTCGCTAACAAATTTTCGTTATTAAATATGTAAATAAGGTGAGCCCTGTTCCGGCCTTAATATTGAAAAATTGGTCTGATGTACCGATCACCGGAACTACTCTCAGATATCACCTTTTTCCTACCCACGTACTTTTTTAATACATGTATGCATGCAGCTTGTGTAGACTTTAGAGTTTTGTAGCGATACGTCTGTAGATAAGGTCCAGTTTGGCTGTATTTTTCTCCTCTTTTACTGAGCAAAACTTTTTAACAGAAAGTACAAAATTCGACAGGCGTTCCTATACGGTTCAGGTCCAGTCTTCGAACGCGTGATTGGCATAAATAAGTTATGTTTTGATTGCAATGAACAAGAAGGCAAGACTCAAAACATAACATCAAGGACATCAAAATCCTGGGCTTCTTCACGAGGTCGGAACCAGGATCACAGCTTACAGGGAAAAAAAAGAAATATAGCGCTCTCTCTCTTCGTAGTTAAAGCATGAGGATCAAGTTCTAGAATATATTTTAGTAACTGGTTCGGTATGTGGCCGATATTGGAAGCTATTTATAATCGTCGATCAGTGGACTTCTCTTGATAGCTCCTTTCGTTGATGAAATATCAAGTCCGGCTCAGTTAGTTTTTTTAGAACTTAAACTTGGAGGAAATTATCCAAGAATATGAATACAACAGATGTTAGAAAACAGGGATTTTTACGAAGACTCAAGGTAAGTCTTATTGATGTGTGGTGCGTGTACTTCAATCAGGTGTTTCATCCCCGTCCGACCTCCTACAATAACTGACCATTTTAACGAGCTGATTGCCTTAATGGAAAAATATTTTAATCCATCCTAGAGACCACTAAAATACTTGGTTGTGATATTAAAGAACTATTATTTTTAAGTCGTTGCAAAAGTATAGCGTGTCTTATTACAAGCTCGAACAGGTTCTAGTTGACCGACCGCGAGTTGTGTGCTGCTCAAAACTCCGTATATTTTGTCCTGATTGCTTATAAATAGCTCTTATACAGCTTAAAATATCTTTGAAAATTCTTAAGGATCTTAATTTTTTTTAATGTTGTAAAACTGAGGTCTTTGACTTGGTGTGATTGTAACAAGAAGAGCACTGAATGAATGTGTGACCTCGGTCAGAACAAGTCTGCATGTAATAATAATAATAATTCCCTCGAGGCAAGAAAAACACTTAAAACAAACTTTACAATGTTAGTTTTAGTTCAAGTTTTCTCCGGCTCCCTGTCTCTATTTTTCATATTTTTTTTCGTGTTTTTCTTTATTAATTGTGTTGTGCAATAAGCCTTTTCCTTTATAGAACTCCTATTACATCTTGCAAAATATGATATTCTATACACTATCGCTTTAAGTTTTATTTCTTGTGTTTATAAACGATTCTATGGGTTTTGTATGCGAATGACAAAAACGTGAAACTTCTAATATTTTATACATCCGCGAAATAAACTTTTCTTATTAAGAGACAATTTCTGATTCAGCGAAAAATTAAAGAACCAATGACTTGTCAATAACTAACAATTGTTCCAATTTGTTCTTAATTTTTAGACTTCAAAAAGACGATATTTTGTTCTGCGTACCTTATCGACATATGGCAAACCAAGACTAGAATATTATGAAAGTGAAAAAAAGTTTCGTTCAAATGGTCTACCAAAGCGAACGATTTATCTTACAAGCTGTTTCAACATCGCGCGAAAGGACGACACAAAGCATAAGTTTGTGTTTGCACTCTACACAAGAGAGGATGCGTTTGGACTCATTTGTGAGACTCAAGACGAGCTAGACTCCTGGCTGGAAGCTTTATTGAACGAACAAAGAAATAGTGAAAACTTCAGTGAGAATGGTGAGTTCAATTTTTCAATTTTCAAAAAGTCTGTATTTGCATTTGCCAATTTTAACGTATTGTTTAGTGAGTTTGTCCGAAGTGGACTTTGAAATGTTTAGAGAGGATTAGATTACAGTCTCTGTGACTGTCCGTCAAAACTCTGTAAATACATTTCTTATTGTACGGTTATTTGACGGGGAAGTGACATTGCAAAAAATAATCAAATTGCTCTAAATTTAACAGATAATTTCGTGCTGGAAGATGTTTTCATTTTGTCTTTCGTATTTAAGTGTAATAAGTGGGAGTTATTTTTTTAAGGAATAACTCACGACTCAGTAGCGTTTTGTCAGCTTACTTCACTAGCCATTGAACAAAGTGATTTATGATCAAAATCCTCTCGCACATGAATAGGATTAATGGATTGCATCATAATACATTCTATATATAAGTAAATTTACATGAAATATATCAAAAATTAAGTGTTTTAAGCTGACAAAAATTTCAGATCAAATGTGCTTATGAATAGTTGTCACCAGATTAAATAAATCTTGCTGAAATTCATCAAAAATTTGTAAATGCTAATTACATGTTAATAAAAAAACAAACATTATTCCAGTTATTTTACACTCTATTTTGTTTGTTTAATGTAATCTTGATACATTTGTGTTTTGTCAGCATTTTTTATGCCCAGGATATAAAAAAAATATCATTTCAGCAATCTTTATAGCATCTCCCATAGATATATAGTTTGAGATCTGAATTTTCTAGGGGTGGGGAGGGTCTGTGGAGTCAGAGTCTATTCTGGAAAATTCTTTATTAAAATATACTTTAAGAATGTACAATACTGAAATGGACTCAGAAAAAATTCTGAGCCCCAGATTGGAATCGATCCCATGACCCTCCATATACTAGTCGGATGCTTTACTACTGAGCTACTGGAGACTCTAATGTTAGAGCATCTGACTAGTATACAGGGGTTTTTGGTTTTGATTCCCATCTGGGGCTGAGAGGTTTTGTCCAAGTCCATTTCAGTATAGTATGATAATATATATATTTCTTATTCTATCATCATATGCATATACCATGTTTATAAAATAAGCTTGTATGGTGATCTGAGAGAGGGTGGGGGTTGAGCTGTTGTTGGAGTATTTAAATGGTAATGAGAAGCTTGAGGCTATATTGCTGTAAGATGTAGAGTTAGTAGTCATCAATGCAATATGAATTATTTGGTACCATAGAAATAACCATGGTCGGAAATCGAAAAGTATCTTATCAGGTAATGTTGTTAGGTGATGCTATAGAACAGGAAGAACCATACAAAAACGTATTAAAACTACAATATTAATTTTCATATACTACTAGTGTACACGTAGAATGTGGATCTAAGTGGATATAGAGGCTTTGAACCATCACATGGTGGCAGCCATGACAGCTGGCAAGAACAATATAATTAGGTCTATTCTGATTTACATGATAAAGAATTTAGTTTCCCAGGGGAAAAGACTCCTGTCATGGCTGCCATGATGTGATGGTGCAAATAAGCCTCTATATCAATGTATGTATTCTGGGACAGATCCCCCCCCCCCCCCCCCAATCGACTTTGTGCCCCTATTTTGAAGATAACCAAGTGAATACAAAACAATGTTTTCTTTCTTTGATTCTGAGGGCTGCACTGTGCCAACTTTGTGTCCTTACTTTGTAACTTGCAAGATATCAGACACAAGGTTCAAACTTTGGGGGGGGGGGGGGTTCAGCATTTTCCGTGCAGGTGCTCCTATAATGCTGCACCCCTCCCTGAGCAAAATCCCGGTTCTGCCCCATACATATATACATACATGGAAACCTACTCTTCCAATTTATTTGATTAACAGAGACAGAGTAGTTTATTGTCAATTGTCTTTTTATCTCGATCAGTGCATAGTAATAAAAACAGTGGAAATATCTGAGTTCTTTGTTATCAGCCTATACAGCATAGTACACTGTATCTCATTTGATGAGTTTTTTCTTTAACCTTCAACAAGAAAATACTAACAAGGACTTCATTCATTCTGTTGTAGAGTACTCACCAGATAGTGGAGGTTTTCCAAAGTCTTTTTCTTCAAGTTCAATGAAAAGGGAATATTTTACACCAGCATCACATGGTGAGTAACCATTAAAAACCTTTTTTGAACCCTGAAATAACCTCTGGGTTGATCAAAGTCAGGGTATGGCTAACACACAGATAGAACCCTGAAACAACCTATGAACCTGGTACTTTAGAGAGGCAAATACACTACTGTTAGCACCCTTGATTTAGAGAAACAGAGAGAGCATTAAACAAACAAAAAAATAACAATATTCCTTTCTAATTTATTTTATTAGTTTCTTCGTGGCCAGTCACCGTCAAACCTAGAGGACTGGGAACGAGTAAGAATCTCGCTGGACCGTATCTCCTTCAACTGGCCAATCAGAATTTATCTCTTGTCAAGACACCATCTGAAGAGGTCGTTGCTGATTTCCGTCTGATGAACGTCCGTAGGTGTGGACATACGGATTGTTTTTTCTTCATGGAAGTCGGGAGGTCGTGTGGCACCGGTGCGGGAGAGCTGTGGATGCAAGTAGATGACCCTATATTGGCACAACACCTACACGAAGTTATATTACTGTAAGTAGTAATAGTTTTAACAGTGGCCGCATTTGAGATATAGTAGCTATTCGTCCGCGGGGGAGGAAAACTGGAGAAAAAAACCCTCGAAGCAGCCACACAAAGGACACCGAACCCCGCGGGACTCGAACCCGAGTTGCAAGGATGAGAGGCGGTGACTTTGATTAGCCCAGAGGTTGTTTCAAGGTTTGATCCTTGAGTTAGCCGTGCCCTGACTCAAATCAGTCCAGAGATTGTTTCAGGGTTTGAATTGAGGCTTCAATGATTGCCGTTTTTCTTTTCAGAGCGATGCAATCTCTATCTGGTGAAAGTTCTTCACTTTCAAGATACCGCTGTCACTCAGGAGGACAAAAACAACGACCCACATCCCTGTTGTTGCTAAGTCCAACACGGTCGCGCTCAGATACTGATACTTCTCTTCATAATCAGCCTTCCGATGCACCCTCATCCCCTTCTAAACATATCGAAGAAAACAGTCCTGCATATAGTAAGCCATCAGCCATGTTCCAAAGATTGCTGTCAGTTGGCAAGAGAAAAACAGAAGGTGAGGTATTGCAATGCTATGCATTTCAACAACTAAAGGCTGGATTTCAGAAAAAGGGAACCTTTTGATCCTTCCTATTCCTATTCCGACGCGTTTCTGACTCCGATATTCACTTCGCGTGACAAAGGTGCGGACACAGGATATGATTTTTCATGCGACATTGCAAAAACTAGATCGCCTCGTGTGACCACCCGTGCGATGTGTTCACACTGTGAGGTTCGTCGCGCGCATCGTCGCAAAAATAGAACCCATTTCCACTTCTCGCAACGTCGCCGTCACACTGTGCGATCTCTAATTTTTGCGACGTCGCAAGAAAAATCGCATCCTGTGTCTGCGCCTTCCAACTCCGATTCGTCGCAAGCGAAAACCAGACTTAAAAAGTCATTTTGCCCCCTTTTTGGAATCATTTTGAAGTCAACAATGAGTCAATTCAACACCTTGGTAGTGTAGTTTCACTCATTCCAAAGTGTTGATGAATACTTAATAAAGTATCTTTTGAAGGTGTCGTTTTGAGGTCAACAAACTTCAAATAATATTTTTAACTCATCATGCATGACTGTCTTCTCATTCAATAGCTCTATTATTCCATGTTCACAGATAGGAGTCCCAGACTGTTCTTTAGACGTACGCAATCCAAATCTCTTTCAATCGATCCATGTCAAGGAGGCCTGCTGGGTCGTGCTCAGTCTGTTGACTTTTCGCGTTTATTTAGTGGAGCTGACTTACTTCATCCCCCTGGTAGGTTTTACATTCCCCCTCCACTAAAACCGTAAAACTTGTTTCTCCATCTATAGAACACTCTCCAACCTTTTTCTCTACATTTTCCTTCTGTCAAAGAGTATTCCCAAAACAATGTCACTATATATCACCTGAATTTCTGGGTAATTTTCTTTTTTATTAGCTCTTTTTTATGCTTATGAAAATAGATGGTCAATAGTCCCCTTTAAAGTTTCCCTGCGCCATCTTGAAAGGTAGCCATGCGTTTACGTCGAAGAACTAAGGTGACCTTGCAATGATAGAGACCTTTTTAACGGCTTGGATAATTATTTAATCCCTTGAACTCATTCCAAACTAAAAAGGGGACGTGCACCTCGGACACCCTGTAACCTCCTCCTAAATCCGCCACTATCAAGGGAAGGAACGGTAAATTGACCTTCCCTGAATTCGCTTGAGTCACCACAAAACAATGGCTCCAAGTCGAGTTTTAGACTTGACGTGTTCATATTTACTGTATTCATCAATTCCAATCTTGACCCATTGTTTCGTGGTCAATATGCGTTGCTCTTACTGATGGCGTGGTCCGTTATGTATTTGTGTAGAGACTCCCGAATCGCCCGGTAAAGAAAAAGAAATCCCTTTCGACGTTGGCGAGGAGCCTGTGCGAACGTCATCGAACTCATCCGGCTCATCTGCAAGGAGTTGGGACCAGTCTCATTCGTACATGACCCTGGCACACCATCACATGGAGGGTAGAGGTATATCAATTACTTTGATAGTCACGTCATCAGTCACTTTTGAAGGCGTTTGATATTCAGCTAAGGAAGCGGATGTATAACTACTTAACTCTTTGTTAACTATTTCGACACTTCATCGTTAGTTGTGACATGCGGGCAGTCTTTGTCATGGTCCTCGTAGTTTTCATTCGACTCCGTTGCTTGGTGGTCTGCGGTTGTTGCCCTTTCACCACGCACTAAACGCGCAGACCGCCAGGCTAAGGTTTCATTAATTTATTTTTGGGGGGTTCTTAATCAACTCGAAATCTTAAACGACTGTACATGTTCGAACAACAAATTCAATTTCACGCCGTTCACATCTAGGGAACGAGAGGTAAAACTCGTTTCCTGATTGCTCCTCATTGAAATGCAGATCTAAAACCCACTTGATTCTCCCTTCTATCACACCTAACCTTAAAAACATTTTTGTACTTACTAATTCATTAGATGCTACAGACGAAGGTTATGACAGCACACGTGGAGGGGACAGTACACCGAAGGGTGTTACCACGCCAACGGATAATAAACTACTTTGTATAATAACACCATCCTATGATGGCGGATCATCCGAAGACAGCAGACCTCCAGAGGATGACAGTGCGCAAGAAAATTGTAGTGAGAAACTGAACAATGATGATGGAGGTGTTAAGGTAATGTTTACTTTGATGAGGCAAAACCATTTGCTGATTCTGATTAACAGGTAGGATCGAGAGGTGAGGAGAGATTGAGCGTTTGACTTGATATCCTAGTTTTGGACTACTACTTATCAAGTACTGCTTACGTCTGCTTATATGAGAGGGAAAACAACTTTACAACAACTCTTTTGTATTATTATACATTTTACTCACTATCTCGCTTTTGATTGGCCGAGAGCCCTCAGCCAATCCCTGATATCGTGTGAACTCGACATGATAAATGTAAAACCTACAGATAATACATTTATCATGTCGAGTTCACTCAAGGTCACAATGGAAATGGAAATAAGTTGGCTATTTTTTCGGAAGCAGAATTAAATCTTTATTCTTAGTTTACAAAATGTATAATAAAACAATTATTGAATTCGATTTTCGCATGATATCGTAAATATCAAGACCTCGGCCATTTTATCCGCCTCAGCCTACGGCTTCGGCAGATAACACGCCTTGGTCTTAATAATTTACGATATCATGCTCAAACTCATCCAATAATTGTTTAGTGTCCCCTGGGGAGAGGAAGCAAAAAAAAGGGCCCTAGAAGCTAATGGCTTTGTAATAGCGCTTATCTAAACTATCTTGTTCTTGTAGGAAGAAGAAGAACAAGAAAATGTCCAGGAAGGATTCGACAGCATTACTAATTCAGAAAACGGAATCTCCATTGAAGCTGACGCAGAGCAGGGAAAGATATCTTCAAGAAATCGCTCAAGATACGAAGATATGTCTTACAACTTTGAAAACCTGAAGATGAAAGGAGAACGAGACGATGAAGATGTAAGTTCCGATGAGTCTGAAACATTGGCTCATCCATTCGAGCATTTGACAATGCCATCACAGTGCTCACCTAAACAAAGGCGCACTTCAGAGCCAGTTAATAGTAGTCAGTCTCAACCAATGGCAGTTTTTCCTGTAGACCTCGTGACATCACAGACAAAAGAATCTCCAAAGCAAAGACGTACCTCTGAACCTGTCACCCCAAGTAAATACGAATTGCGAGAACTTGTTCAGATAAAAAATTCTCCTTCTTCTTCGCCTCGAAGAAGCAAGAAAGGCGTTTCTTCTTTAGCGTCAACTATAAACGATTCAATCGCAGAAAATCCCGATTCTGAATCCGACTCGCCCTCCAGTTCCAGAAGACGGCGAAACACCAACGGTACATCAGCTGATACTAGCCATGATTATATAATGATGTCCCCTCAAGATGGATCACATACGTATATCAACATGACACTCAGAGAAGGATTAAAATCCTTTGAAGATGGACCCACATATATGAACTTTCGGCCAGGAGAAACTTCTAGCCTCAGTGAGAAGAACACTGAAGAACACAGTTACATGAATTTTAAACCTGGGGATATTCCTGAGGAGAGCGAGGTAAAAGAACCACCGAGCTATATGAACTTCAGTCCTGGAAGTGAAACAAGACACGAGTCAGTTTCCCCTCGACCGAAACGAAAGCATGCCTACGAGAACTTGAATTTGAATGGAACACTAAAAGTCAGTGAATTTGAATCTCATGATTATATGAACTTCAGTCCTCTAGGAAAGGCCGAAGACAAAGGCGATTCTAAGGCTAAATCTCTATCGTTATCCCCTCGGGGCTCATTTGGAAGCTTGCTGAGCCCAACTTCCGGTCGGCCGCGAAGAATTCAAAGGCGGGAAAGTGAGCCAATTCCCGGTGGACTTCTGTCAGATGAAGAAACGGGAATGTTATTTCTCGATTTCAGTAAAAAATCATCAAAGCCTGAGAAAGGATTGAACTATGTGTCTCTTGATCTCAGTAAAAATAAAAAGAGATCAGGAGGTAAAGGTTTGACCAAGACAAGACCATCTTCCATCAACACTCTTCCGTGTCAGAAAAGATCCTGGGACACGGGCCCTAAATCCGCGCCATTAGAGTCTGGGTACGCTGAAATAGATTTCGCCAAGTCTCAAGGACTGCGGCAAGCTATTCTAGAACACGAGAAAGGTAAACCGCAAAAAGAATAGCGCCGTCAGTTTTATTTTTCAGCTCAGATAAATGTACAAAATGACACTTTTTAAAAGTGAATCTTTTTAATTTTAGAGTCATTTTGATAAACATTTCAGACAGCTGAGTGCCACACCAGTTTCGCATTCGATCATGCAAACCGCTGTTTTTGAAGACCACAGACTCATGTGTACAGGATTAGCCTCGTTTATAAGTCAGCTATTCAAAGAAGAATATTTGAAGAATACGAATTCGAAGACAAAAATTTCATGTCAACAAATTTCAGTTCTAAAATTAAGATACAGTCCCCGGCTTTCAAAATTGTCTTGTGAGCCTTGTATGCAAGCCGATATGCTGTTTTTGATAGCTACAGACTCATTTACAGCTATTTAAAAAAAGGGTGAATGGGCGTACGGTGATTGGAGATTGCATAACCGAAAATTAAAGCTAGTGTGCATTGATATCCTTTCGGTCGTGCAATAACCAATCATCGATCGCCATTTATTCGCCCCTTGAAACTTTTTTGAAATAGCAGTGTATACAGAAGTAACCCTGTATGTTACTACACAGACATTAAAGGTCTGTTGGATTTAAAAACATTGGTGTTATTCAAACTACACCTGCATTACATTACATTTTAGTTTTAAAGATAATGTGTAGTAAAACGAGACTAAACCCGTACAAATAAGTCAAGCTGTAGTCAAGGACCACAGCGATATTTCCTCTTTTTTACCACAAAGCTTCTGTTCTGAGTCCTTGAGAAATTACTTCAATTTGGATGTCAGTGCATGCAACCCTAACAAAAATGTCTTTAACATGGTTGCAACCAATCATGAATTGAATGAGCCAGCGAAACGAAGGCATAAAGCCTGACCTTATATTTTAAAATGTCCCGACTGCGGTCGTTTTAGACCCACTGTTTGGAGAGAATATTAATTGCTATAAATTTGGCTCACCCAAGATTTTTTGATAGGTTTTAAATTTCTAATACATCAAAAGAGTAGTTAAGGCCCACTTTAACTTCGATCTTCTGAGGCGAACCTAATGACATTATAAGCCAGTTCAAAGCTTAAGAATCGTTTTCAGTGCGCATGCGATTTTATCCCGAATTTCTCACCTTTTGTTTAATTAAAAACAAGGTTTAAACAAAATTAAAGAAGGTGAGAAATTCGGGATAAAATCGCATGCGCACTGAAAACAATTCTTAAACTTTGAACTGGCTTATAAAAGACCGCTTTATATATATTGTTTTCAATGTGTTTGGTTAATGAAAAGATCGACGTTTGAACTACGCCTTAGTGTATCAAGCTGAAAGCAATTATTTTTATTCAAGATTATAATATCCTTAAGAATTTTTTAAACGAAATGAATTTTATACCAATATGTATACAATGTACTAGATATACGTATTTGCAAAAACGTTGACCAAAAACAAACAATATACACTTGACTTCTTGTTAGCTTAGTACTGATCCTATTGTAGCGTATCTCTGATGCTGAAGATGACCGCAAAAGCGATACCCATGGTTTTGGTCAATGTTTGTGCAAATAGGTGTACGTTCACGGAAAGAATTATGTAAATAAGTTAAGGTTGTAATTTTTATCAGAGCACGCAGTAAAAACTGTTTGAAGAGAAGGCACAATTTTTATCAGAGAAGTAAAAATTGAAGGCATTTTTTTTCGCAGGCAGTTGCATGGCAACGTCAAGGCCGCCATGGTGGTGATATTTTAAATCATGTGTTATTTCTTGCCAGGCTGCTTGTTTGAAAAAAAAGCCAGTACTTCGCGCTAATTTTGAAGATATCCAAAATTACATAATTTTAAGTTTCCCTTGTCCCTCTGATAACCTCAACATTTTCTGTTTGGATGTCAGAGTGAATATCTCAGAAACGAAAAGAATAAAATAAAGCTTCATCAAAAAAATTTGTTTGGTGCCACTTCGTAGACAGTGGCTAACAAACCTCACTGCAGCCGTCGTTCTGTCATCAAATTGGGATTTAAAAGTTGATGAGTCTTTGATATCAAACAACAGATCAGAAAACGGCGCCATTCTTATTTTGAAGGGCCTTTAAAGTGCACATAACCTTTTTTTCAATGCCTTCAATACTGATTGCACATGACGTAAATAGTTCAATGCTAAATTATTTCTTGATTTGAGTGATGCGTCTTTAAGACATGAAGGTTTATCTTTTATGTAAACCACGAGTAAAATAAGGATGCTTTTTAAATACTGTTTGTGTGAACCAGATTAAATTTTGTATATTTAATGAAGCCTTACCAGACGTCACAGTCATTAACATATTGGAAGGCATTGGAAAAAAGGTTATGTGCACTTTAAACTCGCAGCTAGGTCGATCTTCCTTCTCGAATAAATTAGAAATGGGATAAATCGCGAACAATAGATTTTTGAAATTGTGACGCATTTCCATGTCCGATTGAATTGCTTGCTAACACTCTTTGAAATAATGCCAAAGAGGAGGCTAACCTGAGCGATGGATTCGATTCAAAAGGGATTGTGTTTTCTGCCCAGATTCTATTCATCTTTTTGGGTTTCGTTATTTGAATCACAGCTGACCTTCACGTGTAGTTCTCTATAAAACACAAGCACTCAAATCACTTAACCTGGAACAAAAGACTTCTTTCAAGAGGAATTGAAATCTCAATTTTAAAAGGTCTAATCAGAAATGATTGTTTAAAAATGGAAGTCAAAAATAAGTGTATTTTTAGCGACACGTAAACAGACTTGACACATCCCACGGTTCTCTTGGGCAATACAGGGAGTTCGACTCCCCTAAGTTACCATTCTTTTTTTACTACGAACCACCACCAACAATACTATTGCTACTACTGCTGCTAAGGTACCACTGACTCACTACCACGTGCACTACTGCCACTTTCACAGCCACTACCACTACTTTCGAAATATTAATGATGGTGATGGTGATGATAATTTCAATAATTGTAGGCTGCATGTATAATCGTGAATCTCTCTTTACTGCGATTCTCAATATTCTGCGAACTCAGAAATTTCAACGACTTGTTGTGAAATTGGTTTTTCGCTGCCGTCAATCAAAACTAATCAGTCGGTCGGTACCTTTTATATTTTTGACTGGCGGCAGTGAAAAACCAAATTCCAATGAACAACTCTCAACTACCGAGTTCGCAGAATATCGAGAATCGCAGTAAAACAGGTAATTTACAACTGGCTGCTTGAATTAAGATAAAAGAAATAAAGTAAAATAAATTCCAACTTTAGTACATTTTCGATAAACTTTTAAGTTTTAAAAAACTTCATTAAGTCTTGATTATTACAGTCTTTATTCCTACAGCAGAACTCTTTATAATATGTTGTTTTTAATGGCAATGTTCGTAATTTCGTAACTTCACGGCCCCAACCTACCCCCGCTGGTAACGTTAGGCCCCCACCCCTCCCCACAAGAACAAGCAAGTTTCGCCTAGAAATCCATTTTCTTTTCGCAACCTCCATCAAAGAAATATAATCAGAAATTTCATGATCACTTATCAGGGAAATTCAATTTTCCAATATTTGAATTTTGACATTCTACATGGTTTGGTCTCTCAACTTGCTTTCTGAAAAATTGAATTCAGCACTGCAAACATGTTTTTGGATAACTAGTGACTTTTATAACATTAATAACACACAAAAAAATTAATTCGTTTGAAGTATCATCAGAAATCAATTTTCATTTTTTTTGGATTCTGAATGAACGAAACGCCAACGGACCCAACACGTTAACCAATATCTTCTGACATTGCAAGGAAATACGACAATTCTTTTGCAAGAACTTTTATTAGAGCACTAATAGATATGATTACAGACATTTACTTTTTTGAAGTGGCTTGTTAAATGTTGGACAGTTTTTTGGTATCTATATTTTTTGTTTGACATTATTTTTGTAAAACTGCACATCCGAGGATATATGAATAGAACTAATACTACAATAAATATAACTATATACAACAACCACAACTTTACTTTTAAGCTTCTACAGATAAAGGAGCAACCTTATGGTGTCGTTCACTTGAACCTGATGGCTTTTTCAGTTTTCTTGTTGGCTTTTCCAGTTTGATGTCATCTGATCCAAAGGGATTCTTCAGCAGTTGTTTGACGGCCGCTCGAAACCTGGTTGTACGTACAAGATAGATATAAGGATTGCATCCACTTGAGCAGTACAGAAAATAAGGGGCAACAAAACCGAACCATTTGACCTCACTGGAACTCATCATCTCTTCGGGACTAACAGCAGCGTACAGGATGCAAGGCAAATAACAAAGAACATAAGCAGCTATGCTGAGGCCAATAGTCGAGGTGGCTTGCACTTCGCTTCGGGTTCGGGCCCTGTCCAGTCGAATTGGTTGGGAGTCGTGATGTTCCTTGAGGAGCTTTGCAAAACGCTGTAAGAACAGAGAGCAAGAAATCACAAAGCAGAAAGTGAAAACGATGTAAAATTTCACCTAAGTACTTGCAGGAAAATCTACGCTACTCAATAGATACGAAGTTCATTTAGTTGGACGGTGTGCAGTTTCGTTATGTCAAAGAAAAATAATAAAACTCACCCTTGATTTGCGTCTATAACTGTACCGTGTCAGCAAGGACAGAAGTATGATCGCCAGGCCAAACATCAAGTAGATGAAAATGCCAACAGTCCTACCAATCTCGTTGAAGTAGGCTATCCGATACATGTAAGTAGGGACATCACCGAGATCGATCCGGCTAGCAAAAACCTCCCATGGTATTAGTATAGCGATGGATAACAGCCATACCACTCCTAGGACTCTTGCAGCCTGGGCTTTGGTCTTCTTGACGTAGTATCGCAGTCCCCAAGATATCGCAATGTAGCGATCGGTCATGCTGGCCACCATACTTGTGATTTTTAAGATGTTGAAGAGATTTTCTGCACTGGCTATAGCTAATGACACCCATCTACCACGGAACGTCTCTTCCATCTCAAGAATTCCATTAATGGTAAAGTGTGGAAGATTGATTAGGATATTGAGCATATCCGCGATGGCAAGGTTTGCAAGAAACATATTAGGAATGGTACGGATGGATTTGAACCTTTTCATCAGAATACAGATGGTTGAATTTCCAGTGAGAGAGGCCACGGCAAGGCAGCCCACCAGGATAAGTTGAGTTATAATAGTAAAACTTGACTTGCCATAGATGGCACTGCTGGACTGAGTCCCTTGTGGGGTTTCGAAGTTTTCCGATGACTCTTCCATTGACTTAATACATGAGTGCTTTGACAAAAACTCGAGGGTTCTGTTCTTATTCAGTAATATTAGTATGCTTGTAGACCCCTTGCACCTCAATTTGGAGGTCAAAACAAACGAATTTCAATATCCTGAGAATTGGAAACCTATTTTTTTGTCCTCCAAATTGAGCTGTATTATAAAGTGCTGCAAAGTGTCTACTTTTTCTGTTCATTATTAAAAACAACAGGAAAAGAGAAATTTGACTTGCGTTGTCAATATTGTTAATATTCATTTTTTGATAACGTTTGTTAATCATTGTAATAGCATATCGAGGTTTTTAGATTGATTCTATGTATAGTCAGATTCCCACACATATCACAAAACCCATAGAAAACCCGTTAGTGGATGAGGAAATTAAGTAGATCTCAATTTCCTTGTGCTTTTCTTTCCTCTTTGACAGAAATTGTCAATTTGACAATAAACTTCGTGGCTTTTCTTGGTTGCCGTCCATGTGAGGGAATACATGTTTCATAACATGAAATTACAATGAAAACAATGTTTTCGAAAACATCATACGAATTTGAACAACAAATTGCAGACGATTCGTTGCTTTTCAATGTTGATTCCCCTCTCCCTCTTCCTCTCTCATACTTATATTAAGAAATAATGGTAACCCATCGAGTTGATTTTTCATGACTTGATTGCGCCATTTCCTTATCCGTACATACATACAATATACCAACAACATAGGTCCGTCCGTGTACCATCACAGGGTCCCCGCTTGATTTTATAGCAAACTACACTTTCAAATTTACAGCAAACATTGCTAACAACAGCAATGAATCAAAAAGTATTTTTTCTTATTTTTTTAAAAGCGAAAAGTGCGTTTAATGTATGAGTGAAAGCACAGAAGCCATGCCTCTCTCAAAGTGAACGAAGACAATTTTTCGTCTTCAACGAAGGACGATTTTATACCGATGCATTTCGTAGTTCAAAGCTCATAAGAAGTAGTCCAAAGACCAGGAAAACTTGGTTAATAGTATTTCAGTTCCGTAGAAGACTCTTCATATACATGTTAACTAAGATTTCGTAAAAAAGTCGGCAAAATATGTGTAATTCTTGATAAGGCCGTGAAAGAAACTATCGCCATTTTTGTTTTGCTCGCTCAGGCCGCAAATATTGACAGAACTGTGGTTGTTGTTTGTTGTTTTTAGTACATTTTTATGATCTTTTTCTTCATTACTAGCAACAAAAAAACGATATATATTTGAAGCTTTGAATGTCAGTTTGTTTTTTCGATCCCATTTCAAAAAGAAGGCTTTTTCACTGACGTCACAGTCATTAGCATATGACAATATTAAAGCTTTATAACTCCAAGACGCATCACTCAAACTATATATATTTTTTGGTCATTGAACAGCTCACCTCATGTAGAATCAATACTGAGAATATTGTCGGAGGTCACCTGTGGTCACGGTGGTACGGTCACGGTGGTATAGGCACTTTAAGCTCTTACTACCTTTATAAAAAGCCTTTCATTTGTATCACTAGTATATTTGTTGTTCTTTTATTGGACTATTGCACATTTGTTTGCAGTTATATTGCAAGGTTGTCTATCACTGCACGAGTCTGCGAATACCACTTACAGGCAGTGAACGCTTACAGGGGCTTATATTTGAAAGCTTATATGGCCTATGAGCTTATGTAGGGCCTATGAGCTTATATTAGTGTTGTTAGGGAAAGGCCTGTGTTGTAAGACCTTTGGATAACTCTTTTTCGCTCGATAAGCCAAGGGAGCACGTTAAGATTTTGTTTGTGTTACAATGTGACAGGCGTTGCTCGTATCTGGTTAAGAAGCGCGCGCTTTGAGAGGAATTGATATGCGACCGAACAAAAGCCGAAAGGTCTACGATCGCGATCCGAGCGTGTAACTTGTGGAATGACGAGTATTATCCACTTATGTGATACTCGTCGCTCCTCGCAAAATATTCGTCGTCGATTTTTGTCGGCCCGACCAAGTCGACGAGGAACGCCTGTCTCATTCCTCCCGTAGCGCGCGCTACGTAACCAAATACTATAAGGAACGCCTGTCAAATTGTAGATTACTCGCGCGCTAGGTAAACAAACGAATTAAATAACACGAACAAAATTTTAACGTGCTCCCTTGGATAAGCTAAAGAAAATAATTTCAAGAACATTTTCAAAGGGCAATTACTGACAAAAAAATTGTTATTTTGCATTGAATAAATCTGTATGTCTCTTGTTCTTGCACGTGCAGTTCAGCTGAATGTAAAAGTATTGAAAAGAACTTTATATTTTTTGAAAACTTTTGCCGGAAAACATTTATGAAAGCCGTTCACTTTCCGACCTCAAAAATCACTTATCATAACAAACATTTGCTTGGTGAAATTCTTTCTTCTTTACAAGAAATATATATTAATTATTTTTCTTCAAATTGAATAAGTTTTCGGATGTTTTGAAGGCTCAAAATATCGATTTTTCTTTCAGTTTTTCCCTCCTTCTAAAACCACAAGGAAAGTTGGTCATGCTGTTTCGTGACGCCGCGTCACACTTGTCACGCATTTAGCATTCAATTTATACATTTATAGTCTTACTGGCAAAATTTAACTGGAAGCTCCTCTTTTAGGAAGTGCCTTAATTTATATTACACTAGGTTCAAAAACAGATATCATGCCACCGGGGAACTGAAAGGAGAACTGATTGGACATCGTGAATCAGTGAGTGCTTCAAAAATCGTAGTAGCCACCATTCTCAATAATAGGACCAGGCGGGTCTGTTATTGTTTCAAATTGAGTAACTTTCCATCGTGTGTAACAGTTGCATGTGACTTTACGCAACTCAGTATAGACCCTTTTCATGTTACGTCAGAGCAGCTCAATTTGGAGGACAAAACAAAAGAATTTAATCTCCTGAGAATTTAAACCTATTGTTTTGCCCTCCAAATTGAGCTGCATTCCGACGTGCTGCAAGGGGTCTATTCAAAGCATTCCGAACTCTGCAGTTTACAAGAATCAATTGACTAACTCATCAGTACAGGCATACATACATAATCTTTATTTAACACATGGTCGCACTAATCTAATTATAATGGAACCAACTATGTGTATATGATCGTACCATACTGTGAAATTTGCTCAGAAAAAAATTCTGAGCCCCAGATGGGAATCGAACCCACGACCCCCGTATACTAGTCGGACGCTCTGCCACTGAGCTACAGGAGACTCTAATGGCGAGTAAGGTATCAATAGTTTACCTAATTCGTCTTGGTGCAATGTTTAACCATTTCACACCAACTACCATTCCCTATAGTATAATATTCTTTGTTTGATCGATGAGTTGCATCCATATTCATGTGTCTTCTCATGCGCAACCGTTAAACAAACTATACACCGGAAATTGTACTCTTGGGAATGACAAGTGGCCTGAAATGGGAAAACATTACACCAAGACGAATGGACTACTTCGATGATTCGGCGGCCATTTTGGTAGGGGGCAAATATACAAATCTTTGTTACACTTATGGTGTCGATTAAAATCAACGTTTCACCCCTAGACAACTTGACAAGAGATGAAATAAGAAGATATGCATGAAAGAAAGACAAATAAACGAAACTCTCTATTTTATCCGACATTTTTGTTTTCTTTTGCCCCCTGGACGCCCCATAATGCATTGCGATTCAAGATGTGAAAATAATGACTGATACTACGTAGAAAAATGGAATGCTTGTCACTTAACCAGCATGATAGGGTCAGAGAAACCCAGAATTTGTTTTTTTTCTTTATCTGATCCTACGTATACCCCCGGCATTTCGTAAAACGTTCTTTTCATTAATTTAGATTCAAGATGGCCGCAGCATCATCGAAGTAGTCCATTAGGTCTATTTGAGGGCCGTATGTTAGATAGCTCTTGTAGTTGATATACATTTTGTCCCTTTTTAAATAAAATTTATACTCTTGTCAAATCGCATCAAACACTAACAGCAAAATGTAAAGTAAAAAGATTTCTAATAGAAACATCTTCCACGGCCTCTCTGAGTAACGGTTCATTTTCAGGGTTGTTCGGCCCCTCGATCAACTATTTTTCCAGCAAGTATACTCCAGTTTCGTCGCTTGCCATGATTCGTGTCCTTTTCAGTTGACGTATTGTTCTAATGCGGACCACTAGGACTGCTAAAGCCGCATTAATTGCCAAATGTCCGTTTTTGTTTTCTAAGCACCTTTCTGTCGACTCACCGATGAAGAAAGCAATGCAGTCGCAGCAAGATGATATTGGGTCTGATTTTTAAAATGGCAGAGCTGTTTAAATGAACTGTTTGTGAATTCTACGTATACATGCACATTGTCCTCGTATCCTATAACACTTTGATTCTTCAACTGTTCGCTTTACATCCTTATTTAACCTTCGTAGTCTTGACATTTATCTTCTTTAATTCTGCAGTGAGAGGAGAAATTTGAATACGGTTGTGCTTATTGAATAAACCTCTTACCTTATGGACCTGTTTGAATAAACCTGTTGGCTTTTCCAGCTGGACGTCATCTGATCCAAAGGGATTCTTCAGCAGTTGTTTAACGGCCGCTCGAAACCTGGTTGTACGTACAAGATAGATATAAGGATTGCATCCACTTGAGCAGTACAGAAAATAAGGGGCAGCAAAACCGAACCATTTGACCTCATTGGAACTCAACATGTCTTCTGGGCCAACAGCAGCGTACAGGATGCAAGGCACATAACAAAGGAAATAAGCAGCTACCGTGAGGCCAATGGTCCAGACGGCTCGTACCTCCCTTCTGGTTCGAGCCTTGTTCAGTTGGGTCACTTGGGAATCGGGTTTTTCATTGCGGATCTTTGCAAAACGCTGTAAAAAAAAAGAGCGAAGAAGAGAAGTGAATTTAACAAGGTGAAATCGATGTAATATGCCACACAAGTTGTAGCGAACTTTGTCCTCATATCAGGTCAACTATGAATCAGGTCACATCAGGTCAACTATGAATCAGGTCACATCAGGTCAACTATGAATATACATTTTAGCTGGACAGGCGAGTGGGGTACAAAACTGTTTCGACAAATCTACCGCACATTCGCTATCAAAGAGGACTATCTTTTTTATCTTGTTCAGAACGCGCAGCTTCGTTAGGTCAATAAAATCGAAACTTACCCTTGACTTGCGTCTATAACTGCAATATGTCAGCACGGATAGAAGTATGATCGCCAGGCCGAACATCAAGTACATGCAAGCGAAAGAAACTCTACCAATCTCGTCGAAGTAGGCTATCCGATACCTGTACGTAGGGACATCACCGAGATCGATGTGGCTAGCCAAAATCGCCCATGGTAGAGTTGTAATGATGGATAACAGCCATACCACACATAGGATTTTTGCAGCTTTGGCCTTAGTCTTCCTGGTGTAGTATTGCAGTCCCCAAGATATCGCAATGTAGCGATCGGTCATGCTAGCCACCATACTCGAGATTTTTAACAAGTTGAACAGGTTTTGTGCCCCTGCTACTGCTAATGACACCCATCTACCATGGAGCGTCTCTTCCAACTCAAGAACACCAACAATGATAAAGAGTGGAAGATTGATTAGGATATTGAGCATATCCACGATGGCAAGGTTTGCAAGAAACATATTAGGAATGGTACGGATGGATTTGAACCTTTTCATCAGAATACAGATGGTTGAATTTCCTGTGAAAGAGGCCACGGCAAGGCAGCCCACCAGGATAAGTTGAGTGATAGCAGTGAAACTAGTTGGTGACTTGCCATAGTTGGTACTGCTTGGCTGAGTCCCTTGTGAAGATTCAAACGTTGCTGTTGGGCTTGAAAAACTCATCCTTTTTGAATGCCAGTTATGGACTTCTTCATTCGCGAGTCCCTTGGTCTATTGATTGATTGATTGATTTTATTTTACTCATATATATATTTTTTGTCTAGTTTAATCGCTCGGTCTGATTGTGGGATGTCTCAAATCAGTTAACCCATTAACAAAGAATACAGCTTATTTTGGACTTCACTTCAAACAATAATTTCTGATAGACAATTGAGACTTCCATTTCCTTTTGAACGTCTCATTTGTTTGTGTCCAGGTTAATAGGGGTTTGAAAGCACGTGTTTATATATAACTTCAACCTTGTTACATAACTGGTCAATTGCACTAGTCTGCCACCTGGGATTAGAACAAAATTACCCGAAAGGGAATGGATTCTGAGCAGAAAAGCAATACGATTTTTTTTCATTCATTGGCTTTGACCGCTTGATTCCTCGACTGGAAAATAGTTAATTTAAGAAAGCTCCCTGCCAGGAATGTTAAGGATTTTACAGTGATTTTACCCTGGCCCTTAAAATTGCAAGTGATTTATTTAACACAGCTTTGCCGAAAAATGCAAATGGAAAGCACTTCCGTGTTGAAATAAGTTTTTTTTGGCAATCTTGCTGTCTATCTCTGTCCGTCTGAACGGTGAAACAAAAGGGGATCGGAGCTTTAAATCGTCTAATAGAGAACCTTGGTCTTCTATTCCCTGGATTTTTATGATTTCATATAAAAGGATTAGTCTCTCTGACTCTCATTCATACTCTTTTTTATTGTTTGAGCTTTATTAAAAAACAAGGTTTCATACTGATATCAATAAATGACTATTAGTTTTGCCATACGTATTTCTTTCGTGAAGGTGATGCGATGGTGCAATTTTTACTAGACGAAATTTCTTTACAACCATTATCGTTGAAGTGCGACCCCCGAAGTTTGGTGTCTCGTTTGCCAACTAGCATTTCGACTGCCGTCAATCAAAGAACTAAGCTAGAAAAATTATATTTTAAAATTTTGGACTGAGTTAAAAAAATTTAATCTCTAATACTCTAAAATCTTTAATGCATACTAAAATATGTATACAAAAGGTTTTACTGATGAATGCTTTGAGTTCTTTTTGGACTCAGTTTTTCGAACACCTCGTTAATACTAACACCTGACATGACGACTAGAGACAAAACTTGAGCATCAACATCAAAGAAGGAGGAAGTGACAAACGTCCAAACGAATCGCCACACTCAAAAATAATTATACTCGTTTTCCACATCCAAACATATATGTCAGTATTATATACACAAATTTCAACTCTCGCAGTCGATTTTTATACACTTATAATTAGTTTAAAAGAGGTATTTTCGGGCAAGATCACACGCGCTATTGACTCGAGGCCGAAAATGCCTCGAGATCATATCTGCGCCTGCGATGTTTTTGAAAGCGCTCGCGCATCTCGAAAATGGTCTATTGCTAATAACTTTGGAATTGGTTTTTAATTAACCTTAATAATAATAATAATAATAACTTTATTTATTTCTATAGCACTATTTCCTTGAAACAGCCCAATAGTGCTTTACAATAATTACAAAACAAATAAATAATATCTACAATTCTAAAGAGTCAATGATATATACAAAATTCTAGCTAATAAATTAATATATAGTATCTATATTGAATGAAATAATCCTAATAAAATTGAATAAACTTAATCAAAAGCTTCCCTAAAAAGGTGAGTCTTAATTAAAGATTTAAATTTGGACACCGAGCCAGCGGTCTTAATATCTTGAGATAAGGAATTCCATAAATAAGGAGCTGCATAATAAAATGCCCTATATCCATAAGAACGTAAATTATAGCTAGTCATGACTAAATTATTTCTTGATGCTGATCTTAGAGTACGTCTAGGTTTATAAATATCAATTAGATCGAATATATATGTTAACCTTCATGTTAACATTAATTGGGAATTAGGTAAATATATCATATCTCGGAGTTTAGAAAAATGTCAAGTAAAGAATAATATTGAAACATCGTAAGAACTCGGGTGCCCATGATTGGAAACAAAATAAATCAAAGCGGTGACCTTAATGAATTTCATAAAAATGCTTAACTAAAATCTTCCCAAAAATATAGTCTATCATTGTGTCTGATAATTTTTTTCCGAGTCCATTTTACAGTATGGTACGATCATATACAAATTTCATTCCATCATCCTACGCATATCATGTTAAGAATACTACTATTATTTCTAAACAACAAAATCACAAAAGAATTCGTACATCTTTTTGTTCCAATAGAACGAGATTTCGAAAATGTCGGAAATGTTCGTTAGAGCAAAAACGTCTAGTGTAATGGTTTTCTGTTGCGATAATCTTCACGTGCTCAGGATTGATGGAATGTTCTGTTTCTCTAAGGTGTATCTTATCAAATGCCAAGATTGCATGCAATGAACACTACATGGTGAAACAGTAAGACCCTTAGAAACTCGTGTAATATAACATTTATCCACACCGTCATCAGTCCCACTTTTATCGGATCTTATCTTTTAGACGAATCACAGCGTATGAAATTTTCAAATACTTCTAGCGTTGAACTAAAGCCTCGCAATCAAGTCTGAATTCAAGATATCGTACGTGATATATTTTGGCTCAGTACTATAGACCCCTTGCACGTGAGTCAAAGCGCCCCAGCTTCATTTGGAGGACAAAACAAAATAGTTTCAATCTCCTGAGAATTGAAATCTATTGTTTTGTCCTCCAAATTGAGCAGCATTCTGATGAGCAGAAGCGGGTCTATAATCAATATCCGTATTCTGTTGCAATCGTTGCACAAATCGCATTTGATTGGCACGTTTTGACTACCAAAATAAACCATTTCATACTTCATTTCATTTCCTGATGTACGTTGAAATTTCCTTGTTCATTCTTTATACTAGGCATTTGAATTGGACTGACAGCCTACGACTGAAAGTTGTTTTTTCAATTCAAAATACCAAGAGTTATTCTCTTGAATATCCTCCAAATTTGCATGTGATCAGCATTATAAATTTCATGTTCGATATCTTTTCTAGAAAATGTTTCTAACTACTAAGTTAAATGTATATATTTGAACATATAAACTGATTTTTGCCCAAACTCCAAAGTATAAAAAGCGACCACGCAGATGTTTTCTCACTTTTCTACTTAAAATTCGTTTCCAGTATTAAGATCCTTCTTCGTGGTAGTGGCGAAGCGGCAGTTCTTAATCTTGGGGACTTAAAGCAAGATATAATCAATAAAATGGAAGTATAAATTAAGGTATGTCCCTACAGCGGCGTAAATACTAAAATATTCGGTTAAAATCATTCTCTCTTTTCATCTTGCCTAGCAACATCGGCACAAATAGATGGTCAAACAAAAGTGGTTTTCAAAAGATCATTCCAATTTCCATTAGTTTCGAAAGAGGAAATAAGAGGAGAGGAAAGTCTAACTATCTTAGATTGATTATAATTGTTCCATTCAATAAGAGTTTTGCCCAGTTTCACTAAAACAACGCTTTTCTGAATGCAATTCATAAAGTTTGAAACGATTCATGAAATTCAAAAGGACGACTTTTTTTCTTGTTACACGCAGTTGTCGTTAACAATAAACTCAGAATAAGTAAGCAGACTCAGTAGGAAAAGGATCAGAAACCTCAAATCTTTGACAAAACAGTATTCTATCAATGGAAGCATCTTCAGCAAACTTTGAAACCCCACCAGGGACTCAGCCAAGCAGTACCAACTATGGCAAGTCACCAACTAGTTTCACTACTATCACTCAGCTTATCCTGGTTGGCTGCCTTGCCGTGGCCTCTTTCACAGGAAATTCAACCATCTGTATTCTGATGAAAAGGTTCAAATCCATCCGTACCATTCCTAATATGTTTCTTGCAAACCTTGCCATCGCGGATATGCTCAATATCCTAATCAATATTCCACTCTTTATAATTGTTGGTGTTCTTGAGTTGGAAGAGACGCTCCATGGTAGATGGGTGTCATTAGCAGTAGCAGGGGCACAAAGCTTCTTCAACTTGTTAAAAATCTCAAGTATGGTGGCTAGCATGACCGATCGCTACATTGCGATATCTTGGGGACTGCAATACTACACCAGGAAGACTAAGGCCAAAGCTGCAAAAGTCCTATGTGTGGTATGGCTGTTATCCATCGCTATACTAATACCATGGGCGATTTTGGCTAGCCACATCGATCTCGGTGATGTCCCTACTTACAGGTATCGGATAGCCTACTTCGACGAGATTGGTAGAGTTTCTTCCGCTTGCATGTACTTGATGTTCGGCCTGGCGATCATACTTCTATCCGTGCTGACATATTGCAGTTATAGACGCAAGTTAAGGGTAAGTTTTACTTATAGCTATATTTACTGCACTGACGTTCTCGACAATTTAAAAAAAGATCCTCAATGATAGCAAACGTAGGGCAGATTTGTAGAACCAATGTTGCCCTCGACTCGCCTGCCCAGCTAAAATGTATAGACTCTAAAATTGCCGCTATGTTAGACGAGCGGGTAATTAATATTCATAGTTGACCTGAAGACAAAGTTCGCTACGACATGTGTGGCATATTACATTGTTTCCTTCTTCTTCTTCTCTTCTTCGCTCTTTTTATAGCAATTTGCAAAGATCCGCAATGAAAAACCCGATTCCCAAGTGACCCAACTGGACAAGGCTCGAACCCGAGGCGAAGTGCAAGCCGCCTGGACCATTGACCTCAGCATAGCTGCTTATCTCCTTTGCTATGTGCCTTGCATCCTGTACGCTGCTGTTGGCCCAGAAGACATGTTGAGTTCCAATGAGGTCAAATGGTTCGGTTTTGCTGCCTCTTATTTTCTGTACTTCTCAAGTGGATGCAATCCTTATATCTATCTTGTACGTACAACCAGGTTTCGAGCGGCCGTCAAACAACTGCTGAAGAATCCCTTTGGATCAGATGACATCAAACTGGAAAAGCCAACAAGAAAACTAAAAAAGCCAACAAGAAAACTGGAAAAGCCATCAGGTTCAATTAAACGACACCATAAGGTTGCTCCTTGTCCCTAAGACAGTTTTTGCAGCCAGCGTACTAGCGAGAACATTATGTATTCTACAACTGAGTTTTTACTGTAAATAAGGTACCCAATCCAGTTCTATGTATCTTTATCGTTAGTTGAACTTAGGGGACTTACAGTGCCAAATAGAGACACATACAGAAAACTAGAATTAAATTATGTTGGGCACGATTCATAGCGCCACTCTGATTTTGATTGGCTATACATTTCTGTCCAAATGGTCTTGCGTATCAAGAAATGCGTATTCAAGTTGGAGTAACAAAAAGGTTGGCGATCTCGACCTTATATGGCTATGAAACAATTAATCAGGGATTAACATAACGCGCTAAATTCGAATTTTCCGATTCACTGGTTCTACACACGAATGCTTTCCGAGTATGGATTATGAAACAAAAATGTTTAGGTGGAGGGTAGGGAGAGTCAAAATTTCGAACTTGAAAATCTTTCGCTGTAATTGGCGTAAAACCATCTATCTTACACCAAAGTAAAGAGCTTTTGATAGTGAACAAAGATTTTGTTATGCTTTTGATACGAAGAGAAGGAATTCAGAGAATTTTGCCTCTACGTGTTTGCCTCTACATGTAAATATAATGTTATGAGGTAGTGGAATTATTGAGACAATTTTTCTTTTAAAGCAGCTTCTGAAGCTGGGTGAAGGTTATTTTTGCGAAAACAAGCAAATAAAAGATTCAACCCATCACTGGCTCCATGTCCTTGGACTTCTCTCACATGGCAGTTCTCGTTCCTTATTAATGTTATTCTCTATTTTTTTGTAAATATAAAATGCTAACGCCAATACGCCGAATGCAATAATGGCCGCCACTTCATTGTCATAATTTTTTTTAAATTCATGTTTTAATCAAACACTACATTGAAATATAGATGAAAATGATATCAATTTGAAATATGACAAATATTGAACTTTTGAGAAGTTATGAGAATTTAGAATTGTGAAAAACACTGGAAAAAAAAAACAACAGAACGAAACTAGTCAGTCCTCAGTTGACTGAACACATACAAGTCTCTGTATTTTTGATTCCAAATAACTTCACTGAAATTCTATTCATAGCAATAAAACTTTCCAAAAATACATATATCTGCTTGTTCTTTCAGATGGTCGTGCTTATTTTTAAGCATTAGTTTTTATTTCTGAAAGTCGATAGCGGCCATTATTATTGCATTCAGCGTATATGAATACTCGAGTGCTCATCGATTTTATTCATTATTTATTCATTTGCTTGTTTGTTATAGCCCTGCATTCGATCGATCGCTTGTTTATTAGTTTTTATATCCTAATCAAAATTGAGGTCTAAATTTCTTGAAATATTTGAAACATGACAATTGAACTCATAGTATGAACTCATATAACGGGGCAAAAACATGGAATTCCCTACCTGCCAATATCCGTAATATCTCATCTTTGTTGCCTTTTAAACAGGCACTTAAGTCCTTTTTTCGTAAATAACTACAGTTCTCATATTTCATATTATTTCTTATATTATATGTATGTAAACGCAATGTAATGTATGTCTCGTGCAGAGCCCCATTTAAACCAGCTATGCTGAACTGGGCATCTCTGCCTAAATATTGCTGATAAATAAATAAATAAATAGTTTTAGCTCAGACAATAGGGACCTTAAACTGAATTGAATGATAGAGGAAGATCTGGAAATACAAAAATATCTGTGAACGACGTGCAATTGTTGAAAATCGCATTCTGGCGAAAACGATATCGAATTTTCTCGTTCAGAAACCGACGTTCTCATTCTAGATTTTAAGTTGCTTAAGGTCCCTAATAGCGAACAAATCACTGTAAGTAGGAGCAGTTTTCCCATTAGTTTTCCATTAATCTAAAAAAAACTATCAAAACATTCTACTTTAATGGGACAAGTAATTTTACGAGAATCTTTTATTTTCATAAGACAGTAAGACTGAACTCAGTATACAAATTACGATTCATGATATTCGTGCAATCCGATTTTAAGTAAATTTTGAGATATTCTAGCTCAATTCTACGGAACTTTTGCGACATATATAGCAACAGCTGGAACTCCATGAATTGCACAAGAGAACCGTGGGATATGTTAAGTCTGATCCGCTTCCGTATCACTAAAAATACACTTTGTTTTTGATCACTGATGACTTCCATCTTAAGCAATTATTTCTGATTAGACCATAGAGATTTCCATTTCCTGCAGTGGGAGAGTTGATAAATTTAACTACAAATGTATTACATAACAACTACAAGTATTACATAATCAATCTGTTGATTCAAACAGAAAAAATACTCGGTCATTATCTAGATCCCTGGCAACCGGATACGATTTCTTCGAATTCTCCGGCAGTCGATTTTTCCCGAAAAATATCGACAAAATATGATTTTTTTTCCCGCATTTTTGTTATGACACTTTTTAAGATACCTATAAAAGACGTAACGATATGACTTTGTGGCGATGAATTTGTGATAGGAGTTCTCGTTCGAGCGAGGTACTCGAGAACTCAACACTGCCGGACACGAGTTTGAATTACCCCAAATACTTCATGTCTGCCGGCAGTCCATTAATTTTTCTCCTGTTTCTAAAATCCAATTCCTGGATGAGATTTCTAAACATTGAAATCTTGCATTTTAATCAGCAGCTATGCTGTTTTCCATAGGACGTTGTTATGAGAGAAAAATCAGTATATTTTTAGAATTTGTTTCTAAGGAAACAATTAAGAAAGATAATGAGTTTTATCATATGGCAAGGTAATTTCAAGCGCTATGATTGGTCAAATTGCGGTCCATAACTTACGGTATTGACCTAAAACCAAAATTGTCTCTCCTAGCCTTGCCATATAATAAATATCTTATTAACCTCGTTTGCTCGGTCCGTACCGTAAGTTATGGATCCTCGTTTTTTCCACTTTTTTATAGCCCGCGCGCCATAACTTACGGTACGGACCTCAAAGTCGGTGAATAAGAGCTATATATCTTATCTCCCTTAGCAAAATAGATTTCGTGTTAATTCTTCCATGCATTAGCTGTATAAATATCGATATATCATTTCAGCATTGCTACAAGCACGAACAAGCTTAGAATTGATACGAGCTCCGCCTTAGATATTCATATCCCATCAGACCATACCTTATAGTGTTTTACCCTCTTTATTCAGTTACCCTTGATTTATTCTCTAAAGCATTGTGATAGGAAAGTACCTTATAACCTTAGCTATATATGCATGTGCTATAATTTTATATATTAGTTTTGTTTCTAGCTATGCTTAGATTCTTATATATTTACTCATATTATCACAACTAGAATATTGAACTTAGCAATGTATTCGGTTGATTATCCAATCATAGCTTAGCGATTATACCATAGATAACTTAGATTGACACCTGTCAAATGATTGTTATGAATTTATCTCGAACACTACATGTTATCAGTTAGAGTTAGAGTTGGTCAGCAGAGCTGGACTAGTTAAAGATCCCGCGATTATGTAACGGAGATTACTACCGGAATAAAGAAAACGATGCGCACGTGAATTTCAACTATAAGATTATGTAATTTCTCGCGTAACACTCCTTGTCTCACAAAAGTATACCCACGAATTTTTTTTACTCGGAGAAAACACCCCCCCCCCCCCCCCCCCCCGTAAAATTCAACATGTGAGTTGAGCGTGGTGTGCATAGAATGTGGAATATTGGTAGTTTTCACATGACGTCATAGCCGCCATCTTGGTTGAACTTTACAAAAGATTTGTGATCAGTCTCTTGTCTTTTGTTTTGCTATATCACCAATAGTGGTAGTGTGTGTGAGCGAAACCAGTCCCCAAAAGACCCCTTGCAGCATGTCGGAATGCAGCTCAATTTGGAGGGCAAAACAATAGGTTCCAATTCTCAGGAGATTAAAATTTTTTTTGTTTTGCCCTCCAAATTGAGCTGCATTCCGACGTGCTGCAAGGGGTTTATTAGTGCGAAAGCGCTAGAATGACTAGACCAATGTTTTGAAATCCCAAGAACTTTTAATGATGTCGCTGAATGGCTGACTTATAAACGAGGCTAAGCCTGAGCAAATGAGTCTGTGGTCTTCAAAAACAGCGGTTTGCATCGAATGCAAAACTGGAGTATTATAAATCTCACTATTTCTAGGTTATTTACAATTGGCTACTTGAATCGCATACATTGTTTATGATACATGAATACTGAAAACACTTAACTTCAAGAACTACTGATAGGATATATGAGTGCTATTTCGGCCTGGTTATATACTTAATTATACAATAATAATATTAATAATAATAATAATAATAATAATAATATCATCATCGTAATCATCGTCATCATCGTCCGAATATTGTCATCAGCATCATCATCAGAGATGATATCCTAAAATTTCTGAAATACTTTTTACATATTTGCATATACAGCTAACGATTGCAAGAAAATTGTCATATTAATTATTAATTAATTATTATGCTTATTTTGCAAAGAAACGCCGATACTCTTAGAGAAGACACATGGTCTGTAATGAGATAACATTGCACCAAAATGAAAAAGGTCTGACAACCCCTTACACGTGACGTCAAAGCAGCTCAATTTGGAGGACGAAACAAAAGAATTTCAATCTCCTGAGAATTGGGACCTGTCATTTTCTCCTCCAAATTGAGCTGCATTCCGAAGTGCTGCAAGGGGTCTATTGCAGATTCACCTTAAGATAAAGAGGTCTATTGCCTGATCATTTACACTTCAAGATTTTTAAGAACTCTCTCCTAAACGCCGTGTTCATTACTCCATATATGATCGGATTCATAAAACTACTACACGCTACTGTGTATGTTACTACCAAATGGTACTGACGAGGTACGGGAACCCTAGTCATATTCGTCACAAGTATAAAGAGGAGAGCTGGAGCCCAAGCCAAGCAATAGCCAATCAAAACTGCGAACATAGTCCACGTGACCTTGATTTCTTGTACACTCGTGCCCAGGCTGTTTGGATTAGAGGCAGGAGCGACGCTTTTCTTGTGTTGTCTTATTTTCTTGAATACTTTGTAGTAGCAGTAGATGATGATAGTAATCGGTATAACCAAGGCAATTGAAAGGAGTACATTCGTCGCTATATTTACTACAGTATTTTTGTTATCATAGAAATATCCACATGAAATTTTCGCTGGTATAAACTTTACTACAACAGTGTCTTTGCCAGCTTTCATTAATAAGATCCCAAAAGAAAAGGTTGCCATCCAAACCGATCCAATCATAATCAAACATGTCTTTATATTGAAGATTCTCTTGTAGTACTGTGGTTTACAGACACAAAAGAAACGATTGACGGCCATTATAACTATCATTGTAGCGGATATTAGGTTCAGATTTATACTTATAAGGGCTTGAAAAACACACACATTTTGGCCAAACACAAAGCGACTTTTTATAGACCATGCGATTGTAAAAGACAGACCCAGTACAGGATATAGGATATCAGTTATAGAGAGCGACAGTACGAAGTAGTTAGTGATGGTACGAAGACTGGGATTACGATAGATGGAGATTACTACCAGAAGATTTCCTCCAATGGCAATCAGTCCAATAAGGAGTAAAATACTCGTCTCTACAGCGATGGTAGCTGGACTGCGACTCAAGAATTCAAGCAGCTTTTGGGTAAAGTTTGTAGCATTCATTCTGAAACATTGACATTTATAAGATAGACAGTGTTAAACGGAACAAAGATGATAACTGAAGAGTATATATAGGATTAGTAATGGTAATTGAACTGAGTGGAGTGCAATTTGGTCTGAAATCAAATGAATGATTACAAAATTGATTAAAAATTTGTTAATCACAAGTTTGATTTCAGACCAAAATTACCACTTAATTATATCCATTTTGAAATCATTAATGTAGGAATGTGAAATTTAAAGCCATTTTTTCAGTTTCATCCATTTTCACCTAGACAATCTCCTATAAATTATTTTTCTCATGCTTTGAATTGGCTTTTGTTTTCTATGATCTCATTGGTCAAATTCTATGTTCTCTGCAATTTCATTGGCTCTTCAAAACAGTACTATTTAAAACTCAAAATGGTGCGATTCGTGAATAAATCGCACTGCTGAGAGCCAATCAGATTGCAGGATTTGCTTGTGATTTCAAAATGGATATAATTAAGGATAGTAATGCCCATGTGTTTCTATACTGAGGAGAATACCTTTCTTCCTGACAAGATTCTGACCCCTGATCTCTTTTAGTGACTTTTTTCATGAGCCGAACCTAATGACATCAAGGAAAACCGCCTTATTATCCTTTTTTTTTCAATGCGTTCGGCTCATGTGAAGTTCGACGTTTGAACTTGGCCTAAATCTACATAAGGAAAATTAACTAATATATTTTTATTTGAGCATCTAACTATAGTGAGTGCCTGACACTCATGAAGGCATTACCGACAACATAGCCGATCAAAAACAAGAAAGCAAGAAAGCTTGTTTAATCGAAAAAAAGGTTGCGATAAAAACAGATAGAAACAGATAAAAAACATATCGGCTTTACAAATACAAATTAGATAAATACTAAATAGCTAAATATTATAAGTATTAGAAATGATTTTTTATATCTAAAAATAATCCTATTAATAAAACTTTCTCTAAAACGGTCAGTATTTACTTTAGGTGCACTAAAACTAACCCTTCTTAAATTATACTGGGACTCCTTAACTTTAGGCAAAATAGGCAGAAGTGGATGATTAGTACTAGATTTGGCTTTTTTCCAAATATTGAGATCATGTTGTTTAAGTAAATGGACAATAAATATAGGCTCTATTAAATACCGCCTCTTATGGCAGCGATCTAGAAATTATTGGACTGAAGTAAGCTCTGGTGTTGAAGCACCATAAACACTCAGGGCATAAACTAATTTAGAAAGGACGAATGATCAAATCTACAGTTGGACTAATGACATTTCAATATTTGATTACATTTTAAGCAGCTATGAAATCCTTCCTAAAACTTTTCACCTTTTCACTTAGTTAGTTAGCTATTATTATATATGTTCTTCATTTATCAGCATCAAGCGTCAGTCAGGCGCGGATATCCAACCCAAACAAATGACCGTTCTCCGCCACCCAAAAACGCAAAACCAAAAAAGAAACGACGCCAAAACTCCAAAACACAAATAGGAAAAGAAAATCGAAATTCTCATTTGGCAAGTTTGAAAGTTCAAACACTGTAATTTTTGACCGTTTTCCGAGCCGGCCGTTGTTTTTATTAATTGTAGCTATAAATGAGCTGTACTGGTTAGTGCTACTTTGGGAATCTTGACCGCGTTTTCCGAAAAACGGTGCGAACTAGTACTGGTCGAACTGGTCTGTATCCTCGCCGTGTGTGTGCTTGCTGTTTCCATGGCTAAGGCTCACAAATAATTTACCTTTTCTTCAAATTCTTATTCCAAGTATCTGGTATTCTGTTTCCGATCAGATCTCTACGTCTTTTTCCAAAACCAGCGGAGGATTCTTCTGCCGGCTTCTGAGCAGTTTGTATAGGTAATAGCATGGTTTGTAGTCCTCGCCGAGGACGGCTCGTGAAATTACAACAATTTTGAAATATCACTCGTGGTATTTATATTTATGCCAAATATCACTACAAACCATGTTATTATTTGTTTATCATATGGCCTAAGAAATTTAATGAAAAATCTGTATAAGTTTGTTTGTTCATCGTTTGAGCGGCCGCTTCATCACGTACGGGGCACAAGATTTAATAAGCTTAAGCTTAAATAATAAAAAGAAACAACCAAAAGTGTGACTTAAAGCCTTTTTCAAACATGTTTTGGCTCTTGCCATGGCAATTTTGAAATCAAACTCCCGAGAGCTTGAAATCACACTATTACGTTGAAATCACACTCCTCTTAGCCAATCAGATTGCAGAAATTTCTTAGGTCATATGATAATGCTTGATATCTAACTCTAAGAGATTTCGATAAAAAAAAAAGTACCACTTATACTTGCACGATTAAACGAAATAAACAAATATGTCACATTGAAAACACACTTCCGTAACAAAAACCAAGAAATTCTTTTCATTTCTTTATGTCATAGTGCGTTTCATCAATCATTTTCATTCAAATTTTTTTCTGCAAATTGTAATCGATTTTAAATTAAGATTTCTTAGTTTTTGGTATCTTTGTTTTCCACATTTTTTATTTAGCTGTCGCTCAACTCTCAGTATCATCGCTTACCGTATTGGATATCTTGTTGCCTATTCAGTTCGAAATACTTGATCATGCCGAAAATATAGTGCAGTTTTGTTTCCTGAGAAAACAAGGAAGGAAGTATAAAAGAATTCCTATTATACCAACATGTTGCTGACATATTAATAAATAATTTTTGGCTTTCAGAAAAAAAATTAATTTACTGAGAGCGCGCGCGGCAGCTGATATCCAAGGACATTAAAGTAAACAGAGTTACCGGCCTACTAAAACTATAGAAATAGATAGCAGCCAGTGGATCCATGGAACTGTATTCCAATATTTCGATAAAGAGCATTTTAGAAATATTATTTTATTATACGTACAACGGTCTTGTTGCAAATAGAAATTTGTACAACTTTGAAACATATCTTAACAATTCAGCTTTTCCTATGGTTCTATTCCTATTTAAACCCCCATCTTTATCGTATGATAAGTAAGGTTATGTATACAGATATTTTCCATCAATTCATGCATTTATTTGTAATCATTTCAAAACTTCAATAAAAATATTGACTTGTAAAAATAAACATGACATGTTTAACATTAATGATCTTCAATCGGATATCATAACCTATAGTTGCACCTGCTGTCAATACTCAATTTAGCTGTAATGTTTCGAAAACTATATAGTTTAGTTATCTAGATTTTGAGTTTTCTTGCGCTAACGTTTCACACTTATTCATGGAAAAATGGAAAACTATATATTTATTTTAGTTCAAGACTAGCTTTAACTCTATGAATATACATTTCAAATACCGCGAAACTAACATCTAATTTCACCCCGGTTTGCTCCCAGTTCGACCTTTAGCTCAGCTGGTAGAGCGTCGGTGTACAATCCGAAGGCCGTGGGTTCGAATCCTATCGAGGTCGGAATTAATTTTTCCGAATTTATTTCCAAGGGTTTTTCGCCCGGAATAACCTCGTTTCTCTTAGCACTATAACTTTAACTTATTTCCTTTCATAGCTTTAACTCTGATGATGGCTGACAGAATAGAACATCAATAAGTCAAACGAAACAAAGGCTCACGATCGATAAAAGCTCAAGCGAAGTAATCAGAACTGTTGTGGTATTTCGTTATACCATTTCTCTTCCTTCATGTTGGAATGATTAAATAAAGAGAAAGTTTTAACATCGGTTAGAATGGTTCAGCAGTCCATCATTTTGATATGTCAATCGAGGTTATCAAAGTTTGTCCTCGCTAGATTTTCCTTTAATGTTGATTCAATTTCTGATCATCCTAATGAAGTTCTGATATCAGATTCAATTTTACAGCTCGAATCACATGCAGTTTGCAGCATGTAAGCAATATTCTTTCTTCGTTTTTTGCTTCCTTGCTTCCTTGCTTCCTTGCTTCCTTGCTTCCTTGCTTCCTTGCTTCCTTGCTTCCTTGCTTCCTTGCTTCCTTGCTTCCTTGCTTCCTTGCTTCCTTGCTTCCTTGCTTCCTTGCTTCCTTGCTTCCTTGCTTCCTTGCTTCCTTGCTTCCTTCCTTCATTCCTTCCCTTCTTCCTTTCTTCGCCTATCCCTTTCTGTCTCCTTCATCATTTCTTCCTTTTTTAGTTCTTATTTATTTATTTATTTATTTATTTATTTATTTATTTACCTTCGTCCGCGTCCTGTCTTCGTTGATGAATTGAATCGTTCTTTTCTTCACTCCCAAAATGAACCTTCCCTCGTCGTACTTAAAATATCGCACTTTCCTGGACGCTAAAAGCCAATCTGTTGTCGGTGATGAACGGTGGTATATTATATAGGGAGAATTTCTGCTACACCCTGTGCAACTGTTCCGCTTCTCTTGTACTTAGTAACGTCCTGCGTGCACCCCGCACACTAGCCAAGCATTGACCAATCCTTTATTAATCTATCTCCCTTAGTTACCAGCTGTCCTTTTATTTGAGTCATCTCACGCGGTGTTTTTTGTAATTCTAATATGCCCTAAAAGATAGACACAAAGTCCGAAAGCTTGACAAGAGAGTCGACATGCAGAAATAATTTTAAAAAAGTCCGAAGATTTCGGGGTTTTTGTTTGTGTAGAGCTTTGCTGTATTTTTCTTACAAATGCTTCAGTTTGATTTCGTTATAAAGCTTTTAAGTTGTGGCGTATTTCTGGGTACAAGCGAAACAGTTAGAAACAGTAGAACTTTGGACAGCAAATCCTGTCACGAAGAAAAAGCAAGAAAAATTTGTATAAAACTGCTTTTCGTTTTGGACCCGGAAGTCGTTTTTCCATATGATTGACGTCACACTAAGAAAGCTCTATAATTAAAAGAAACCTACGAGTACCGGAAACCATTTTCTACTCTTTCAGTCGAAGTCAGTTGTACAATACTTTAGTGTTATCTTCAAAGATTTAGTGTTATTTGCTTCCTATGAAAATTTCCCGAGAGAATTGAACAATTGACCTCTTTACCTTGGACGTAATGTTTTCCCATTTCAGACCACGTGTCATTCCCTAGAGTATCGTTTCTTTGTTTAACGGTTGCACATGAGAAGACAAATGAATATGGATACAACTCCAACAAAGAATCTTATTCTCAAGGGAATGACACGTAGTCTGAAAGGGGGAAAACATTATGCCCAAGGTAAAGAGTTCTATTGGAAAAGGAGAAATATTTTGACTGAATAATAATCTAACCTTCACGAACTCGAATTCCAAGCTCGTTTTTAATCAATAATCAAAGCACTTGCACAACTCAAAAACTTTTTTCCGGTTTAACAAGTACGAAGATAGCGATATAAGATGAAGATATTCTACAGTATTTCTCCCCCATAAAGAGTACATTTTGAGTGATATTGCTACCTCTCAGTTAATAATTTAATTTAATTTAATTTACAGCTTTTATCACGCATTTTGCTACGCCTCAATGCGTTTACAATGTATATGATAATAAAACTACAATAATAACGATAAAATATAATATATATTAATATAACTAGACTAAATTATTAATAATACTAAAGATCTAAAAACGGATAAATTAATATGAGGCTGATATATGACAATGAAGATAAAAGATAAAAATCAAGTAAGAAATAATATAACATAATGAGATAGTATAGCCTATATATTGTAAGGACGTGATGGATCAATTAAAAGCTTTCTTGAAAAGATATGTTTTAGCTAAAGATATGAACTGTTTAACAGTTTCAGCGTTTTTTATTGATTCTGGTAGGTTATTCCAGAGCTTAGGCGCAGCAATGGAAAAAGCTCTATCGCCATATGTGGATGTATTCGACTTAGGAACTATCAATAGCCTCTTAGAGGCAGAGCGTAAAGCGCGCTTAGGTACATAAGAATCTAGTAAGCTACTCAAATATGATGGTGCATAGCCGTTAATTATCTTAAAAGTAATGAGTAAAACCTTGAAAACTATTCTTTGGTTAATAGGCAACCAGTTCAATTGACGTAGAACAGGAGTTATATGATCCCTACGCTTAGCTTTAGTCACTAGTCGGGCAGCTGAGTTTTGCAGGCGCTGTAACTTACTTAATTGCTTCGCAGGTAAGCCGTACAAAACGCTATTGCAATAATCTAGTTTGGATGTTACAAAGGCGTGTACTAAGCGTTCCGTGCTCGACTGATCAAGATATTTTCTGATTTTACCAATATCATTTTACCATAGATTGTTCACATGACTAGACATAGTAAGGTGTTTATCAAAAATAACTCCGAGGTTGCGTGCTTCCCCATTGATCGATATGCAGTGTTGACTCATATTAATATTGGGAATAGGAGCGCGGTGTGAAAAGCGAGAATAGAAATGAACAATCTCAGTCTTAGATGGATTGTTACTAAGCCTATTTTCTAGGAAGAAAGACTGCATGTCATTAATACATTGTTCAAGATTGTTTATAGCAGAAAGTCTATAATCAGGATTCAATATTATATACAACTGTGAGTCGTCAGCATACATCATGCAATCAAGGCCATGGGATTTGATCACATCTTCCAGTGGAGCAAAGTATAAGATAAACAGCAGTGGGCCAAGCACTGAACCTTGTGCTACGCCAGACTTTATAGGTCATGTTGAGGATTGGACTCGATATTTCCAAGTACAACTTTCTGGGAGCGCTCTCGTATGTAGGACTCAAACCATCGAAGGACTATTCCTGTGAAGCCATATTTGTTGTTCAAACTGTTTAAGAGTATATCGTGGTCGATGGTGTCGAAAGCAGCCGATAGGTCGAGAAGTACAAGAATTACTTCCTTCTTCTGGTCGATCGCTCTGAGAATATCGTTGTAGACACGCAGGAGAGCCGTTTCTGTGCTATGAAATTCTTGATATGCTGATTGAAATCTAGGATAAAGTTTATTTCTTGAGAGATAATCACGTACTTGATTAGAAGCAATCCGTTCAAGATTCAGTTCTCACAACAACCGCCATTTTGATTCTTTATTCTATTCTTCATTCCACACTTTCCGACATCAGTAAAGTGCTGTTCCTAATTTCTGACTTCTAAATGCCAGGCTGTGCAAATAACTTCCGAGACCAAAATTAGTTTTACTGACATTTGATAATCTTCTTATACTCTTGTTTAAATGCTGTGTTCATTACTCCATATATTACAGGGTTAATAGCACTACTGCTAGCCATGGAATACGTCACGATCATGTGAACCTCACGTGATAGATCCTTGAAATATGACACCACTACAATGAGTAACATTGGAAACCACGTCATGAAATATCCAATCAAAACTGCAAATGTAGTCCACGTGACTTTGATTTCGTGGACACTCATGCCCAGGCTGCTACCGTTAGAGTTGGAAAAAGGAGCAATGTTTCTTTTGTGTTGCCGTATCTTTCTGAATATTTTGTAATAGCAAAAGCCAATGACGGCGAAGGGAAATCCCAGCCCTAATGTCAGACATACAATCAAAAGTACAGTAGAAAAAAAGTCTTTGTTGCTTCTTGACAGACCACAAATGATTTTCTGTGGTTCGAACCTGACGTAAAATAAAGTCTTTTCAGTGAGGTTCAAAGTCATATAGACGTAGCTCACAACCCACACCGTACCAAGCATTATCAAGCTACTCTTCTTATTGAACCATTTATTGTATTTGTGTGTCTTACAGACCCGAACAAAACGATTGACCGCCATAAGAGCCATGGTTATTATCGATACATGAATTAAACTAAAGCTGACTATTCCTTGAATTTGGCACCATAAGCTTTCCTTTAATGTAAAGGTGCTCTTTATCGACCAGGCGAGCATGAATGGTAAGTTCGTAGTTGAATACATGATATCAGATACTGCTAGTGAGAGTACGAAGTAGTTAGTGATGGTACGAAGACTGGGATTACGATAGATGGAGATTACTACCAGAAGATTTCCTCCAATGGCAATCAGTCCAATAAGGAGTAAAATACTTGTCTCTACAGCAATGGTAGCTGTACTGCGATTCAGAAAATCTACTAATAGTTCGGGTTCGTTCGAAGATCTCCATGTAGTGTTCATTCTGGCTACGATGATCGAGCACAAGAGCAAAGATTAGGAGTCTGCAGTTATATAAGAACGCATATTCGAGCTCATGAATTATTCATGAACCAGTATCCAATCGTATCCATAATCTTTGGATCGACAGGTGGATATATCGAACCATTCTGTTCAAACTCATACTTGTCCAATGATTAACCTAAACGGAAAGATCTCCGTTACTTCGACAAAAAAATGAGTAGGCTTTAAATCAAATATTTTCTCAACTACTACGATTCAATTTTCTTTTAAGAGAAAGTTTTCAACCATTAAATCACACTTTTGGCAAAAGCAAATAGAAATTTTAGCGATAATTGATTGAAGCCTCAGCTCAAATGTCTATTTTCAATTTTCAAATTAATTTGGGATCGACGTGTGTCTTTGAGAAGTAATGATACCACAAATTGGTTTTCGGCTGGGGAAGCCAAGGCAGCGAAAACCTTTAATCTAACACCATACGAAAATGTAAACATCTTTAATTTCATTCCAAATTCAACCTTGCCGATTCTTTGTCTATTTTTCGGATTATCTCCTCCAAGAGAAAATGTTTTGTGATAGTGGCGAATTTATCAGAGGCACGAATTTTCTTGTAATAAAAGCTCATTTCTTGCACTGCATGCGTTAGGCAATCATAGAAGTAATAATATATCGAACAATTGAAGCGGTTCCTTCAAGAATGACTCACTGAACACGTGGATGGATTTTTTTTTTTTTTTTTACCTCGTTGGAGTTTGAAAATATTAAGAATTAAGAGTGAGATGAAATCGATGAGGATTCTGTATGGTAACAGCCATCTCCAAATCGTCCTTTCTCGTGATGAAACAACTCTTTGAGTGTTAAAAACTCGTCTTGCATGTTCTATGGCATTTAGGTAATCTGTTGCAAAGGAATCATCTTGAAGACCCCTGGAACGGTAAGACGAACAATACCTATGACTTTGTTTTACATCTTGAAAATGGTTCCTTCGACTTTGTCGAAAATCAAGTACTTTACCTGAAAATAGTATACTTTACAAGAAGGGCACAATCAGAACTGAGTTCCTGGTGCTCATGGATTGAAGCCTTCGACTTAATGATAGGTTTTAGCCCGAGGCAACGCATTCATTCAGTCGATTCTGCTACTTTTTTCGAAGTTTAGTTTTCATGTGTCACTGTGCACTTATTAGTAAACGTGCTGCAAATTAAAAGTTCAACTGCTCTCTACACAGTTTTATTTATTAAGTTGAAAGAAGGTATACTCAGTCAACGTAAATCATTTGGAAAATTCCAGCGCAAAACTGAGCATGTTGCGACACGTACGGGGGAATTGTCTGGCAATGCTAACTTAGGGGGCAGAAGATCTGGTGAATAGTTCATCGCTTGCCAGAGCTAGTGTTTTTGGTAATCGCTGGATAAACCGTTGCAACTTGGTCGGTAGGAGGGGGAGAAGTGGCCAAATGATGAGAACTTAGGTACTGTTTGTAAATAGAAACACTGACCTCCTTTTTCATTCCAGATGAATCAGACCTTCGTCCGCAAGATACATCCACTATGGCTTGAATTCTGGAGTCGCAGTCCAGCTACCATCGCTGTAGAGACAAGTATTTTACTCCTTATTGGGCTGATTGCCATTGGAGGAAATCTTCTGGTAATATTCTCCATCTATCGTAATCCCAGTCTCCGTACCATCACTAACTATTTCGTACTCTCACTAGCAGTGTCTGATATTTTGCTTACTGTACTAGTACTACCTCCTTCACTCTATTGGTCGATAATCAGTAGATATACTTTTAAACTTCAATCCTTGTGTGATTACCAAACAATAACAAGTGGAGCACTGTCTTGTATTTCTGTTCTAATGATTATTATTATGGCTGTGAACCGGTTTGTTCGTGTCTGTAGGCCTCAGAAATACAAGAAGGTATTTAACAAGACCACATCTTGTGCTATGATTAGTGTGGTGTGGATAGCAAGTTTTGTCGTAATGACTTTTACGGTCAAAAGTGGGGATGATCTCTTCTTTTCAGATTTTCTATCAGGTCAAATAAGGTGTAGTCTTGTTTATCGTGGGCAAAGTGTTATCAAAAATACAGCCATACACACAGGATTCGCTTTATTACTCATCATCCCAGTCACTATCATCACCTACTGCTACTACAAAGTATTCAAGAAAATAAGACAACACAAGCGAAGCGTCGCTCCTGCCTCTAACCCAAACAGCCTGGGCACGAGTGTACGAGAAATCAAGGTCACGTGGACTACGTTTGCAGTGCTGATTGGCTATTGCTTGACTTGGGTGCCAGTAATCGGCCTCATATTAGCTACTAGTATATGTTCGTATCTTTCATGTGTTCCACCTCGACAGGCTCAAATGGTTGCCTTATACACTGCGATAAGCAGTTCTGCAATCAACCCTATAATATACGGAGCAATGAACTCGGCGTTTAGACAAGAGTACATAAAGATCTTACGCTGTAAAACTACAACACCATGATATTAATAATAATAATAATAATAATGATAATAATAATAATAATAATAATTAATAATAATAATTATGATGATGATGATAATAATAATAATAATAATAATGATAATTACGGTTTTTATTACGCATTTCGCAGGCCTCAACGCGTTTGCAGTATATACAAGAATTTAGCTATAAAATATAAAATGCTTTTACAATATTTGCAAAGATTAAACTATGAAAATAATATGATGTACAAAAAAAATGATGATACTCGTGGAGAAAAGCAAAACGAATTGAAACAGTTAAGAATTGTCCAACTTGAATGTACGGATAGATAGTCATACAGATGAGTCGAAAGAAAACAAGAGAAAACCTTTCTCGAATTTGTAGAATAGACCCCTTGCAGCACGTCGGAATGCAGCTGAATTTGGAGGGCAAAACAGTAGGTTCCAATTCTCAGGGGCATGGGGTCTATACTGCTGTATTTCTTGATGACAGAGTTGTCATAAATTATTCAGGGTCAGCCTCATTTCAGCATCGAAAAGTACCATGAAACACTTTGAAATTCCACGGACCTCATCTTCTTCGTAAACACGTGAATATTCGATCTACACAAAATCAAGGTTAACCCTGAGCAACAAAGAGTTTCATATTGGAATATAGAATGATGGTCGAATATGACACCACAACTTAATCGCGAGTGCTTAATCGTATCGCATCAAAAACACTCGGATATTTCTGAATTTAGCACATGAGGTAGCTAAAACATTTAGGCTCTTTTAAAACGGTGTATTCTAACGTCGATTTCCATTGAAACTTTAGATTGTTGCTGTGGTAAATAGATTGTAATATTTTTTGCCGGGTTTGGACAAAATATATCCATTGCGTTGGGCACGGGACCTGATTTTGAAGGTTGGGATGGAATTACCCCCATCACCTCTGAAAAAATAAAAGTTAAATCGCAGAAGTGAATGTACTTTTTTTGTTTGCATGTTTTTTTTGTTTGCATGTTAATATCGTATTTGAATACGGTCACTACGGACACCCAGCATCGAGCATTTCAACAGGTCTCTGATCATGATGAGGGGTGAGTGCCTATTTACCGGTACTAACCACCTAAACTAATAGTATGTTTTGTTTTGACCTCGTCCCCAATAGTAACCTTAGTGGCTGTCGACTCGAAAGTTTATACTACTTCGACAGCCACACACACTTTACTATAAATTAAATACATAATTTTCAGTCACTTATCCTGCTTTCAAATTTGTAAATGTTATGTATAAATATTCATATTGTAAATATATGTGTGTGAATAAAACAAAGTTCAAAGTTCAAAAAGTTTAATAAAGTAAATGCGAAACTTTGTACGAATTTACTGGTTTTCGTTTTCTGATTTGTTTGCTAATGATAAGATATAACTTACGCGCTTTTTGTTATAAACACATCATTTAGGTGAAGAGCAACCAATAGATCCCTTTCACATGACGTCAAAGCAGCTCAATTTGGAAGATAAAACAAAAGAATTTCAATCTCCTGAGAATTGGAACCTATTGTTTTGTCCTCCAAATTGAGCTGCATTCTGTAGTGCTGCAAGGGGTCTATAGAGCCTCAAATTAAAAGTAAAGCACGGGTGGTGTGCGCTACTAATGTCGCTGCCCTCTCACCGCTGTGGTCATGGGTTCGATCTACGGACTCGCCATGATATGTGCATGGGCAGAGTTGCTTGTTGGTTATGTCCCGGTTAAATTTTCCACATATATTGGGGTCTGGCTCTGTTGTGTTTGACTACCCTGTGATACAAAATCGAATGAAAATTCCTCTTGACAAGACCGATTGTTAGATTATTTTCCACCAAATCGACGTGCGTTGCAGACAGTGCAAGGGATTTACTGGAGAAACGTACGGTATGGGGGCCGACTAGTCTCTCCCCTGATGCCTTCGGGCTAAAGCATTATCCTGCGTAATCCTTACATCTAAGGGAGGATCAGCCTTAATTGTCGTCAGGTCCGAAGTCCATACGATGCCTCAGCTCTGCGAATGTCTCGGGGGTATAGCCTAGCCAGTACGTGTCATAACTTTTGGAATAATTATTGAATTGCTGTAAGTTTACTGTTTATTTTTTATTTTGTTTAGATTTATTATTTTTTAAATAATTTTGTCTTCAAATTCTTTACTGGATTCAAACCATTTACACTGGTAACCTTTATGTTACAATTCAAAGAAAAATATTGAAACCCGTGGATTGTTTTTTAGGATTTTGCCCTGCGTTGAAGTTCAAAACGTGTATGGTTCCTTAATAAATTGTTGAAGGTAATTCCAGCGGTTTTTGTGCGCGTGCACGCTCGTGGGCTAAAATCGAGCATTCCAAAGTAGGCCCCCATCTAAACATGATTTTTGTGTGGAGAGGTATAGAATATTTCTATCTTTAGCGCCTGCTTTCTCTTTAAAATCGAAAAAAAATTGAGGAGGGGGGTTGCAAGTGTTTTGAATACACCTTTTTCGCATTTAGTAAAATACCGCTGTGTTCGTTGACTACAGACTAGGGTCGGGGTCAAATATTCACAAATACCAACGATAAAGTAAAGCCTGAATGCACAACTTCCCCGATATCGATACAAGCACTTTGAAATTCCACGGAACTTCATTGCTACACATGAATATTATTCTACACAAAAACGAGGCTAACCCTGCGTATATGAATCTGTGGATAATACGAAACCTAGTGGTATTTTATGAATTCGAGAAAGGTCTATTTTGAGTTGTATATCAATAGAATTTTATTCTTTTGTGTCAAATTAAGCTGCAGTCCGCGTCATAGAAAATGTTAAAATCCTTTTAATTCGGTGTTCATTTCCCAACTGACTGCTCGCTAATATAAATGGGATTCATCGTGTTATTTAAAAGAATAAACGTTACGAAAATCAGGAACATATCTTTAGCCAGTGGCTTCCTTTTTACAGTTCAAACTCCGTCGATCTTTCAGTCACTGCATAAATCGACTGACTTCTCGAATTGACTGTGGATTTTAAACATTGCATATAATTTTTTAGACTCTCAAACTGCGAATAATTAAGACTTCCGCTTTCATGCGATACAATGAACTTGTGATCGAAAGGCACTTTGGTTGGAATTTCAAGTTCGATAATTTTACGTTTTGGGTCTTTTTAAATTTATTAAGAAATGCTCAATGGATTTTTGAAAGATTTTTTTCTGATTCCTGCATGATCATTCGTTTTCATGATATTCCAAAACTGAGTTTAGTATCGCTTGATGCATAGCAGACATCTATATATAGACAGAGAGCAGATGTTTTTGTTAATGCTCGGAGGGTCTTCAAAAATCATAAGTGTTTTCTGTTTAGGTTTCCAATCGCTTGACAGCCTGGCTTTTGATACTAGCTTTTAAGCTTTTAATTAAAATTATATAATTTTTTTTTTTTTTTTATCAAGGTCAGAAAAAATCTACATATGTAGTTTAAGTTGTTGGAGGCATAGACAACAGTAAATCAATATGGATTCCTCTAGAAAATGCTTTGCTAGTAGGACTGTTGGTTGAATCTTTGATTTTGATTGATTGACCTTGGATTTCTTCTTCTATTCTTCAATTCGCTTCTGAGTTTTTGCCTCTTTTTTTTTCCTAAAGAAAAACAGCGTAATAACACATCTTTCTTATAGTATTCTTCTTTTCGTATGCAAACAGTACATACAGAAGTTGTTCAAAACTTCAATCACTTTCTTTATGGCCGGCGTTCCTCACTGATCAGTCTTAGGTCCTCTTATGTTTTTCTTGTGCTTTCGTTTCTCCTAGAGGAAACGGCATAACTAATATACTCTCCTTTTTCAAGCAAATACTTTCTTTTCTATGGTGTTCCTCACTGATCAGTCTTAGGTCCTCTTATGTTTTTCTTGTGCTTTCGTTTCTCCTAGAGGAAACGGCATAACTAATATACTCTCCTTTTCGCATGCAAATACTTTCTTTTTTATGGTGTTCCTCAATTATCCGTCTTAGGTCCTCTTATCTTTTTCTTGTGCTTTCGTTTCTCCTAGAGGAAACGGCATAACTAATATACTCTCCTTTTTGCATGCAAATACTTTCTTTTCTATGGTGTTCCTCAATGATCAGTCTTAGGTCCTCTTATCTCTTTCTTGTACTTTCGTTTCTCCTAGAGGAAACGGCGTAATTGCACCTCTATATCTTCAAGTAATATACTCTCCTCTTTGCATGCAAACACTTTCTTTTCTATGGTGTTCCTCAATGATCAGTCTTAGGTCCTCTGTTATTCTTAATTTCTTATACCAAATGTAGGTATACTTCTTACGGGTCTACAGTTTCACGTTTCAAACTAAACACAAATGTGTCGAAAAAGCGCCCTTCTCGCTGCCACCAACTCATCTATTAGGCGCCACATAAAAGTCAGGTTTGGCGCACCTTAAAAAACGTACATATTAAAAGCTTCAAATGCTAGTCTCTCAGCCAGGGATAGAAACTGTTCCAACGCGACTGACTACAATGGTTGGTTAAACTTGCTGTCAAGTTTATAAGTTATAATTTAAAAAGGGTTTGCCGAATTCAAGCTTAAGAAGCATTCTTCGTAGTCATCGACAAAATATTTTCTTGTATTCCCGTCGAAATGACGTATTCATGGCTGCATATATAAAAGGATTGATAGCACAGCTGCTTACTCCGGTATATGTTAACAATATACGAGCTTGACGAGGCAAATAACCACGCGGCTTTATCATATTCGCCAGCAGTGTGATAACCATAACCGGAAACCAATTCAAAAAGTACCCCAAAAGGACTGCAAATACTGTCCATGTGACCTTGATCTCTCGTACGTTGGTTGCTAGGTTACTGTTACCTTGTCCTTGGGGAGCAGTGTTTTTCTTGTGTTCTCGAATTTTCTTGAATATTCGAATGTAGCAGTAACCGATAAGAAAGAATGGAATGGTAATGCTTCCTATGAGGATCGAGTTTCCCATTATTTTGAAGAGAAGATCCTCCGTTTCATAAATAAAGCCACATCGCATTTCATCTATTATGAAATCTGCATAGATATTCCCCACTTTATTGTACAGAACTACAGCAATAAAGCTAAGGATCCACACAGCACTTACCATCACGCAACATCTTTTGTTGGTGAATATGCTGGTGTATTTCTGAGGCTTACAGACACGAACGAATCGGCTGTAAGCCATTAGGACCATGTTAAATACCGACACTAAAACAAGACTTCCTATCATTACCGCTTGGTAATCACAAAAGCCTTGCCCTAAAATGACGCGACTTTTTATAGACCAAGCGAGGGTAAGAGGCAGACCCAGTACAGGATATAGGATATCAGTTATCGAGAGCGAGAGTATGAAGTAGTTAGTGATGGTACGAAGACTGGGATTACGATAGATGGAGATTACTACCAGAAGATTTCCTCCAATGGCAATCAGTCCAATAAGGAGTAAAATACTCGTCTCTACAGCGATGGTAGCTGGACTGCGACCCCAGAATTCAAGCCATTCTCTAGCGACTTTTTTACTTGTGTTATACGTTGTGTTAAACTTCCTGGGGGAAAAAGCAAAACAGATTGGACAACCCGTATAAAGGGGCAAGAAGAATTATCTATTCTTATCATAAGCGAGTAAGCGAGTACTGATGTAACAAACTAAATGACCAAATAAGATTTTTCCCAAAAGAAAACAAAAACATGAAAAACAAATGATCCCGAGTATGTTTTTAGATTTCCCATATCCCAACGACCGTGCATTTCAGTTAAACAATCAATATAATGTCATACAGCGAAAACCTACCAATCCATCCTGGTAAAAAGGAACAATCACCACTACAACAAGCACATCAGGACTGAAGAAGAACGAAGCGACGAGCATAGAACAGTGGGTGGTGGGAACGAGTTAAAAACACTCCGTTCTTACTGAAGTTTCTCTGCTCAGATAAAACTGAGATCGTGCAAACGATTGTTACTGTCAGTAATAATTTTTTGACTCTTTCATGAATTATTTTTCTAAAGGGCTTGTATTTATCCGAGTATGACCAAACTTGAAAGCATCCTAACAAAATCTATCACTAACGCCCAAACACTCTTGAAAGCCCACACTTCGATTGCATGCCAAAATAAAGACTTCAGATTAAGAAACTGTCAAATACGACGGACATTTCACACATAGCATATAATACTCTGGAACTTGCTTCATGCAGTATAGAGTGAATTACAGGGGTCAAAGAGCTTGAGTTCAGACTTCCTTTTTTGAATTATGCAGGAAGTGCACTAGTACTGCTAAGACGTTGCTATGAGGTTTTGAAAAGTGCTTAGTGTTTTCGAATCGGATGTCTAGTTAAACACTGTCAGGTTTGGAACAGAAATACAAGTATCTTTTCCATACTTTCAGTATTTTCTTTCATAATCGAACTACTTGTTATAGACCCACATTGGCGCAATCTGCCTCGCCAAACCCTTTTTTAACAATCTGTCAGCTACTTACATGATGGATAACTCATCTCAGATGAATGAAAAGAAAAGCTTTGGTGATTCAATTCACCCCCGTCCGACCTATCTTATTAAGATAAGAATATTGAGTCTCTTATAATTCAATACGTAATTCCACTCACTGATTTAAAGTTTTTTTTTTAGCATTTCAGTTCAGTACAATAGACGTCTTTACCTTGGGCGTAAAGTTTTCCCATTCTAGACCACTTGTCATTCCCATTTTCAAGTGTCTTCTCATGCGCAACTGTTAAACAAAGAAATGACCACAGGTGTCATTCTCTTGAGAATAAGATTCTTTGTTGGAGTCGTATCCATATTTCTGTGTCTTCTCATGCGCAACTGTTAAACGAAGAAATGGTACTCAAGGGAATGAGATATGATTGATTTTTGAATATTACCATCTTGACAAATTTTCGAAAGAAAAATGGCGGGAACCAAGCTTCGCACAAATAATTCATATTTAAAACATTTAAAAAGCTATGGAGGTAATTTTCTCAGGACAACTACTTTAAAAATTATTTTTGAAAACTAACGTTAACGACATCCTAAAAAGGGCAGGCAAGTGGATCTACTACTTGAGAGTCTGCAGGAAGGCCAACCTACCTAAAGAAATTGTACTAACAACTTATTTGACCAAGATTCGGCCTTTACTAGAATACGCCTCCCCAATCTAGAGCGGTCTGCCAGTCTATCTTAAGACAGACCTGCAAAGACTGCAAAACCGATGTTTAGACATAATCGGTCTGCCAAGAGACACTCTAGAATCTTTGTCAGCACGAAGAGATGAACTAACAGTTAAAGCATTCAAGAACGTTGTATAGATTCAGATAACCACCATGTTTACAAGTGTCTTTTAGAACCAGCCAGCAAGCACTCGTATAATTTTAGGCAACTAAGTTCTATCCGTGTGCCTATTTCACACACTAAACGGCTCCAGTAATCTTTTAACGTAAGAGGATCTCAGCTTTATAGCCAGACAATCCAGATTATCTAAAATTTTGCTAGAATTCTACATTTATTTCTATACCCTTATTATCGTTTTATCTAGAGATTGTTCTAATTTATATTTTTAAGCTTACATAAAGAAAGTTTTGAGAATAAGCTCAAAATTCAGCATTTTGTTCATTTAATGAACTGATAGGACTGAAAATCGTTCTCAAACGATAACAACAACTGAACAACACATACCTTCCAGGTGATCTGAGAAAAGATATTAGCCAATCAGAATCGAGAAACTTTTCAAGACTGAGGTGTCATCCTTAGTAGCCAGAAGACTCCGGAAACCGTTAATTCTTTATTTTATTTTCTCACTAAATAATGAATATCATACTAATTTTATACGAAATATCAAAAACCTCTCCTGAAAATCTACATTTATCTCAGATATAAGTTTTTGTAAGTCGATTTTCGCAGGCTTCATGACACCTCAGTTTTGCACAGACGTCATTTCTACGTCGTTATTTCAGTCCAGCCTCGTCCAGCTGGTTATGAAATGAAATTTTCGCGACATGTTAATTTCGCGATTACTTTAGAAAATCCCATTTACTATGTAACATAAAAAAACGTTCGCCTTATTTCCTTGGTTTTGACTTTAGTTTAATGAATACTGGTTCCAATCATTCATTGCTGATCAGGATTAATAGGCGCTAGTACTTGGTTCTCAGTAACAACGTCTTTTATCAATGCTTTTGAATGGTCATGAAATTCTTTACTTTCTAAAAAATGGAGGATCACTTAATTTCCGCGTCATGATATTTTCGCGAACTTATTTTTTTTCGTCACTTTAACTTCGCAATTTTTTTGGAAATCGCGAAATTAAAGTGTCGCGAAAATTTCATGTGATAAGATTGGTTATTCGGCGATTTTGAGCGGTTTTTGTGTGCGTCATTGCTGGATTTCCAGCCGAGAGAGGCTGGGACCGAGCTATTGTTTTTTTCCGGACGGAAGTCGGTCGGTAGTACATGCTCAAGAACACGTCTATCGCACATACTTGTTATTAAAGAAAATTAGTTCGAATTACAAGAGAAGAGAAAGAGAGAAAGATATAAATTAAGCATTAAGGGGATAAAGAAGAAGATTCTTGGGGAAATTACAGAAAAATGGAGCTCAGAATTTGTTCTGACTTCGGAATCACAGGAAGATTGAAGTAAGTTATTCCTTTCGTGTGCCAGTCGTTCTCACAAGCAGTAGTTGCGCATTTCAAATGCCAAACTATTATCATCATTACTCCGTTTTCTTTTCTCGGCCTGAAATCATGCAATTCATACGACTTCCTTTCGGAAAAAAACAAAAGCTAAGTCCCAGCCTCTCTCGGCTTAAGTTGCGTAGTCTGCGTTAGTAGCGTTCGCAATAGCTTCATTATTTTTAGTAAAATCATTCCAAATACCTTGTATTTAAAGTAGTTTTGGTGAAATTTGGAGCATCGAATAAACAAGTCGATAACATGATTGCACAAAAATTAGTACGATATCGATCGTAGTACAATGTCTGCACTTTTTGGTGACCGTGACACCAATTAGTAAAGCCCTTGATGGCTAGCGCCTAATAATATGATTATATGTCAATTAGGTCAGGGGCGGATCCAAGAATCAAAGAAAGGGTGGGCCGGAAAACTTTGTCTTGAGAGAAAACCTTCAAGACCGTATGCAATTTTTTTATTTTGCCAAGTTTAAAGAACATAATCTTTTAAAAGGGGGGCCCCGTCGGTCCACCCCTAAATCCGCCCCTGTAGATGTGGTATATACCGTTTCTATTTTCCCGCCCGCCATTTGTATGATGCAACAAGTGCTCGAGGCCCGCGACTTGAGTGATTTTGATTAAACCCGTTAAATACTTAGTAGCCCACTAACAGAAGTTAGAAGATCTTATTTCCATTGTTTGACTATTGCACATTAACATGTAATTTGTGTTTTTCGGGTAATAAAACACTCTTTGCACGCCCACCTCATCTCTGATTCCTTTGAACTTTAATTTTCTGATCATGATAAAGAAACACATTTTCTTATGTCATAAATGTTTTAACACCAATTCCTATGTGAAAAAATAACAAAATAACTAGAATCCTATTAGTATCTTTGAAAATATAAGATTTTAGCTCGAAAAAATGGCGATTTTGGCGCGACCGAAAGTTAAAGTTTGATGGCTGGAAACAGGTGTAAAAACATAGGCAAATGTCACCCAATATTATGTTATGTTCTTACTAAAAACCTTTTAAGATTTCGCTTTGTGATTGGCTTGCACGAGGGGATTTACGATAAGAAAACGAAAAATGCTGATGTTCACGTTAACACAGGGAGCCCATGCTCAAAACATCTGTAATAACACAGGAAACCCACTTCATTGACACCTTATCACAAAAATTCTCAATAAAAATCAAACTTATTGATTTCTTTTTCCTTTTAAAAGCCTTGCGATAAACTAATTACAGAATTAGGAAGTGCTACACGAGGTCATTTTGATTTAAATCTATAAAATATTTTCCCCAACAGAGACTAAATAATATAATAAAACATTTTTATGCTTCTAATTTCAAAAGTTACAAAAATGTTGGATAACATAATTTGTTTTCATATATTCAATCAATAACAATCCTTTAGGAACATCTTTGGTATACTCTTTTTCCAAAACATTCTTAATATTTCTTTTGATTTTGTCATATTGTTAGTATTTTTCCGGAATAATATCTGCATGATCAGCACTTTTGAAAAAAAAATACAATTAAAAACGTTGCTTTTTTGTTCCATGTTTCAGCATACAGAAAGTGGTGGAGTGAAGCTAGCTCAAGGTAGGTGCTTACTGTGAGTGGAGTGCCACCCCCCCTGACTTAATGACCCCCTCCCAGGGGTAATAAGAATACAGCGAGTCTGAACTCACGCCCGCGCGGATGAACGGGACGTACAGCGTCATGGCGGAAGAAGATGGAAAGTTGGTTGTAAAAAGACTAAAAAAGGGCGAGGAAAGCAAGGGTATTAAAAAGGTTGAGTTGCCTGATGAAGTATTAGCGAATCTACCAGTAAAGGAACTGAACAATGTTCTACGTGGTATGCCAGAAGAGGAGGTGTACAAGCTTAAACAACGGAGGCGAACACTGAAAAATCGTGGCTACGCTCAGAACAGCAGAACTAAACGCGTACGGCAAAGAGAGGATCTTGAGGACGAAAGACAACAACTGAAGAGTGAATTAGATGTGATTTGCAAAGAGAATGAAGACCTGAAACGAGAGAGAGACGAGGCTAGGAAAAAGTATGACTCGTTGCAAAAACTTTTGACCAACAGAACAAAACAAATCGCACTACAGTCTCAAACTGGTGAGCTGGATGACCAGATTGACGTTGTTGGAGTAGAAGATGGGGAGGTTTCTGCAAAAACTATACACACAAGACATGAAAAATTCTCAGGCAAATTAGGGTTCCCAGACAAAAAACATAATGACCAAGATCGCAATGAAGAAGGAAGCGATCAATCGCGATGAGTCAAGGACTACAAGGTACGACTGGTTTGTTTACAATCGTAAGGGAACGCGTGGTCACATGTCGCGATGATGCGTCTGTAATTTTGGGGCTTTTCAGCGTGTTTGTGTCCATGAATTTAGTGTAAGGATTTAGAAAGGACATTACAGAAGACTAAGGGGAGAAATCTTAGTATTTTAGTCGTGAAAATATCTTAGTTTATGAAGTGATTGTGATACACATTTTCACACATCCGTGATCACTGACCTGAACTCCATTCACTCAGGCTTCGTGGTTGTGTTTTTACTACTAAATTACTCTATAAAATTGTAACTTAATTCTCGACTCCAATTCTTTCCTTTAGTGACATTTTTATTGTAAATAGATATCTCTTTCTCTCGGAACTGAAGTAATGGTTATTTCATAGTAAAAAGTAGGTGAAATTCTAGTTCGTTCATTGAATCAATGAAATTATCTTGTCTAGCGTCATCTAGTCAGTCATCTCTACTAACTGAAGGTAGTCAAGACGAAAATGTGACATTTTATCTTGAAGGTAATCCAGTATGTTCCTTTGTACATGAAATATAGTGAATCTATGTTCCTAAAGAACACTAAAATAAAGAATGTTAAATTATAAATGTGAGGAATTTGGTTGTTTCCTGCAGTGTTTTATTCGCACGTGGAGAACCTGGCTTGTTATGCTGACTCCATACTTTCGATTATTAATTAGAATTCTTTAAAAATCTCTTAAAAATTAGTGGCGCGATGTCTTTCAACGAAACTTAGGGTAAACAATCTCTAATATGTGTACCAGAGGTATATGCAGTCAATTAAATGTCAAAATTTTAATATATTTTATTTTGGAATTATTTGCAAAGTCAGCATTGCGCTGCCGCATCAGCATTTTTTCGTTGTTGTCGAGTCGTTTGCACGATTTATCTGTTCTTTTCGAAAACTAAAATATATCCTTTTTGTCTGGAAAATTTGATTGAAAGAATAACTGGTTAGAAGGAATAATTCTTGAATTCTTGCATATTTTAAAGACAGTTTTTGAATGTACCGTAAAAGCGAAAAATTCTTTTGAAAAAGTTGGACTTCGCCTTGTAAATCACACTCGCCTCGCGTCCCTCACATGTTTGTATTTTCCGTGACCCTGAGGTTTATTGTTTCATTTCTGGCCAAACTTACACGTACATTATTCTTTCATACCAATAAATTACTACAAAAAGAAATACAAATGTGCATAGTCAGCATTCCCTTACGTTATCAGGGGTTTAAAACCCAGCTTAATTCATTTATCTTGCTACCAAGCCGAATGAATGGTTCAATAAATACGAATCTGTTGTTTTTCAAGTTTAGAAGAGCTTTCGCTACCGACGCTGATCTCGAACAGTTTCAGGGTGGGGAACCCAGATATCCACTTGAACGTCACGCTTCGAGAGCTGAATATATTTTAAAAGCTCACATATCATAAAAACTTAAAAACCGTAAAAAAAGGATAAATGACATTAAAGTAATAAATAAGTAATCCAGTGTCTTTAGGTCCTCAATCAAATTTCAACAGATATTTTTCACTGTTTTTTGAGGGATAAAAAGCATAAAATGATGAATGAATTTTTTGAATAGCTTTCAAAATTAGCATTGGTAGGCAGCTGGCTATTTTTTTCCTGTCTTTTTTGTACTTCAACATATATTCAACAGTTCTCCCTCAATTTCTTGAAAACTCCTATATATCAAAAAGATCAGGCTTTGCAACATGCCTATACGGTACAGATTTTTTACTGATAATTCAATTAGCAAAGAATATAGCAGCAACATTGAAATCCAAGTGAACAAATTCATAATCCAGTAAATGCCTATTTTTTTTGTTGAATTTCAATTTTATGGTACGATATTTCCTTTTCTCTTTCTTTTAGTTATATTGGTTAGTTGTCTAGTTAATTGGTCGGCAAGATAGTGACAATGACAACTGTCACATAGTCTGTCGGGAAGACCAGCCCCTGGGTACTATATTATTATGCAACTTTGGAATTTTCTGACACAGGGAGAAAATACAGATGGAGAAATGCGACATTGGACATTTTTAGACTTTTAGACATTAATGCTGCTCGAATATTTGCTGTTGTGTGAGGAATCATGAAGTAGCATGCCCTGAAAATAACTTGTTAATGAAATAATCCATGCAAAAAGAGTCGGAAAAAGATAGATGCCATGAGATAAATTAAACATCAATGTGGAAAAAAATCTAGACAGTGTAATACCTAAATCTGGGAACTATAAAGCCTGTCCTACTATAAGTAACTTATATCCAGACAGTGTTCTACAAAAGTTACAGAATATTAATTTTATTCTTTCGCATTGTGAGAGGCAACACATTCCCATCCATGCTTCCCAATCTTTACAACTTCATTGCTATTTTCTTCCTACACTTCATTAGTTTATCTCCTTGTCTGAGGGTAAACATGGTAAGAAGGATAGAACATCAATACTCTTTATGACACAGAGGTATAAATATTTCCTGGAACTACACCAGCATAGCAATGGGGTGGCCAAGTGCCCCCCCCCCCCCACAATTTTTGTCGTAATTAGTTTTTATTCTAGGTGCCTCCCCCAGATTCTGGGCCCTCGCTACGCCACTAAACTACAAAATTTAGAACTATGTCTGAGTAATTTTTTCTTTCTATTTTTCTTAACAATAGTCCCCTTCACAGTTTCCTGCTTCATCTTGATTGAGAAATAAACCACTAGTAGCATAGCCAATCAAAAACATGAATTGTACTAATGCATTAGTGTGTTTATACTAACAAATGTAACACTCACAAGGCAAGGATAATTTCTGAAGAGTAAAAGCACAGCATCTATTAAGTTTATAAAAATGCAAATTTCAAATTTAATATTTGCGCGGTCTGAAATGTGAAAACATAACACCAAGACGAATTAGGTCTATCTAACCCCTAAATGCACTATGAACTATACATCCCCCTAATTAGAATGGAACATATCCTAAATCTTTTGTTTTGTTTTTGATTCGATGGTTCAACCCACCTGCCTTAACCAAAATTTCAACCCCCTAGCAAAATTCCTGGATCCTTAAAATGTATCTGCAGGATTTCATTTTTTTTTAATATCTGCATTTGCAAATCGATTTTTTAAATTGATTGTATTGCATCTCTGTCAGTGTTTTTTCCCCCTCTTTTTTTAACAATGACCCTGTTTTGGCACAATTACTGTACATAATAAAATGGTGTATGCTCTGGGAAAATGGGCAAAAGTGAATGTTGCAGGGGTGGATCCAAGAGTTTTTAAAAGGGGGTGGCTGTTACAGTGTAACTCATGCCAATACCACAGGAAACCCATAAAAGGCAGAAAAATTATTTAAAAAATGAGGTCTTGAATTGACAGAGATTAATTTGAGAGCTTCAAGTAAACCGAGGGAATTGTTTATCCAGATAAATGTTTTCAGTTATGAACACATTTTTAATTTCATTTGTGCAAAAAGGCAGGGGGAATAGTCACCTCCCTAACCACCCTTGGATCTGCCTTTTTTGTTTAAAAAAAATCTTTATTTTATCATTGTAGTATATTTTGTCATTCCAAAGGGGGCAGGCTACTGTAGCCCCTGGGTTGTTACCAAAATTACAAAAAGGGCAATGTTGGCCATTGAATTTAATTTTGTCTTGAATGTCATCCATATTAATGTATCTTAATGGTGGTAGAAGGAAAAAGAAATGATTCTGAAGGGAATGAAACAGGTGCTTATATGACTGCTAGTGTATAAACCAGCCTGGATCCCCGTGTCTGATAGTTTGAAATGGGAAAAAATACATCCAAGATAGAGCTAGAGGTATATTGATGGCACCCAGCATTTGATGGTGAACAGCTATCTTACAATTATTTCCATTGCTACGAGCTGTATGAAAAACTAAGTGCGAAAAGGATTGTTGTTGTAATTCAAGCAGACCTCGCCAACTTTTAAAAGTCATATCTCACAGAATTTGAGGAGTCTGATGGGGATCATAAATGGAGAGAATGTGGCTAATATTTGATTTAAATTTTTCATACTTCAACCTTTTCTCTCTAAATTCTTTGTTGAAATGCAGGTTTTGTATTGGGAAGAGACTGAGAGCTCAAAGCATGCCGTGATTGATCAGTTTATGTGTACACCAGACTGTCACTTGGTAGGCACTACGTAATCCTTTCACAAACATTTTTTTAATTAATGGTTCATCAATATTATACAATTAACTATTCATGTTGATACAATATGTTAATGTTAAGGTAAAGAAAAGCAAACGCTTTATTCAATAACAAACAAATGAGAAACAAACTTTCTTGAATTTTATAGAAAAACACTGAATAAAGATGTGAGTTGAAGGAAAGGATGAATAAAAAGAAAAGAAAAAATGACCAAAAGATACTACAAGGGTTTGGCTGCCCAAGGCTTGTTCTGTACAACTACTTCTCTTCACACCATTCATTCTCTTTCCGCACCTGAGTGTGAAAAACAGAGTGGAAATAAGAAAAAAGAAAAATATAGATAATACTTTGATGTTCTTGTTATTGGCTAGATTTTGGACACTGAACAAGTTATACACCTATTTCACAAAAACGTCGGTCGGAGATCTGAAACATGCAATCTGAGACTCAACAGAACTTTTGTGCTCTTATGTTTTCTGGCTAAAATACGAAAAATTACATGACTCACTCAAAGGTCATGCTTCATATTCCAATCTAAAAGCCAGCTAAGTTGTTTGGCTGTGAATATATTACATTTTGCAGCATGTTCCTCGGTCTCAGATTTTACATTTCAGATCTCTCACCGACAATGTTTTTTGAATAAGGTGTATCCATAGACTCTGCCAATCAGGTGTCTGCCCTATAACATTTTATTTTAATTTTTGCCCTTGGAAATAGTCCTTTCATCACCTGAATGACCATGAAACCTCATGTCTCAAGTTGAGATTTGGACTCAAGATAAGTCCTACATTTGTTAAATTAATTTAGCAAGTCAAAACTCTGTGACCATAGACCCTTATCATGCTAGCGTGACATTACAACTAAAAAGATATTTGATTTATCGGAAAAAGAAGTTTACTATCAAATATAGTAAATTGCAGAGTTTTGTAAAGATTGCCCTTAAACTGATGAAGATATAAAATTTTGAAACTAAGAAGTTTTGTGGAATTTTTACAAAGAAATGTACTAGGTGTCTAGCCTAACAAGGCTCACCAGGCACGCAATGCGCATCAACATTACATTTCTTTGCAAAAGTTCTTACCTTCAAAAATTCATATCTTTGTCAGTTTAAGGGCAATCTTTATGAAACTTTGCAATTTTACTATTATTGATGTGATAAATTTGATAGTAAACTTCTTTCTCCAATAAATCAAAGATCTTATAATGTAATGCTAGTGTGATAAGGGTCTATTCAAGTAAATTCCAAAAAGATCTATTCATTATTTAGTCTTCCCAAAGTAACACCAGCTTCCGGCTGAGTTGTTTAAAGTCAGATTATGCTGTTAAAATTTAGACTAATGCCAAAAGTGAAGGGAGAATTAGATTTGAAAATCAAATACCCCAGCGGGTATATTATATATTGTATAATTTGGTCAATGCAATCTACATTGCACAGGATACAAAACCAAAAGCAAGGTAATGAATGTCAATTCAAAGAGTTATGAAGATTATTATTATGTCAAACTATTAAGCCCTCATAAACACAACAAAATGTTGTTATACTGAAAAAGGAAAAACAAAAATGAAGAAAATCCACATTCAATGTTAGACTTACCTGTTCTTCTTCTTCTGGAGTGAAGTCATTTTTGATGTTAAAGGTCTTTCTGATTTCTTCTGGTGTCTTACCTGTTAGAATCAAGACATGTTGGGTTAGAAAAACACTTACTGGATAATCACTGAGTAATCACCGGCAACAGGGTGCAGTAGTGGTGCACATGCCACTCATACAGTAATCTGGGTCACACAGTCTCATGCTTGGTTCCTGGACTAAGCAGCGCAGTCAAATAGAGTTTAAATTTACATTCCAATTCAATCTTAGGGTTTTCATCTAGTTGGAGCCTATAGCTCAGCTGTGATACAACAGCCAAAGGTTAATAAAGTTTATTGGGTATCTTCAATCCCCTTTTTTTTGGGTTCTCCAGTTTTCCCTTCGTAAAACCCAACTTGCTAAGACCCAATTCAATGTCAGTGTAAGTTAACCTTGACTTTGGAATAATATCCATTCTCAAGTACAAGGTAAGTGTTATCAGTCTAAGCCTACAGCTCAGGATAACAAGATTAGACTGAATATTCCAGACTTGAAGTCTGAGTCAAACGCACGATTTCGGTTGCAATTTGTCTCGCAAAAAAAAGTATTGCAAGTTGCACACGTAATTTGAATCAATGGTGAATGAAGGATTGGCTTGTGCGCACGCTCTAATCGCAAGTTGCACGACCATGTCACATGTAAATTTTTACAAAAATTGTTGCAGAAAGTAGGAGTCGATTCTACTTTTGGTGCAGCAAAAAATGAAAAATTGCAGTTGTGCAAGGGGATGTCAAACATGAAAAACGCTCGTGCAACCTGCAATAATTTTTTTCCGAGACAAGTTGCACAAGAAATCGTAGCATGTGACACGGCCTTTAAAAGTGGAATTGTCATTTTCCATAATGTTTACTAAGTTTTGAAAAGTTCCAGTCTTGTACTGTGCTTGAACTGGACATGCTTGTTGTATGATGTCATACCACTATAAATAGTCTGAAGCTTGTCTGAAGTTGGTTCTACTCTGAAAATCCACTCATTTTCTTAATCCCACATCTCAGAGAATAAATAAGATTTTAGATGTCTGGTGTATTGAGGTCCACCGACTGTTCCACCAATGAAAGACAAGAAAATAGTCAATATTTGATGGACATGAGCCAACTTGCCAAGCTTGGATTTGTCAGGGCCCAGTTGTTCAAACTGCTAATCCAAGTTTGGTTATAAAGACAACTAATGCCTTGATATAAGATTTACCTGAGGATTAGTACTAATCTGGCTTGGAACAATATTGCAAGAGTTGCAAAAACATGAAAACCAGTACATAAACAACTGGAGCTGGTTTTTATGAAGCCTGAATAAGTACTATCTATCAGATAAATCCTTTTATCATTTGAAATAGAGTGTGATATTGAGTGACATCAAAATGATAAAATTGATATCCCTACTCCCACCAGTGGCCAGCGGGGATGTGATTTATATCAACACTGGTGGTGTCAAATTCCGACTTTTTGCTCAGCAAGCCTCAAATTCTCCATTATTTTTCATTGAAGATTTCATATAATAAACAGAACATTACATAGCCGCTTGGAGATACAAATTTTATCTTCTCGAGCTGATATTATCTCTCACTGGAAGATAAAATTCGTATCTCCGCGCGACCATGTAATCTCCTATATATCCCACAGATAAACTTGATCCAGACAGCAGCAGGGCTTAAAATAATGGCCGGTCATCGGATAATGTCTGGCCAGAATAGGAACTTGTCTGGTCAAATCTTTGCCTTGCCGGTCATTTTGACCATAAATGTACCAGTATAACTGAGCTAAAACTAAAAAATTATTTAGCCAGTGATCATGACTGGTGACAGACAGGCCATTGTTTTAAGCATTGGATAGTGTGGTTTGGTTCACATGAAGAGTGAATAGGAGTAGTCCAATGGGTTTTAGCCTATGGATAACTATATTCACTGAATTGTGCTTTTATCTGCTGAATAATGCTTACTACGCTTCTCAGTTGAGCTTGGAATGACTGAAGTTTTGTAGTAAAGCTTTAGCGTCTAGCTCTCAATGTTTCTAAGGGCAACAACCATGATAGTCTGTGAGAATGAGCACTTCTGATTGGCTGAATTGGTTCAAGCTGAAATATTTAAGCAGCAAAACTAATTCAGCCAATCAGAAGTGACCATTCTCACGGTCTATCGTGGCGGTTGCTCTTAGAAGCATTGAGAGCTAGACGTTAAAACTTTATGACAAAACTTTAGTTGTTCTAAGCTCAACTGAGAAGCGTAGTATCCAGCTCCTGATGCTAAAATGGATAGGCAATAGTAAGGGACAGAAAATCAGTCTCTTAGGGAAGGATCTTCATGCACAAAATTTGCATTACACCCATATTCAAAATTATGCAAACTTGAGTGGTCCAGTTGTCTGGAATCTTGGCTTCCGTTAATTAAAGTTACGAATGGGAATTTCTCTAAATTAGGCCCATGCTAACTTTGATTAACGGAAGCCAAGATTCCAGAAGACTAGACTCGCCAGGTTGAGTAATTTTGGAAATGGGTGTAAATGTGTACTGATCGTCTGCAAAATTCTGCCCTCAGCAGGCCTCAATTTGAACATACCTTTAATCATATTAGCTACAGTTTTACATGTAACATCTAGTAGCCCCTTGATATCAAGATAGTTGGCAGCCTAATACAAGAGAAAAAGAAATCAACAATCATTTAAGAATCATAAAAACCTATGGATTTTATGAGTCAGAGTCATTGATGTTTATGGTTTCAGTTTCAGTTTATTTCGTGCTTATGTACGGTACAGCTCTAAGACCCCTCTCAATTAGGCTCCATATAAAGCATGATTAAGCGAGGGCACAGCCAGGGTTTTGATTGGGGGGGGGGGGGGGGGGGGACTGGCCCCCTGGGCTCTTCCTCTGGCTATGCCCCTGTGAAACTAATATGCATGTAGTACCCATTTGCTGTATTAGTTTCTGAAAGGTTTATGCTTGGACCTGACACTACATCTATTGTTTCTTGTCTATTTTCTGTCATCCAAGACAGTGAATTGCCCCCCTAAAACTTTCAGATCAAGCCTTTTTTTGTTTGATGGATGATGGCAATGCCACTGGCATAGGGAGGGGGTAAGCACGTGCCCCCCAAATTTTACTTTTTCATTCTAGGTGGCCCCCCAGATCCTGGGTCCTTGCTACGCCTCTGATCCAAGGGCTTTTCCAAGCATCTCTATCTACAATTGTAGCCCAAAAATTAGCAGTTCTGATTTCCAATAGATCTGGTGTGACATTTTAAAACATTTATTTCAAAATGTCTAATCCAGTCCATTTGGTGTGATGTAGTGTACATGTATATGTTAGTAATATTTATTGTAGACAAGTTGACCTAGGAAAGTAATTATTTTAACAATATGGAGTGCTCAACAAGATATGGTCTTTTGCATGAGATCAGTCACCCCTGGAATACTCCAGTTTCACATTCGATGGAAACCGCTGTTTTTGAAGGCCACAGACTCATTTGCACAGGCTTAGCCTCGTTTATAAGTCAGCTATTCAACGACATCATTAAAAGTCCGTGGGATTTCAAAACATTGGTATTGTTCAACTTACACATTCTTTACTTTATGGTTGACTTATGCAAATCATTAGCAACAGCCAACTGTAATGTAAAGAATGTGCAAGTTGAATAATACCAATCCCACGGACTTTTAATGGTGTATTTGAATAGATGACTTATAAACGAGGCTAAGCCTGTGCAAATGAGTCTGTGTTCTTCAAAAACAGTGGTTTCCACCGAATGTGAAACTGGAGTATTCCCGATGCCATGGAAACTGTTTTAAATGATGATAATCATTAATTATTATCTTTGCCTTTCACTCACCAATATCAATTCAAATAGAGTTCCCTGGTCAACCTTAAGGAACTCTTGATCCCATGGATCTATGTCATCTGTTCGTTTTTCTTTGTTTTCATCATCATCTGGGGGAGGTGGGTCATCTTTGTGGTGGGTTGCCCATTGAATCACCTTAAAAAACACCATTGATAATCACTGATAATCAAAGAAAAAGCCACTAGTCCATGGATGCAGTTTTTTCTATATCAATTTGCCATCTTTCTATTATGTACTATGAGGATGTTTTCACTACTGGAAGATCATATAATTAATCTATAATATAACTAATTGTTTAGGACCAAATAACATGAAGGATTATTTTCACACATTTTTTTGAAGTTTTCCAGTAATCATCAAAATTACAAAGCAGCCCTGAATCAAGAAAACTGTATTTAATCATCAGCCAACCAGAATCCAGTACTTATATTCCCTACACCTTACACTGTATGGCTTATAAAATGTTTTGTGTCAAAGTTGCAAAATTCGGATACCTTTTTTAGGATAGCGGCATTAACATTTGGTAAAGGAACTGCATCATCATCATCTTCATCCATTCCAAGATCTATAGGTAATGATATACAAGACTTAAAAGTGTTCTTTTGGGCATAAATTTTGAATAAGAAAGCTAAAATGAGAAGGTTAAACATTGTTTTACCTATACAAGACTTGATCAGAAACAAAACATGACAAATGTTAAAGACATATACATTGTTTTTATTTATAATACTGTACCTTGTTTCATTGATTTAAAAAGGGACAAAATTCCTACAAACAAGGCTAAACTGCTCTATTGAAGGTCCATAATTATAGAGTATGCTAAGCCTTTTTTCATTCCATTTTTTGAGACTCTCCTTTCCAAATTAAAAGAACAATAGCTCTATGTGTACATCACATTTCAAACAGCTCAGTTCAGAAATCAAGCCATAGACCCCAGAGTTGAGTACAATGCCACTACACAACCTTTACGGAGATCCTCAAACTTGGTATACTACATTACATGTAGTTGCAATTTGCCCATTGGAATTTGGTTTTTCCCTGCTCCCAGTCAAAAATGTAAACATACCAACTGATTAGTTTTGATTGACGGCAACGAAAAAAACAATTTTGTAATGTTACTGTCTTTAAAAGAACTTCAGAGAAAGAACTATTAGAAAACTAACTCTTGTGGGACTAATCTTTACAGTCTGATCACAATCTACTGTATTAAGACGCTAACAGCATAAAAATGGCAGACATTAAATACATACCTTCTAACATAGTTTTAATAGTAACAGACTGTTTTGCAATTTCAACATCAACTTCAAATATCTCCCCGTCTGAGCTTTGTAACTTGATGTTAGGCATCTAGAATATTAGAAACAGTGTTAGATACATGGATATAATGTGAATAGAGTTTTAAGGCCTTGTTACATGTTGAAACTTTTATCTTAAACTTGTGTACAACGGTGTTAGGACACAAGTTTCACGGGGGTGTTACACGGCACAATTTCACGACACAAGTTTCGGTTGCACTAGTAGAAAGCAGTTCCACTTTTCATGAAACTTTCCTGGGACGAAAGTTTCACAAAGCTAGGGTCTTACACCATGCAATTCGTTCCGAAACTTGTCTCGCAACGCCGCTGCACACAAGTTTCAGCTAAAAATTTCAACGTGTAACAGGGCCTTTACTGCAATTATCAATATTCTGCAAACTTGGTACAGTAGTTCCAAGTTGCTAATGGGAATTGTTTTTTTACTGCCGGCAGTCAAAAGTATAAAAGGTACCTACTGATTATTTTTGATTGAAGTCAGCAAAAAAAAACTTACAAAAAGCTGTTGAAATATCTGAGTTTGCTGAATACTGATAATCGCACTAATGTTAGCGTTAGGTTTATATTGTTACTATAACAATAATCACAATAATATAAATGAATCGGAGAGAGGCTAAACTGTGCACTGCTGACCTCCTGCAAAACAGCCTTGAGATTTTTTTTAGGGTCTTGACAAAAATTTGAAGGTTTGATGTCACCTGGATGCCCCCAAGTATATCACTAATAACAGATCCAAAAACATATGTGTTGTGATCCTAACACATATGAAAAATGTTAGTGCCCTTGCACTTCATTCAAGAGAAGAGGTCCAGGCACAGGCAACCCAAATATTGCCCATGGCCTCTAGGTAATAGACCTCATCGGCTTGGGGTAATGTTGTCCCATTTCAGACCATATGTCATTCTCTTGAGAATAAGATTCTTTGTTTGAGTTGTATCCATATTCATGTATCTTCTCATGCGCAACCGTCAAACAATGAAATGATACTCTGGGGAATGACACGTGGTCTGAAATGGGACAACATTACACCCAAGCCGATGAGGTCTATTATCAACTGAAGTATACATTTTTTTAGAATTTTCTGCTAATCTCTAAACCGATATATTTATAATCATGGTTTATCATGATTCTGTTAGGCCCTAGTTTTTTTTTGATAAGTGCGCATTATTTTTTTAAAATCTGAACCGTGAATAGACAACTTGGCCCTGTTTCTAAGCATAGCTGTCAACAGATATCTGAATAAACTCCAACCATAAATGAATCAAGTTTCTTGTAGTCCACGCGATAAGATATCCTTCAAACGAAATAGAAATAAAAATTCTAGGTTTTCCTGTTTCATTTGATCAGGAATAAAAGATGGGTCGCAAAAATAGAGATGTGGTGTGTCCATAAATTTAAGTTTTGTCATAGAAAGTTTACTAAGACCTTGCAGTACATTAGCAACAAAACCGAATGAATGTCAGTAAAACAAAAAGAACAAATGACTGTAAGTGAAGAAGACCGCGTTTTTAACAGTATGAAAGAATTTTCCGTAACCCGTATTCCATATGCTACGACAACTAAGTCTTTTCCGAGGCTCCGAAAATAAATATGCCGAGCCAAAAACAATTTTTTTGCGCAAGACACTAAAATTATCGTGAGGGTTTTTTTACCGAGAAAAAACTACTCGTACTTACCTTGAGTATATAAATGTAACAAAGAATTTACATAAATATGAAGTAAAATGATTCGAAGAGCCGTGAAAGGGTTAGAAATTGAGGTATTTTGAGGACGTTTCTTCTCCCAACTCACAAGTTTTTACGTTTAAAAAAAACAAAATGGCCACCAACTCAAGTCAGTAGACCATAATAATATATGCATGACTATATATGGTATATAGCGTGAGAGCCGAGAGAGCCCGGGCGCTAATAAAATGCTTACTTCAGTAGTTTTTAACCTGGAGAGTTTCACTATGTTTATATGTGATATGCATGCGTGTCCTATGTGTAAAGGCTGCAGTTCTTACATCAAAGAGGAGCCAGTTTGGAAGCCATATTCTCATCTGTACATTACATTATGGGAAATAATTTTTCTGTCTTGAAAATATTTGGTGAAAATGATGAGATCATCTCCCTTGAGGTACATGTAAGCTTACAGTACGTTATTTTATACTCTCTTAAAGTAAAGACAGTAAATATCTTAGCTCTAGCGATAGCTTCTTTACTTTAAGAGAGTATGTTAAGGTGGTTCTGCATCATATGAGGACAGAGCAACTCGATTGTATTATTATACGAATGCTGCAATTTTTTTCAAAGTGAAAATTATCAAGGTCAGCTAGCATGGGTCTTGATAAGGATCTTGATCTGAAGGCTGTATTATGATTATGTGCATGCAATAGCTGTTATAACGGATGCATACAAATGTTTTAAGAATCATACGAGTGAGGCTATCGGGTCAATACAATGCTTGTTGTCTCATTTGCATGCATCCGTATTACAGCGCCTTCATATTTCTGTGACTTAACTGACTCAAGATGTATGGCGTTTTGGCTTCCGTCAATCAAATTTATGATGAGTGGACTTCATTCCGATCGAGCGACAAGGAAATTCCCTTGACTAGACAGCCATTTTCACACAGGAATTTCTTATATCGTTCGCGATCTGAATGAACTCGGCCATTGTAAATTTGATTGACGGAAGCTACGATGCCAGACGTCTGGATTTGGTAGGTCGCATAAATACGAAAAGTGCTGTAAAAGCTATTCTGTAGGACTGAATAGATCTAGAGCATGGAATTAGCTGTCCTATTAATGAGCAGATCTAAGCCTATTATAATGGATGCTTTTGACTGCAGGTTGGCAATAATAACAAGGAAACTTTGAAGATTGACTGCAGAAATGTGCAGCTGTCTCTCAAGAGTGAATATGTACAAACCAATGAGGATTTGGAAGAAATTTTAGAGACCCATAAAAAGCCAAAGACAGTGAATTATTTAAACATTGGAGGTAATGTTTTTTCTTCTCTTGAAGGAAGAACGTTTTTAAGTGTCATAAAATTATTTAGGAATAGGCAGCTGTGCCTTTGCATTGAAGTGAGACATGACCTTGCGACAATAATAGAGACATGTGAATTATTGTCCAAGGTGTTAAATAGTCTCTGTCATTGCAAGGACACCACATTTTTTGGTTCGATGCAAAGGTATGCCTACCTTTCAAGATGGCAGTCAAGGAACTAGCTGTGAAGGCTGGGACTATAATTTATAGGTTTTTATCCATTCCTCCTGGGGTACTTCTATATTTAAACCCAGAACAACCCAAAACATCTTAAGTAGTCTAAAGCAACAACTAGCCAAAACTTGAGCCAAAACTCTCCAAATTGAGCCAAAACTATCCAAATGCCAGACCTATATGCTATACAACTGCATCCAAAAATCAAAAACCATTTATAATATAAACTTAATTGCATTTAATTCTCAACATTTGGAAACAGGTACACCAGTATCATCATTGCCAACACAGATTGGAGCATTCATCAATCTCAAAGTCTTGTCTTTAAGAGAGAATCAGTTGGTTGATTTACCATGGTCAATAGTCTACCTCAAGCGGCTGGAAAAACTGGACTTGACAAGCAACCTCTTGGTAAATACAAAAAAAGTGTTTTTTATTTATACAAGTTTGTTTAAGAAACTGAATATTTTAAATTGCTTATTTAAGGAACAGTGATTGGGCAAAAGAGAATAAAACAAACTACCATTCAAACTATTTTTTCTGTCGTTTGATTGGCTGAGAGAGCTGCAAATAACTGCCTACAAATAATGGTCTGCTCATGCGCACCAATGTTGCATTTGTTAACATGACTCGCTTCTCTGAACTGATGTCAGAAATGACTTAGCATGTTTGATAGACAGCTAAAAAAATAAAAACAGAAAAAATTTTGAATGATAAAACAATAATATGGAACTCGGTTATCACAAAATATCAGGATTTGTTTGTGTCTCACAAGCAATTATTTGCCTCTGCCTTCAGCATCGGCAAATAATTGCTTGCTCACCACTGACAAATCACAATATTTTGCTCAACCTGGTCCAATAATCGCATTTTATTTTTCTGCTCGATATCCTAAAAATTGTGCATTCTGATTGGCTGTTTGAGCGGTTGGTATTTTCTATCTCTGACTGTGGTCTGCTATCTTGGGATACTGGATTTCTAAACAACAAAACAAAGTACACGACATTGTATAGCAAAACAAATGGCAAAAGTAAATGTGAACAAATATGTGATATAATGGTCCAGATATATACAGGGAAAAACTGTAGCCTCTGCCTTGAAAACGGACAGAGGCCATTAAGTCTATGTATTCAAGACCTCAGACACAGTGTTTCCCTATCTGGACTTCCTGGATGGTAAATAACCTTTATTAAATATGAAACATTGCGGTAATAAATTCTTAAATTGTATATTGTAAAAACTAACATACACAAAAGTAGGATAACGTTTCAATGTGGGCTCATGTCATTATCACTTGATAATATTTTTAGCTAACTATACATTTTTGTGTTATTTTTCAGAACTCAATTCCTTCTTCAATTGGGAATTTGTCATCCTTGAAAGAACTCCTTCTAAGGTACTAGAAATATAGGTAAAATCAAGAACATGCCCCAGATGATGTGTCAACAGTCTGTCAGCCATTGTGAGATTGACAAATAGCTGACTGTTGGCATGCCATCTAACGGCCGATAAATGACCAACTAAAGCCTGGTTTTTAGAAATATTTATTTAATAACTTAGTACTGACCATTGCCGGGTTTCATATTGAGTGAAGGGACTGGGGTGACCAGACAGCTGTTGATCAGGCTGGATAAAATGATCATATTTAATATAATTTATGTAGTCAAATAATAACATTGAGCTTGACAAATGCGGCCCGGTTTTGACCGAAAGAACAAAAAATTACTGGGAAATGAAAATATTTATGGCTTTGTTTTTACAATTGTCTGGTTTTGACCCATTCCTTCCACGATATGAAACTCGGTAATGCATCAACCTTGGAAAGAGCTGAGTGATGCCCTTTTATTGCATCCCCCCCCCCCCACCCAAAAGAAAACACTCATTCATAATCAGTAAATAAATATTGATGACCAGTTCCTAATTATTAATAATTTTTCCAGGAACAACAGAATAACTCATCTTCCTACCGAAATTCTTCGTTTAACACGACTCAAAGTTTTGGATATCATGGGAAATCCCACCCAATCTCCTCCAGAAGAAATTGCACAGACAGGCCTGCAAAATATTTTGGTCTATCTTCAACAACGATCCAAAAGAAAAAACTTGTTTGAAGGATTTAAACCTTGGATATCTGACAGTGAAGACCCTTCAAGAAGATGTGTGCCATCATTGATTGAAATCTGTGTTGAGTATGTATAATTTATACTCAATTATTATCAATTTTATTTCATTTTATTATCTCATACAGTCATTGTCAAAAAGTTTGTCCTGTGAAAAAAGACCAAAAGAAGTATCACGTGATGATTTGTTTATTTGTTTTAAACGATATAAATTCTGGTTTCAAACTCTATTATAATGATTAACAATAAAAAGAGAATAATAATACTTATACAATGATTGCTGGTATCGAGCATTTAGAGCGAGTGTATTAGGTATCACGTGTCATTTCTTTTGGTCTAAATGTCTTTTTTGGTGGACAACATTAATAACATTTACTGTATACATGTATATAAATTATTATAAACCTACTAATAGGTTTGTACTAGGAAAGGCTTTCAAGTCATCAGCATAAGTCACATAATTTTGAAAATGGGTGTAAACCTCTTAATGATGCATTATGTTTCAGTTCTACCATCAAGTGGAATATTGATTTCCTCAACTCTTCATCTATCTCCCCAAGAGTCAAAGCCATACTACTTGATATTAAAAACGAGCAGCAGAATTCTGTTTTCATTTGCAAATGCAGTTGCTGTCTGCGGTACTTCTCTAAAAAGACGTTGTTTGAATTTCATGCATGTAAGCTAAGATTATGATCATGTCCTGAAGGTCCAAAATATCAGTATAAATTATAGTTATTCATTTCTAATGAAGGATCAGCAAGCACAAGTGTACTGCGTATAGTACTAGAAAAAAAAAGATGCTAATGTAGAAATAGACGTTAATGTTAAATATTGTATTCAATATTAATGTAGTTGTGCTAAAGAAGCCCAACATCTCAGCTCAGCATTAATGCTCTTAGTAAGAACACATTGGTAAAAAAAATATTTTTTCACTACCACTTCAACTGAAAAATACTGGAATCCTGGGCAGACACTCCTCCAACGAGGACCAACCTTGCAAAGTGAACCAATCGTAATGCAGATTGGAAATGATTGGCATTGCAACTTAAGCAAATCAGACCTTATAGAACCTTTTTTGACAAAATTGTCTTAAATAAGTCTGATAATTTGCACCATTTATTGCCATTTAATACAAATGAATCTAGTGTTACTCTACGTAAGCAGATATGCTTTACTGTTCCCGTGTGCAAAACTGGCAGATATAAGAACAGCTTCATGATTGCAGCACATTGAATTATGATAAATCTAATTAATTTTATTAAGTGTAGATATTTATATATTTATATATTATTATTCAAGTATTCATAGTTTATGGTTAAAGTGCATATAACCTTTATTGAATGTTAATGACTGTGACGTCTACTAAGGTATTTTAGAGTATTTGTTGTAACTAGTAGTACTAAACACTGGCCATTTTAAGAAAACAAATTTGAAATATCCTTTATGTAAACCATGAGTAAAATAAGGATGCTTTTTAAATACTGTTTGTGTGAACCAGATCGATTTTGTATATTTAATGAAAGCTTGGTAGACGTCACAGTCATTACCATATTGGAAGTATAAACCTTCATATCTTAAAGACGCATCACTCAAATCAAGAAATATTTTACCATTCGACTATTTACTTCATGTAGAATCGGTATTGAAGGCATTGGAAAAAAGGTTATGTGCACTTTAATTTTTAACCAGGGTTCGAAATTCCCACAAGATAAATGGCTAAATGCGAGTTGAAAAATACAAATATTGAGTGAAAAGAAATTGAACTCACATTTTCTATCATTGTAGTTCCCTTTCTATAAAATAATAATATGCAAAGAAAAATAAGGTCTTTGGACAAAATCGTATGATGTTTTCAATAAACAGTTTTTGATACATTTATCTTGTGTTCTCTCCATTCATCTTGTAGCTGCTCAGTGCACAAGATGTAAGTTTATCTTGTCATTAAAAAAATGAAATTATAACCCTGTTGACTGAGGGCAAAGTGTGTAAACTTTCCTCTCATGATTGACTGTAGTTTTCACTTGACAGGTATAGTTATATATGTGATTGCATGGTTAACATTAAAGGCCAAGTTGCTAGCTAGGGGGGTGGATGATGGTTCATTCCCACTCTCCCCTAGCTAGCCAGCCTCCTTACCCTTTCTATTTGCAAATTTCTACAAGAAAAACTTGATACTTCACAGCCCACTTACTCTACGCTTGGGCTCACCTGTGTTTTCGCCACATGCAGAAGAATTGAATTAGCTTGAGCCCGCAATGCTATTGGTAGCTAAGTGGCAACGGAAGGCGCAACCTAAGGCGCAACGTAAGGCGCAACCTAAGGCGCAACCTAAGGCGCAACGCAAGGCGCAACGTAAGGCGCAACGCAAGGCGCAACGTAAGGCGCAACCTAAGGCGCAACGTAAAGCGCAACGCAAGGCGCAACGTAAGTTGCAACGTAAGGCGCAAGGTAAGGCACTGATATTTCCTTGGATTTCCTTGTTTCATTTTTGCAGGGCTCGGTTTCCCAGAGTGCTTTGTGAGCTTTGATGCCTATTGCCTATTGGTTGCCAAAATAGAAATGGTTGACAAAATGTGAAATGGTTGACACGAAGGTATGACATGGCTGACAGTTGCTTGACAGGGCATCTGGGATATGTAATCATGTTTTATAATTACCAGAAATACATCAAGTAAGAATAATTATTTAATATCTTGATTAGTACTGACCACATGCACCACCCTTGAAAAGAGAAGAGTGATGTCGTTTTACTTTCATTCTGCTGTTGAATTCATTATTAGTCAGATTGGAAGTACAAGTGGGCAAGATAAGCGTGATTTCAATTTGTTCTTATTTGGGGTCTTGAATTACAGCTAGAAGTAGCTAGGTTATAACAGTTATAAGGGAGGGGTCCAAGTGTTTCAGCATTATATTTCAAAACTGAAGGATTAATAATCTGTCAAATTTGTAAATTTGTGTGACATTGCATGTAAGCATGCATGTATGTGGGAGGGAGTTGAATCAAAACCTGGGGGGTACTCCCTATAATGGATTATACCGGGATGCTCCGCCCGAAAGGGGTACCTTTTTCAGGCCACAGGTATAGAAAAGGGGCACATTTTTGCTGAAATTTGGTATATAAAAGGGTAAGAGAGTCTGGGTGGAGCATCCCCATATGAAATGACCCGAAGTACCCCCCTGAATCAAAATCAAGTTCATACCCAGTCTTTCCATGCATGCAGCCATAGTCACATTTGAGGTGGTCAATTCAGCTAGATCGATCATGTGATGTCTTTACCAATAATGACAAAATTTCACTTTCTTTTGTTCATTTTACAAAATTTCACTTTTCTTTTTTTTTTAAATTTTGGAAGTTATCTTACAAACAACTATCAGTATATATAACTAAAAGAAACTTCAAGATTGGACTTTTTACATTTTATTTAATAACAGAGGATCAGTTTTACAAAATTATGTTACATTTGTGAATGTACTAAAATCCTCCCCACTTTAAGACTTATTATCACAATTAAGGAAATTTAAAGTGAAACATGTCTTAAATAGAGTGCATAAGGAATTGTTTAGTAAGTTTATCTTGTATTAACTAGTTTTTATATGATTACAAAAATTTAAGCCACAAATATGTCCTGATGCAGTCACTTGGAGATCTGTGAACTAATGAGAAAAATGAAAATATATATTTAAGTGCGAAAATGATCTACGAAAATTTCAGAATCTTAAATTCATATCAATAAAATGAAATAAGAATATTTAACTAGATAAATATTAAATATATCAACAAACAAACAAAATTAATAAACAAATAAACAAACAAATAAATAAATGGGATCTCTACAGAGTAGCTATTTTTATTATATATATAACTAGAATTTCATACAATAAATCTCTATTATAAAAATCTCTATGCTTTATATTTCACTGGTGAAAAATGCAATACGACCAATTAGCATCGCGTACAGCTTTTCACTGTGTAAAAATATAACCAATCAAAATTTAGAGTTGACCAAACCAACCAATCATAAAACGAGCAATTGTGACATTTGAATGGCTTCCCGCCAAAGCAAAGTTGTGTTTTCTGTAGCTTTGTTGATGTGAACAAAATGGCGAGTCGTTTTGTGTCACTAGATGTGTCGGTAGATGAGTTTATTCAAAACCAAGAAAACAAAAACACACTAAGCAAGACGAAGAGAGACCTGGCTTTATTGACTACATATCTTGAAACAAAAAATGTGCAGCAAAACCTGGAAGAAATCCAGCCAAGAGATTTAGACGAGCTGCTTTCTGCTTTTACTGTGAATAAAAGTCCAACTTTGCGTGAAGAAACAACAACAAAGCGCCGCCGTTATTGCATCTTGGATTCGCCAGACAGCGACTAATTATGAAAAACAGTACATTTTTGATATTTATATTGACTTTTTGTATATTCATTTTTCCTTTTATAAACTGACATGAGGAGTTTTTCAATTTAATTATGTACAGTTGCATGACATTTTAACTTATAAACTTAAAACTTACGAAAGTTTCGACAAAATTTGTCATTTTTATTCAATCAAAATAAACGTGTTTGTATGTGAATTCTAGTTATATATATAATAAATATAGATTACTTCATAGAAAGTGCTTTGTACGGGGCTATATTCACTCGTTGTTTGTGTAAAAACACTCACTCGCTCGAAGACTCGCTCGTTCGTGTTTTACACAAACAACTCGTGAATATAACCCCGTACGCCGCACTTTCTATGAAGTAATCTATATGTACGTATCCACTGAAATTCCAATTGGATTTTAGAAGTTAATTTTCGTAGAGGAATCGAGGAAAACCAGAGAACCTGGAGAAAAACCCTCAAAGCAACAGGATAGAACCAACAAGCTAGCAACTCTACTCACATACAACACAGAGCTTTATTTTTAATAATAAAGCATTATTATTAGAAATGATCACATCAAGTAAAAATTAAAAATTAAAAGAATCAGAATCCAATTTGTTATTTACCAGGTTGGATCAGTATTTGTGGGATTCTGTTCCACCATGACCAAATCCTCCAGGACCAAAGAGAGCTGCATAGCATGGTTTGTGGCAGTATGGCTTTCCGCCGTTCTGTAGAGCAAATAATAATATTAGTTTATTAAAAGTTCTTAATATATCTTCCTCATTATTATTACCACCCACCATTATGCATTATATTGCATCCCATGCGCTTTTTTTTATTATAATTATTATCGTCATCATTACTATATATGTCAAGAGCAGATCTAGGGGGAATTTCTAAACAGCAATACACTTAAGTCCAAAATGCTGCACATTATTGGAAACGAGGCATCCTGGGCCAAATGCAAAGAAACAATAAGGTGACTATGCTAAGTATACATTTATTCGGTCTTTCTTTCTTTCTTATATTTGGGAACACAACAGTTTAGCACCATCAAATTATAAGAAATCACTGTAAATTTAACAAATTTCCAATGGTTTATTGTTGTATGCATATCTTATTTACCACGATATGACATCAAAAGTTGGTCAAAATGCATGTCATATGTACCATGCACGAGTATATCATCATTGATTTTATCCCTATTTCCTTTTATTTACCACGGCTCTTGACCAATCAGCACATGAGAAATTTCAAAATTATGGTAAAATTGTAAATTTGGTCCTGGATGCCTTGTTTTCATTGATCATGTAACTGACACAGTGGTGCGCCATTTTGGACTTAGGTGTATTAAAATCCCTAAATTACAAATACAAACCCCCTATTTAGAAAATGTCCAATAAAAATCTTTCAAAATTTGTATTGATTGCTAAAAATATAGTTTGTACTCGTCAACCATCTTGATTGTCATCGCCAAAGAAACTGGAAGCATATTTTTACTTTTCCACACCAATTACGTCATTATAGCAGTACTTGTTATTTTGGTAGACTAACCTCAGCATGACTTCCAGGAGACAATGTCTTCTTGCACTTCTCACATTTCAGGCATGGTCGGTGCCAGTCCTTTCCCAAGGAAGTCACCTTTTCAGCTAAGAAAGAAGAAGAATTAATTTATGTAAAGTATGCGACCAACTAGTCGACACCCCCACTTGGAGTTGAATATAATAAGATTAAAGGATAAGATAAGACAAAAAAAGAAACACTCTCTAGGTACCAGTCATCCCCCCTTGAAATCATTCTGGATCTGCCACTGCTGCACCTCCCCTCCCCTCCCCCCTAAAAATTACTCCAAACAATAAGCGGGACCATAATATTAAAGTGGGTGTTGTCAAGTCGTTCTTTTGTCAATGGAAAGAAAGAGTAAATAAATCTATCAATAAATTATTTATCCATCCATGAATCATCAATTCTTGCTTTCTAAACGTCAGAACACTGTTATTCAGGACATAGGGATTTTGGTTTTTCTTTATGTGAATATTAAACGTTTTACGGAATAGGATTTGGCGAGGGTTTCGTTCAGTCTAGGTCGAGATCCAAAACAAACTCAAACTTTTGGAATTCATTGTTCGGTAACTAGTTTACAAAGACGCCAAAACTCAGCACAAGAACTTCAAAACAGACCAAACACTACTGAATTGGTTTCAATTGAAAAATTATGCTCCAACGAAAAGTCAAATATGAAGGCTTAAGTTACAACACAAAATTCACAGGGGCTTGTAATAATAAGCTTACATAAGTCTCCCGTCGATATTTCTATAGCAGGGATCTTTATTAAAGATCTTAAAAGAATTTGGTAGTATTTACACTATTCCACTAAAGAAAAAAGTTGCAGTTTAGCAGTTACATTTAAATCCTGTGCGAATTTTACGAGAATTCGAATTAAGTAAAATGGAGGGCGACAAGAAAGATGAAACTTAACTTTGAGAATTCGTGTTATACAAGTTGCAATTTTTGGTTTCACTTAAAAATTTAGGTCTTAAAAAGACAAATATTATTTTATATACTTCAAAATCTTACCAAAGTAGACCTCTTTGTTGCAATTTGGGCATTTAGGCATCTTGGCTGGGTAGAGTATAGTATTTGCTGTTGTGGAGTTGTTCTTCTCGTGAAGGGCGAAAGACGCTACACTTGGAAGGTGTCACAATTTATACAAAATCGTTCAGCGTCACACAAGAAGGGTGTTGTTAAGCTATGCAAAAACAATAGCAAAATACAAACCATTCTCTTTTTACTCGGGATTCCTGTGGAATCCCAGAGTTATAGATTCGGGTTTCTTTTTGGTAGTTGGTAGTTTTCTTCATCGCCAAAATGCTGATGACGTCATTCTATGTCAAAATCTATCACCATGGATACCCCACCATGTGCTTTCGATCGATTGCACAAGTTTCATTGTCGACATACAAGTCACTGAAGTCATGAAAGCTATGGATTCTTCGTCTATAAATACGCTCAAATCACTTACAAATGCACACGCTATTCGCGGTATAGCCACACTAAAAGATGTCGAGCGTTTTCCTAAAGGGCATTTAGAGAGATACCGCGAATCTATCGTGAAACTGCCTATGAAACTGCCTATCGTGAAACTTATCGTGAATTATCTATCAAACAAGCTACCAATCTTATCAAAAGCGAACTATATACTAACTTATACAGGTTCTAGCTCTACAAAGGACTCAACTAATGAATGCCAACTAAGTTCTAAAGACGAAAAAACGAGGATTGCAAGTACTATAAGCGAAGAAACTACAAGACAAGCGACCTGTGTTTACACTCAACCATGTGAGTCTCAAAGTGACGCCGCGTTCACAGGGATGATCTCTTCTTACGAAATAATGCTAAGTACAATACTTCTTTTGTTGTTTTTCATTCAAGGATGTATTAGCTTTACAAATTTTATAATATTAAGCTTAATATTAACTTTATTAGGATACAAAGCAGTCCAGTTCTTCGATTGCTATACTCAAACTATTGTCAATTCATCGTTCAGTGACTGTGATGTATTAGATAAAACTTATTGTTTGACTGCAGTACATGTATATAATGATATAGAAGTCACAATAAAAACTACAAGTAATACCAGATCTCGTTATTCAAGGTTTCTTTACTATAATTATAGACATAAACGCTGTCATCGTAGTCGTGAACCAAGTAGAATACCAACACGATTAATAAGGCGTTTAATCACAAAAAGTAGAAAGCTTAGACGGGTTGTTTATTATAAAATACGTCCAAGTATACCCAAGTCATCGAAGTTACATAATTATATCAACTGTGTTAAGATTAAAAGTGAGCATTCTGTCCCAAAGTTGAAGAGGATTGGTACCTACACACGAGGATTTATTTCTCATCAACAACGTAAAATTAGTCGATATATATCTTTGCTTTCTTGTAATAGACCGATGTCTCTTTATAAGACCCAGTCACATACAATGAATATTATAGTCAGTTCCTATCTTTATGAACAAAAACGTTTTATCTCATCTGATAAACAAATAAATCTTAAAAACAATTATGACAACTTTATTTCTTATGCAGCGCATTTAAAAATCCCAATACGCTGTACTTAAGTACAAATAATACATGATAAAACTTAAGATGAGAAGTATGAAATTAGTGCAATAATTTATCGCTTTATTTCTTGATAAAGAAACAAAAATAAGCTTACAAATGGCATATTTTGTGCTTCGCTGTGTTAACGTTTGCTTATTGCTGTTAATTATAGTGCGTTGTACATAGCACATTCCTCTTCTTAGTAACTATGAGCGGAAATAACGAAGTTCTAAATTTAGACGTCCTAGACATGAGCAGATCAAAGAGAATCCCGAGTACACGCAGTTATGCGTCTAGTTATTGATATTGCTCGAGTTACGCTGGGAATACAAGTAGATTCTAGAAAAACAATCAAATATTTTTCAGATTTTTGGTATTTTTTTAAAGGAGAACGGATATTTTTAAAGAAAATTTCTAATTCATTAAATTTTTGCATAAGTTCTAGAAGTCTCTGTAACATTCAGTATTCATCTGCTTCGAGGATTAGCGTCTTTTTTATACGGGGGAGTTACTTGCTACCCTTTAGTTTTTATTTTAAGACTCTTCCTTCATGCCCGGGTATGAATTAGTTTGTTTTATTGGACACATATTTTATTGAAAAATAAGAACTGGAGGGAAAAAGTATCATCTTGTTAACTTGCATGTGTACAAGGGAGTTTGCACTTTTCCATTCGATTTTTTCTCTTCAGTCAAAAACAAGACCCGATATGAATTAAAAGTGTTCATTGAAGGGTAGTAAACTAAAGGAAAACCCAGGTTAGCTTGAGTGAGATTTTAAAGCCTCTCATAATTCACAAAAAAAGCGCTGGAAATATTCAGTCTCGTAGATATATAAATCTTCCATGAAGGTGGTTATAACCTTCCCGCGCAACGAATTAAAAACTCTGTGACCCAGTTTAATGCATTTATAAGTAAATATTTTTGCAAAATTTCGAGCATCAAATTCATCCGAGATTGAGCCTCCACGGACAAACTCTACGAATTTTGCGAAAATGTAACAAAGTAGCGCAGGGGACTAGTACACCCCCCGGATGACAGCTAGGGGCTTGATTTCGTGACGCCAATAGATTACCATAATAATAACACACCAGACGTCAACGAGTGGCATTGCCCACCAGGCACCATATTTAGTCATGATCTTTGAAAACAGCTATTCATAAGCACAAAGAAACGCCACAAAAAATACAACATTCTTAAGATACTAAAGACTGTTTACTAAAAGTTTGCATATCGCCGTCTTTCAATAGACTTACAGATGAATGGTATGTGTGAAGGGTGGCTGTGCTTGCCTGTCGTTGCAGTCAGAAATTGATGTAAACATGGTATTTTATACAGCTGAAAGCAATTTTTTAATTTCGTTAGACACTTTAAGCCGTAGCAAAAGCTGGGGATTATCAGAATTGAATATGGATTAGTTGCTTATAATCAAGTATCCCAATTAGTATTCCGTAATGTCACAAAAGTTTTTAGAATTGTTGTTCAAAATTTTCAGCATCTAGAAAACAACAAAATTATATTGACTAATGGTTGAAATCATTTGAGTCTTCCATTATTTTTCCATTTGTTGTGTGAGCTGATAATATAAACCAAAGCAAAGCAAGCCAAATGATTCGTTTTCAACCCTGTAACTAATCTCAGGCAGGGCTCAGGTGTATATATATATATATATATATTTATATTTCCAAAAAATGATACTTTTTCAGAACTGAAAAACTCTAAAATAATTCCCGTTCCAGCAGGAATTTGTAAGAGAATAGCAAAGACTGAAGACAAACTCGTTTGTCAGTGCATTTTTCTACCCTAGTTGATATCAATGCAATCAGCTGAGTGCATGGATCTCATTACAGCCTTCAATGAGAGGCAAACACTAGCTGCCTTCATGCTCAATCATGCATCAACAACATTCAGCTGATAAAAATACAATGAGATGAAATGATATCTATATTGCTTGGTTTTAAAACACATCATTTCCTGTCACATGAGAAGTGTTTATCAGCTGAATCACAAGCTTTAAATAGAATTCTTTGTGGTTAACAGCACATGGTGGTCAGTGTTCGACCACCATTTGGAGCAGACAGACTTATCAGTTATTTGAAATCCAACAATTAATAATTTTAAAGGAAACCTTTTACTAACCATTGAAAATATTTTGACAGCCAAATATTGAAGGTATAGTTTTGAATCTATCAGTAATATGGCTAATTTTGAAATCAATAATCGTCTCTGCAAAATCTAGCTATGAATTGAAATTGAAATTCTTAATAGCCTGCACCATCTTGAAAGGTACTAGCTGGGGTTTTGGCATCAAAGTGAGACAAAGGGTGAACTTGCAATGATAGAGACCCTTCTTAACACCTTTGACAATTATTATTTTCTCTCGCTTTGAAAAAAAACTTGCGGAATAACAAGGGTCTGTTCATTTTTTTTTTTTTTTTTTTTGGGAGGGGGGGGGGGGAGGATATGGGTGAGAAAATTGGAAAAATACACACTTTTTTTCCTTCAATTTAGCTCCCATTAGTGTAGCATTTTTTTCATGATCCCCTGTTTATTTCCAACTTTGCAGAACCACTAAAATTTCAATTCCCTCCATTTTATCACCAATATAACCCCTTCGCCCTCTCAGTAAATAACAAACAGTCCCTTACAAAATTACACATGGTCAACTGGGCCAATGAACCTTAATCCAAAGAATTTCAAAAACATAGTCAGTATACAGAAATTTTTAATTTCTAGAATCAATATTTCTTTTTTACTTCATTCTATTTGTGAAATTGTTACATATTCTATGAAAGAGTTACTGAAAATTTTGAGAATCACTGCATGATTACAAGAATTATTCTTCAGATGATTCTTATTGTTAATAAAAATAAGGAAAGTTGACTATTTTGTTATATATTAATATAATCAGGCATCTCGTAATAACAAATATATTATTGATATGTAAAATGTAGGGACTATTCCCTTTTAGAAGCCAGAAGGATCTTGAGGTTTCTCAAATTCTCTATCTCCAGTAATAATTACTGGATATCTGATATAAGTTTTAATCAGGACCCAACTTTCTAAAAATGAATGGTCCCCCACACTTTTGTGTCATAAAGGTGATTTAATCAAATCATGCTTGTTCAAGAAACACTAACCAGAAAATATAGTTGACTGTTTGGACATAATATATAATTGATGTGGTTGTTTTTGCCTGTTTTGGCACAGATATCATGCTATCTGAAAAATAATGAAGGAAGAATATTTTCGACACATGCATATATATGCACACTCATATATATTCAGGGAGTCAGGATGGTGCAGTGGTAAAACGCTCGCCTCTCATCTCTGAGGTCTAGGGTTAAATTCCAAGTGAGCTGAGTTTGATGGTTCTCTTTCTGACTCCGAGGGTTTTTCTGGCCTTTCAGTTTTTCCTCCCTCCTTTCAAACCGACCCTAACTAATCAAACTGGTTAGAGCTGTGCTCCGGGGTCATACATGGACTGTATAGCAGCTGTTGGAGGCGCATTGTAATGTTTTCAGTTCGACCCCATTGAGCTGCACCAGTGCTGTACTTGCAGTCGTGATTAGCAATGACAAGTTTTGTTTTTTTTCATCACCGCAGCCATCGATCAGCTCTTTCTTATGAGGGGCATAGTCTGCTCAATATAGACTTGACTTCTCAAATACGCTTGTCTGACCATGAAACAATGGTTCCAAGTCGAGGTTGGACTTGATGTGTTTATGCCATATTTTATCAAGTTTGGCCTCAATTTGGAGCCACTCATTTTTCGTGGTCATTCAAGTAAATTCTTGAAAGGTCTATATATTAATTTACTCAACAATCTGGTTTTAAAAGTAGATTTTGGTGGATTAAAATTAGGAGTGTATCAGACATTCCCTTGCAAACTTTGTGTTTCCCAATAATGTCATGAAAATATCAGGATGGACCGTCATCAACCAATATAAAGTTTTCTTTGACCACAATAGACCTTTATTGAATTAGTAACATACCACTGTATTTCTTACTTGACTACAGATTCATTTACGCAGGGTTTGCCTCGATTTTATGCAGAATATTTATGCATTCCAGTGGAGGTCCGTGGAATTTCAAAGTGTTTTTTTGGTTGGAGTTGTACATTCTTTACTACTTTACCATGGTATTTGTGAATATTTAGTTACTTAAATGAGGCTTACCCTGCACAAATGAGTCTGTAAAACAAGGAACACAGGGTTTTTTATGAATTTGAAAAAGGACTATTCTTTGCCCCCTATTGAAAATCATGGTGAGATGTAAAAAACTGTTTTGCAATCCTCAACACTCAGTGACTATCACAAAAGAGATACATACCCGAGTCTCTTTATTTGGGTTCATACGCATGTGATTCAGTTCCGCCATGGCCAAAACCCTTGGGACCAAACAAAGCACTGTAACATGGAATGTTGCAGTATGGCTTGCCCTGATGCTGTTAATCAAAGAACACAAAAAGGAAATAATAAAGCTGTTAATAATTAAGGCCAGTTAAATTTATAAACTCAAAGCAATACTTAGAAGGCTTGGGTTTTTATTGATATGTGAGCAGGGATTACAGTAATGGCATGCAAAGGTATAACTTCTCTAACATACTTCTCCAGTTGAGTGAACAACAAATCCCACACGCATTCTTGATCAAAACCTGTGGGCCTTCACTCTTTGTTTTGAGAACCATTTGGTTTTTAGATAAATCACAGATGAAATATCACTCTGATTAAGAGTTTTGGACTTTTCTTAGACTTGAAATGTATTGAATTCTATTGTCAATAGTTTTTAGGTAGAAAAAAGTGCTTGGACACAGGGCAAGCCATAAAAAATCACAACTGTCTGTGATTGGTTAGAAAATCTAATGCCGCTCAGCTTGCTATGCACAGGCATTTTGCTGCCAGATACGCTTTTCACCCCATATTTAGTAAAACCAGAGAGCTTAGCATCAAATGGGTCTGTTTAATTTACAAAAGCATGTGCATAAAAGTATAGCAATACATTAAATTTGGTCATATACTTTAGCATCAGGGATCTTGGAGCATCCTAAAAAGTGGTGGGACTAAGATTGAAAAATATGAGACTACTTTGGGAAAAGGGAAAAATTGATAGTATGATGTCTTCAAAGATTTTAATCCACTAAAATATTTAATTCAGTCTAACATTTCTCTCCCAAATGTAATTTTTCTAGTTTAGTTCTTTTGATTGACCGCCATAGAAATGCTAGTTGGCAAACAAGACATCAAACTTCAGGGGTCGCACTTCACCGATGATGGAATTTAATCTTCATAACTCAGGAACCAAACATCAAAACGATTCAAAAATTTTCCTGTAACTCATATCACTGATTTCTAAAACATATTTTAGAAATGTCTATATTTTCAATGTATAAATAGTTTAGATTTTAATGTTTTGATGATGTCACATGAAAGCCAACAATAAAAAGACCATTTCTTTTTAATGGAAGTTCTGATGGGGAAGAATCCTGGGAGGTTTTTAATTTTTTCCATCTAGCCCCTGCATTTGGCAATTAACCCTCCCCCCCCCCCCCCAAAGTAACAATAATCCTCCCAAAGTGACAATAATCTTATATTCCCAGGAATGGCAGACACACCCACAACCATACTTTTTATGAAACTAAGATCTTATTTTGTGCATGTTACTTTCAATTCTGTATGAAAAAAAAAAGAGATTCTAGCTCCCCTCCACTTTTTAAGAGCATGATTCTAAACCCCCCCTCCCCACACACCCACCCACTTTAAAATTTGCTCCACTGTCCTCGATGCCCCACTGTATAAATAAACTGTCTAGACCTATTTTGCATAATTTCAGGGTCAAAAGCTGATCAGAAATAGCAAATCAGCCCGGCCCAACACAAGTGTTCCAATCATAACGGACACAGAAGTTGGGTCTAGAGATCAACAAGCTTCACTTACTTACTGACACTATCAAACGTTTGACCATTTGTCACTAATCCAAAACGTAAATGATAATTGAAAAAACATAATCTTCTTTGTAAATATTTCCTTTTCATTATTATTACGTCATATGTTTTTAACACGACGAAGTAAGTGAGCCTGGATATCTATATTTCTATCTATCTATGTTCTTGACCCCTACCTCCGCATGACTCCCGGCAGACAATGTTTTTTTACACTTCTCACATCGGAGGCACGGACGATGCCAATCTTTACCAAGAGAAGTCACTTTCTCAGCTAAAACAATGAAAATGGCCACATAACGTTAATACATATATTCAAATCTCTGTACAAACAGCGACAAGGCAGTTTTAGAATTATTTGTACAAGAAAACAAAGGAACATTTATAACGACTTAATTCATGCACGGGCCATAAAAAAAATATAAGCTAGGATAACATAACCGCGCAAGACCTTATGGTCATAACATCTAGCTTCCTAAGGCTATGAACACGTTTACCCTGCTTCATTAGATGTTAAATATTCCGTCTGTAAGAGCTGGAACGATTCGAAACCTCAGAAACACGACAAGAAAATACCAAAAAAAACCAAAACCCAAAACGTGTTCTTTTCATTGCATCGCTAAAAATCAGCCGGTGTCATTTGTCCCCGATCGTGTTTTTTATTCTGCAATGAAACTAAGAATTCCCAACTACTTACCAAAATAAACCTCTTTTTGACAATTTGGACACTTCGGCATATTGATCTGGTAACCAAGGGACAAAAGAACACGAAGTTATTGAAGGATACGAACGATTTTACTCTGCTTCAAGATGGCTACCAGCTGCTTCAAGTCTAGCATATGCCTACTGCTCAAATTAACCAGTCACACCCCACACAAATATGCACGACTATAATGATCTATTTACGTATTTTAACGAATCAAATAGAGCAGTTGTACTTTGCAAAAACCGCCTTCAGAAATCTTGATCTTTTCTCCAACTTTTTGGATATCTGTGATGGTCTGTGATGACCTTAATGAAAAGAAATTGTCAGTGAAAGAATGACCGTGACTTACTTGATGTTCAGTTGTAGCTTTGAGTCTAAATGATGTAAAACGAGGAGTTTTTTTTGAAAAGGAGCGCCTCAAGCAGATAGTCCTGAACTCAAGTGTTTTGACTTGTTAATGGAGGGAGACTGGAGCGAGAGGCTGTTTTTTGGCGGGAAACGAGTTGCGATCTGTGGATGTCGCGCTAGTTAATTTCTTGTCGGTATTTAGCTCTCCTCTACACTCATTCAGGGATATTTAGCAGGAGCATAAAAGGAACAGTGTAGCCTTAAAAATATAAAGAGGAATCCATGCATTTGGCTTTCTAAGTGACAACTGACGTCCTTTGTAAATGTTCTGTGTTGCGGGCCCCTGGGGAGAGAGAAGTCTGCAAAGGGAGCCATCCAAGTGACAGGGAAATCCTTCTATCAGAATTTCATATCACTTCACAAGATAATTCACAGTAATGTAAGAACAAGAGTTTGAAATTCTCGTGACTGAAAGGTGGCATTCTTTAGTACGGCCTGGGAGATTGGATGGGGGGAGGGGGGAAGGGGGTGAAGGAGCCCACGAGGGACGGGTACTTACCGCGGTAATTTCCCCGGGAGTACTTTACCCGCTGCGTATAAACCAATTTATCCCACACCATAGAAAATACAGCCAATCAGAAAGCAGGAAAGCCGTTGTATATTCTTCGGTATTTCACTCTTCCTTCCCATCATGCACTGCGCGTTGAATCTACACATTTGTATTTGCTATGGTGTGGGATAAAATGGTTATACAATGGTTTCTCGTGGCATACTGTGGATATCCCACTCGTCACTTGTATTTTCTTTGTATACAAACTCTCCTAAAGGCTCGTGTGTATACTAGAAACTACAAGTGACTCGTGGGATATTCCACGGTATGCCACTCGAAACCATTGTATAACTAGTATGAATGATCGGATCTCTAGCTACTCGGGACCAATGTTTTGAACTTGTCATTATAGTGCGCACATTGCTTTCTTGGATTTGGCAGATATCGCACACAGCTAATTTATGATTTGTAATGATGCGCATCCCATGAAACTTAAATCTAGTCATTAGTTCCTGCCTATTCGTGAATTGGAATGAAGGACAGTTTAATAGCGTGACATCTCTCGCAGCATGTGCGCAGTCATGTAGTGGAAAGTGTACATCTAAAACTTGATGCACGTCAATCATTTTTCTACTGTCCACAACTTCCTTACCATCATACCGTCTGTAAAGTTTTAACACCTTACTCCATGGAGCTAGTGCTTAACCATGGGTATATCTGTGTGTTCTATGGCTTTCCATAGTGATCAGCACTCCAAGAACAGGGGCTCTTTCCAGTTTTGTAGCCTCGAAATAGGTCCTAGCCGAAGGTATGGGAGGGATGAAGGAAGGGGGTTCACGAAAACGTCCCCTACTCCCAGGTGCGCAGCCATCATCATCAATGTTGAAAGCCGTTCCCATTCTTATGCAAATTCTATCACTACTAAAATCTGATGTCTTGATTTTTGGCTTCCATCTGGAAAATAGATCGATCGGATTTCAGCTGGACGCAAGCCATCAAATCCGAGCCGCATCTAGAGTTTTCTGGCGCGCAAAAAAGGGGAACAAAACTCGATCCATAAATAACTCCATATTTTTAGTTCGCAGCCTATACAACAAACACGTACACCATTCACTATTTAACCCGATCGCAAGTTGGACAAGGGCCAACATATTTTACATGGGAGTGCTTAGAGTAGTAAGTTAGCATAAAGGCCTTTGAGTTTATCAATCTGATTTTATTCACAACATCTTCAGCGCGATAAAAAAGCATGGCCCATGATAAGATGGAACTTTACATAAATATTTCTCTTTGAATCTTTATAATTTTCGTTCCTATTACACGATATTGCGTGTTGTTTCTAAGACTCTGAGGGATGCTATAGTTCAAGACTGTATGGTCATTACTCAATGACGCAAGGATCTATGAGGACGCACTCCTTTGGAGTGTCCAACGAGTTTAGCAGAAGTGGGGAAATTTTGATACCGCGCCTCTGAATAGCATCAGTTTTTGATCACCTTTTACAAACGTGTTCAAAAACCGCGCGCACGATTCGCGCCAAGAAAATGTGCTTTGAAGGTCGTCAGTCAAATTTGCACAAAACCTCATGGATTTCGAAATACTTTGATGGACGTCCACCAAAACCTGCTTTGGCAAAGCCAATACCGCGCGCATTTGAAAACACTTCATGTATTCAGAGTCACGGTACTGTATACTTTCCCAACTCTACAAAATTTAGGTTGCTCCCTACTTACATGGAAAAACTCAATTAGGAAAGAATGGATCATCAATCATTTTCTTTGGGACTACAGAAAAACTCGGTCTTCTAAAAGTCTTCAGAAGTATCTGTCGCAATGTACCATGGGATGGATACGTGAGGATATCAACACCTTTCCCATGATACGTTGCACATTTAGAAAGTCCCACATGCGACGTTTATAGAGTTTTTTTGGCGCCCTTTGTTATTCTAGTGCGTGCAGTCCATTTTTCATAGCGCACACCCAGGGAATCATCGGACGCACTTCAAACTCTACTTTATCGGTACACGTGCCATTCTTAATCGGGCTTTCCATGTAAATAGTAAGGACCCTAACTCTAGTTTGAAATATTATAAAATAAAACAAATTTTGTAGCGTACAAAACAAAAGGGCGTATAATCTAAGGATTTTGTGTCTGGAGTAAAAATCAGAACTATGTAGATAAATTCTATACAATTCGTCTAAAATATACTACCTTTTCGATAAGTCTATAATACATTTAAATTAAAATGAACTATTTTTCTTCACAGCCTTTTCTTCAATATTTCGTTTATCCAAGGCTTTTAAATGCAAAAATCTTTTCTTTTAAAATATACACAATGAAAGATTTTTCACTGGTCTTGTTTGGTAAATATTTGAACTCAATTGATACAATGATATTCTCTATCTAAAATTTGAACTATGACTATGTGTCTGATGATGTAATTGTATTGCTTGTTGTTGTCGATGTTGTGGGGGGTGGGGGAGGGGGAGGGGAATTAGTGTTTCCTTGTGTGTCTACATTTTCATTTTCTGGCTCCGAGATTCCACTTGCAGCTGTGATGCCATCTGGTGGATTTGAACCTCCGACCACAAATCGTATGCATTTCTTTTTCCGCCTGAAAATAAAAACAGTCAAGACTAAATCACAATGAATAATTACTTTATAAGACTTTTATGTGGTAAAATTCTTGCTTGCTTGTTTGTTTATAAGTTGTTAAAGTTCATGCTGGAGTTTTTGGTCATAAAAATGCTTCATAACAATATTTTTTTAATTTTATTTTTAAAACTCTAGATTTTTGAACCTGATCTGTGTAAAATAGTTCTTTTTTTGTGTGCTTGTTATCTGATATATTTTTGTCTTATAATTATTTTTAGCTTGTTATGATTCAGGATATGATACCCTAGCACAAGGGCAGCAGAAAAAAGTAAATAGTGGGGTGTCTGAGGCATAAAAATGTGCCCCCCCCCCCAAAAAAAAAAAGCTAGACTCTTTCAACCAAATAAAAAGGTGGGGGGCTACAATTGCCATATCAAAATCATGAACATTCACTCTGAACCACCCCTAAATGTAATCAAACAAGCAAAATGCAACGCTAGAATTCGTATCTACCATAAAAGAATTTTTTTTGGGGGAGGGGAGGGGGTACCTTCATTGCCTATGTTGCATCTACATGTAACAAGATGTGTATAGAAAGAGTGTATGGTACACGCTATGGAACTAAACATGAGTAATATCTTTTCTTACCGACATGGCTTGCACCATTCGTTTTGTCGATCCAGTCCATATCTTGCACGACACTTTTTGGGATTAGTTATTTCTGGAAACAAATAAAAAACACATTTTGAATTGTTATGATAAATTCATATCAATATAACAATGAACAATGAAATTAACAATGAAACCCAAGGGTCCTTCCTAAAGTGCCATGATTATGGAAGGGTGCCTAGTCAAGGTGGGACTGGGTCAAGTGGGATGGAAGGAGGGGGATTGTGGCTATAAGTCTCCAACCCCCAACCCTCCTGAAATCACCTTGGATATTCCACTGCTACCCAAGGCACCGAAGGCATAGACGAAATCAAAAGCAGAAATTTGTATTTGTATGTTGTTTTCTCCTAATTTGTTCTCCAGTTACTTCCTTCCGTAAAAATCAACATGTGAGTTGAGCGCTGCATAGAATATTGAATATAGTGGTAGTGTGTGTGAGTGAATGCACTAGAATGACTAGACACTGAATAAGACTCTATTTGATACCTTGTGATTTGTCTCTTTTTCTCTTCTTTTTCTTGCCTTGTTGAGCATAATTATCCCTTGCACTCCATCCTGGATACAACTGCATGTGTAGGGCTCTTTCTTTTCTTGCCATTTCGTAATATTTAGCTTGTTCGGCTCTTTCTAGTGCATGCCACTGAAACGAAAAAAAGGAGCACAATGGGTGGTTTCAGATACTAAGAGCTAGTTCAGGAAAAGCCTGTACTGAAGATATTTCCACCAAAATATTTCAATAGGCAGTGAATCATGCAAGGGACTTTATCCCCCCTCCCCCTACACACACTGACTCCCCCTATTCCTTGGGGGGGAGTCAGCCACCCCGCTATGAAAACTGCTAGTGCCTCAGAATGGTTTCAGCTGTTTGATCCTGAGATTCAATAATGTTGCTATCAATTAGTGATTTTTAAACCATTCTTACTAGTATAATTATAAATCCATTGAATTTCAAGTGTTTGATTTTTAAAATACTAATTACCTAACAAGTTAATCGATATATCTGAATATATATAACAGTACGTACTGCATTATAAAATACTGAAAGTATATTTATACTATAATTTCTATTAAAAATGTACTTTAGGGAGAGCAGTACATATTGAGTACATCTTAGTGATGTGTTTAATATTAGAGAACTACTGCTGCAACATGGTTGCCACAATAATTGAATTACAAAATTCACGGACTTTTCCAGAAACCCTTTTCCATGACTAAAGCATAATTTTCCCCTGACCCGAAAAGAATTCAGATAATAATTCTATGTTTTCAATTTAGCCTGCATAACCAGGTGTTCCTTGTGTGTCCTGTCTTGAGCAGATAACAATGATATAAAACTGAAATACCAGCTAGGAGGGACCATACATTTTCAAGCACTGCATGAACAATGAAATTCCCTAATGTTTGCAAGCACAAATTGCAATTTTTTTCCGACTGAAAGTAGAATTCCCTGACTTTTCCCTGACCTTGAAAATAATTTCCCGAAATTTTTCTCTGACATGTGGCAACCATGTGCAGCTATGCATACACTGAAAATTTTGGTTCCTAAATTTAATTTTACTGTAAGCAAAGATGGATCCATAAAAATTTGCTTGGGGTGTTCGAAATGAAAAAAAAGTGACAATATAGTGATGCCATCAATAGATCGAGTGCAAACAGTATATCTGTGAAATACAAATTACTAAATAGCACAAAATAGTGCTAATTAAACAATAGAAAATAGAATTTGCAAAAATTGTACTACAGTATTTAGTAATAACTTATGTTTCACGGATATACTGTTTGCACTCTAATCCTGATCTGACTTATTTCATTTGGACTTAGATTTAATTTTATTTGGGGATGTCCAGTGCATCAATGGAGACCCCCTGGTAAGCTTATAATATAGTGTGAAATCAAGCAAGCGATAAGCTTACAAAGAATTAATTATTAAAACTATTTGTCAATAATAATCATATCATATCTATATTACTTCATTGCTGGTGTTACTAAAAGAAGAGAAATCATACAAATTTCTAATTATATATTTCTCACCATTTCTTTATGATAAATATCTCCATAATCATATTGAAAATTGAAAAGAGTTCAAATGCAGATCTTACTCACTGTGCAGCATCCAGACTCCTTTGCAGTCAGATAATTACCCATAATGCTTTGTGTTTCCCCACCTTTTTTTACCAAAACAAAAACCTGCCATATTTGATTGAGAGAACTTCTTTTCTCCATGAAAAAAACTTTTTTTTTCTATGAAACCTTAAGAAATATGTATCAAAATGTATCAAAAGACAAAAAGTGACCTCAAGAGATGCATTATTCATAGCCCAGCAAGGCAAAGATTCGTAAGTAAATCTAGAAGATAATTAAGCTTTTAGTTATACGATCCGAGAAAATTCATTTGTAAGGCTTAAGATCTTTAAAGTTTATATCAATCAATTCCAGTTAGAAATGGAAAAATTAAGAAATAAATCAAGTAGTCTTGAAAATTGTATGTATTTTAAAAGTTTATGGAATTTTACAGATATTGAAGTGAAGTCATGCAGTATTAATCTCTAGCTGTCAATCACCAAGCACAACTTCTATTAAAGATGATCACAAGAAACTTATTAGCAGGTATCTCTATTGTTTAGATGACTTATTTATTATTTTGTTTTGGAATATTCCAGTCACTGTGAGGTCAATTCCAGTAGCGCCTTCACAGTTCCCTGGGCAATATCGAGGGGCCAGTCGATTTTTACAGGGAGTGGGGGAGGGCTGTTGCATTTTGATTTTCACTTGCACAAATTTTCCTGACCCCCTCCCCTCTAAAGTGCCTTTATTTCTCTTAGCCCTGTCCTTTTTTGAGCATAAAAAATTCTGCCCCCCCCCCCCCATTTGCATCAGCCCACACTCCCTGTAAATAATGACTTGTCCCTGAAAGGTAGCCAACCATTCCTTTGCATCAAAGCAAGACAAACAGCAAGCTTGCAATTCTAGAGATCTGTGAATAATTGTCCAAGGTGTTAAAAAAAGGTCTCTATCATTCCAAGGTCACCTCATGTCTCGTTTCAATGCAAATTAAGGCATGGCTACCTTTCAAGATGGCGAAGGAAACTGTGAAGGGGACTTTTAGGTTTATCACACAAATCATGAAACATTGAAATAAATAATTCCTAACTTGGTCTTCTTGTGTGCATCAAGTAAATAAATTTAATATTTCATTTCATTTTCTAAATTAAATACCTCAAATACTTTAAGTAAAAACATACTAATTACCCTCATACTTTAAGTGAAGAATTAGTATAGATGCACGTGATCGGCAGATAATTTGTTTAGATCACAAAGGTGGGATCTTTCTCTTGAAAACAGCCTCTAGCTACTAGCTGAAAGATCATGTTCAAATAAACATAACTGGAAGTTTTCAATAGTTTAGGAAGAGAAGATATGAGATTAGATTTAATCATATAGTTCAGTATGGGACTTTGCCATCATCTGTACAGTGATTTTCCAAATAGCTTAATTTCAAGGTTTAACACTTTCCTCTAAAAGAAGATATCTATTAAAGAAGAGTGTGAAAGTTTTATAGCGAAATGTTATTTCCTGTTGGAGTTATACTTTTGAAATTCTGATTTTACATCAAAATGAGGCTGTGTATACAGATTTTATAAGGTCTACACTTTCACCTTCATTCTTGAAATATCATATTTTGTAAACAATGCTTGGCACAATTTTATTATTAAATATGAGAATAAATGTCAAATTAATGATAGCTTAAACTAAGAGGAAGAAAATGGGATGAAAATAATCCAAAGGAAGTTAAAAAGTTAGTTATAAATTCAGTACAGGTGAAATTATAAGGATCTTGTGAATTTAAAAACTTGTAAATGCATGGCAGAAAGACCAGACTATTATTGTGTCACTTGCAAACTTGCTTGGCATTGTTGAAAGGAAAACCAGAAAAACAAATTTCAAGTAGTTCAAAAAACCTGCTTAAATCATTTCAATTTAACATACGAATTCATAGTTCTGTTAAAGTTGTGATGTATATTTCCTGGCCCGGTGGCATGGGTGGTGTATCGCTCGCCTCTCACCACTGTGGTCCAGGTGTGAGCCCCGGCTCGGGTTGGATCATATGTGAGTTGAGTTTGTTTGATGTGTTGTTCTCTCCTGTTCCACTAGGGTTTTTTTCTCCAGGTTCTCTGGTTTTTCCTCCCTCCGTAAAAATCAACAGCTGAGTTGAGTTGTGTGCGTAGAATATATATATTGTAGTGGTAGTGTGTGTGAGTGACAGTGGTCCAAATTGGAAACCAGTATTAAGTTACTGAATTTGTATCCCACTATTAAAAATTACCATTAAAATAAAGTGAAAAACTTACTCAATGCTTTAACCCTCACATGAAACAATTAGAACTTTGGAAAACAAATCCAGTCATAAAGAAAAAGTAAGAAAAATCTTCATATATCTGCTTTCCATCTCGGACCCAGAAGTCATTTTTCCATATGACTGATGTCATACTTAACAGCCTTGCATTGGTCTTGGTAATTTATGCATATAAAATTTTACAGTATATTTTTAGTGATATTGAAATCCCATAAATGTAGGCAGTGGAGGATATATTTTGAACGATCAATATTATTTTGGCCATCCATGTGTGGAAGTGTGAAAGAAAGAAATTTTGCCACATTAGAAGCATATAACAGTAGCTCCTTATTTTTGGAACTATATGGCTCGTAATTAGTATTACACAGTACTGTGCACATGTTGAAATAGACGGAGATGTTAATTAGTTTTAAATACTAATAGATTATATTATTATATATTAATAGCATTTGTATTCAATTTATTTATGTTGTCATGAAAATATGCAGCTGAAAAAAATCAAACTTTATAGTTGAAACCATATAATTCTATAGCTGGTTGATACATCCCGTATATTCATCATATTATATGATAAGCAGTTTGCCATAAATTTGAGCTCGATGTGACATGGTCATAAAATCTACATCCAAAATTTATATTTTTGAAAAACAGCTTATAATCATTTTGAAAAATAATGTTAATAGCGATAGGAATTTTATTATCCTGATCATAGGAATATTGATTAAAAAGCCATCTACTAGTAGAAAATATAAGAACCTGTTTCTAAAAAGAATTAAGAATAATGAATGTTTTAATGTGTTAATTCATGGCATAATTATTCCCAAGTTCAAGTTCAATACAACTTCTGGAATATTAATATAATATTGAGTAGAATAAGAATCACTTTTATCGTGCAGCTGTCTATCTAGCAATAACAACCAATTGAATATGAACACATTGCTGTACCTAAAATACCCCACAGCAAATTAAGACAGAGTTCCTAATTATTGGGATAGTCAGGGAACTCTAGAATTTGGTCAAGGTCAGGGTACTTGCCAGGGAGTTTTGTATTTGGCCAGGAGAATTATAAAAATAAGCCAAAAAATAGGTCTTGCAAACTTAGGAAATTTTAGAGCCAGGAAATGTCAAATACAAAAGCTTTTTTTTTTAGATTTGGTCCTTCCTTGATTACATGGGTGAAAGATGTCGTCAATCCCTCCCTATAGAATAAGCACAACTAACCTTCTTTCCCAGTATTTGATTTATCGCGGCACTTTCCTTCAAAGTGCATTCTGCTACTACTTTAGGCCTCATGTCTTTCATGTAAAGCATAAATGCATTGAGAGGTTTTTTGACGTGGGAAAGTTTAATGTCTCTGCTTTGGTCTAGGCTGTCACTCATCATGGCTGTTGTATATGACCTGAAGAAAAAAAATTAATTGTTAGAAAACTTCCTGTTATTATCATTATGTGAGTGAAAAACTAGCTATTAAAGAAGAGGACTATGTGTCTGAATGGCTTGTCTGAATGGCAACAGATATTCACAGGAAGCACAGGTGTTGTAGCGGTAAGAGTGCTTGCCTCTCACCAATGCAACCAAGGTTTGAGTCCCACCGGGCTCTGTGTCATATATGTGAGTAGAGTTGCTGTTTGGTTCTCTCCTTTAAATTTGCTTCAAGGGTTTTTCTCAGGGTTCTCCGGTTTTCCTTCCTTCACAAAAATCAACTTCCAAATTCTAATTCGATCTAACGGTTGCCTCGTAACCTGTAAGGCTTAATTTCCATCCACCTCAGTGTGGTAAAGTTAAATAAATAAATAAACAGCAAACTTTTATTTTTTAGTTTTACACAATTAAGTGCACTGAGAGGCCAAATATAGTGCACTATATATACGAGAACTGCTATCAGCTCATGCTACCCAAGAAATCAGACAAAAGCACAAAACCACTACAGTGCAAAATGTGAAAAACATGAAAAACCTACTACAAACATTTGTGAATTTTTGAACTTTAACAGGGTTTTCACAGGTACATTTCAAAAATAAAGATTTTTTTTAAGGAGTCAAAACATAATACTGATAAAAGCCATGAATAAATATCATATCATTGAAGGGTTCCGACATCACTTCACGCTGAACTACTGTGTTATCATATCGATCGAAATGTTTCAATAATAAACAAATTATAACATGTTAAGAACCTGATATCATCTTTCTATTCAAGAGTTTACATGATATCAAATCGTGAACAAGTGAGTGAATGATATGATACGGAAACATGTTTCAAATCATTTTCATACATGTTTTTTTACAAGTTTTCAACCAGTAGTGAATTGCGCTAGCCTAGTTACTAAAAAAAACAAGAAGGGAAAAAAACAAGGCAAATCATATCAGTTAAAAAAAATCAAAAAATCAATCACTTAATACCAATTTGGCCCACATCACTCGCACACACACACACAACCACTACATCATATTCTATGCATACAACTAAAATCAAATATTAATTTTTACGGAGGAAGGAAAAACCAGAGAACCTGGAGAAAAAACCTTTGTGGCACAGGAGAGAACAACACATCAAACAAACTCAGCTCACATATCATCCATTCTGAGCTGGGGCTCGAACATGAAACACAACGGCAAGAAGCGGTAAACCCCTACGCCACCCATAATGCACTATAGCTCTGAAGTAGTCAGGTCTTACATACATGATAACATATTGCTTGTTAATCTGCAAGGCAATCTATGGAGGTTCTATGCACTAGCCAGGTCTTAGACCAGTTTTCATATAACTAGGAAACACATGGTTCTGGACTTACAGCACGTACATGGTAGGACATGCCATAACATTGAAAGGGGTTCCCATATTTGTCTTCCAATAATTCATCCAATCACAACATGTAGTTACGCTATGGCAATCTTGATATGCTAAAGCTACAGTACAACTACAAATCCCGCCCCGTCTCCTCTGCATGCCAGAAGTTTTGAACTGCCCATGTTTTTCTCTGATTAGACAACTACAGTCATTTTAGCATGGGTAAACAATTAACCTCTGAACTGTGGTTATGAAAATTGACCTCAACTTTTTAAAACCATAGTTAAGGTCAAAGTGTAAACAGTCTGTGTGCGCCATCATTTATAACAAGTAACTTACTTTCCTGCTCCACATGATGGCGGAGCCCTGGTGATAACGCTATGGTTTGGTGGTGGTGCAGGTCCACAGTGAACCCCTGACCTCTGATCGCCAGTCATTGTCGGGTGTGTTAGTCGCTGGATGCCTGCTGTTGTTGGGTTTACAGGTGGGGGGTAGTTTGGATGATAAGCAGAGCTTTGTCCAATAATGGCTCCATGAGGTTGCCTACAATAAATTATATTTATTGATATTCACATATTTCAGGGCCGTAGCCACCATTTGGACAGTGTTCCCGTTCTCTCTAGTAATAAATATTTTTTACAAGGGAAAAAAATGATTCTGACTGTAAAAAGTGGTCCGGTTATAACCAGACCAACCATACTGGTAGATACAGCCCTGCAGTATGTATGATTATTTGTTTGATATGAAAAAGCCAAGACAATGGCATTCTCTCATTGTAAAATCACAATTAAAAATAACAAAAATTTGGTGCAACGTTTCAAAGTTGCCACATTGTAAAAGCCATCAAAATATAGCATCTTTGCTGAATAGGAAGTTTTAGTTGCAAGAGAAATCCTAGTATTTCATTCATTATCTATGGAACAAATATTCTAGTTTACAATTGATACATGTTGATTTCAAATGTCTATTTGCTCATTATGGTATATGAAAGAATAATACTAGCAGTTTTTATCAAAAGTAAAGCCGAGTACAAGGCATAATTTTGATACAAGATAATGCACTCTTCATAGCAGCCGAGGCAAGATAAAACACTACCTATCTATCTACGCATATACATATATCTATATAGGATCCTTGGCTTACCATAGAGGAGGGTCGTAATGATACCTTTCAGCTTTAATGCCTGGGTATACAGTATACGGATATGGACCTGAAGGGTACCCTTGATGTCCAGGATGAAATACAGGGGACTGTGGTTGTCCTCTCGAATGCTTGCTTTCATTTGAGTGTTGATTCCGATGGTAGTTGCCATGTCCAGGTACAAGGTGTTCATTATATTTATCTGGGAACGATAGCAGCCGTGCCATCGGCGCAGCATTTGCATCGGTTGGGGTTTTAGGCTCCTAAGAATACAAAAAAGCCAAATGAAATACAGAGATAATTCACTATAGTAATAGAACCAGCATCTTACAAAATAGGTCTAAAGCAGTCTTGACGGAATTGTGTCATAGATGCAGTGACTTAGGGTAGAACAAAGTCATAGAAAAGAATCTCCAACTAAAGGAGTAAATGAACCAGGGTCACTGTAACCCTCCCCTACATCTGTTCCTGAATAAGAATTTGTCGATATTGATCCTGAAACCTAAACGTCTAGGTAAATTGCAGTCCTGTGGTATTTTAGAGCACAAACCACACTCAAATAGCTCTGGCAGTGCCTTTCTACACATAGGTATATATACAAATGTGTACCTAATAAATTATCAGAAGTAACCAAGGGTGCAAAAGATAGCTAGGATCACATTGAGGGGGGTAGAAAGATGAATAGCAGGATAAAGCCCTTCGACATTTGAAAATCAATAATCCTTGTTTCTCAATATATAAAACTTAACCAGCTGAGCGAACAATTAAGTGCGCAAAGCATTGTCGACCAAAGCCTTCGCCCCTTCACTCTTTGTTTTGAAAATCATTTCTCAATTGAGTTTTAGATAAATCACAGATGAAATATCACTCTGATGAAGAGTTTTGGACTTTTCTGAGACTTAAAATACATTGAAGACCTGTGTGGATAGTTTTCAGGTAGAAAAAAGCGCTCAAACACAAGGCAGGCCATAAAAATCACAACGGACTGTGATTTGTTAGAAAATTTAATGCCACTCAGCTGGTAGTTAACATTAATATGCCTGAAACTTCTTAAAAACATAGACCAGACAAACCAAAGTGCTGTACTTCATTGGATAAACAGAACATTAAATATACATTTGAACGTAGACAATGTAGAAAGGAAAAAAACATTCATACTTCAAAAGCATCAATACTTATATATATTTGTCTCATATAGAAATATTACTGAAGGAAACAAATTCATAGGATTAGTATGTTGATAAACCATAACAATATTGGGGAAAATAACAACAGAAGTCTCATTAGTAAGGGCTGAGATTTTGGGCTCTGTTAATAATTTTTTTTATTATGTTCTCTTTAAGGTAGTTTCGTAGTTTATCTACATACCCAGACGATGTTTTGGGACAGAAGAGAGTTGCTATGCTCTAGATTAGAGAATTATAAATTCAATAAATTTTTTTTTTGTTCTTTTGTATTAGCGAGGTAAAAGGCTAGTCGATATCTAGGACAACACGATAACCCCTGTGGTGTGTTTGTAAATTTGAACGTTCGATAATCAAAAACCGATCTCGAACAAGTAACGTTGCCTAAATATGTGGATCAATCCAAGTGTTACAGTTATTTATTGCTAGTTTTCGAGGTCAAGTGTGGCATTCAAAACTATTTAAAGTGCGCAACATTGCGCGGGATTGTTTAGACAAACAGGCTGAAAAAATCCAATTTTGTTAGGAAAGTCATAACAACAGGAGTTGAAAATATTGTTTGTTAAAAAGAAAAGGCCTTGAATATTTTTTGAAGTCGGAGGGACGCTTTTCTTGTGCTATAGACGCCGAAAAATCTAAAGGAATTGTTTCTTTAACTTGGTGAAGGAAGAATTAGGAAGGATAAATTAATAAAATTGGCGACTTGTGGACGTCGCACATCAAATGGAAATACCCGTTTTTGTTGCTGTTCTCAAAGCTCGTTTGTAGGTAAAAAAGACCTATTGAAAATATGCAATTTTGTTTAACTATGCAACAAAGAAAGTTTTGATATTAACCTACGTAAAAAGGAGAGAATTGACAAACAACAGGGTGTAGTTTTTCCTGGCTTTTCTACCGAAGGAACGAAGAAAATACTTCGAGTTTCAATAAAAACGACGTAGTTCAAACACTAGCTAACACCTCGAGTTTACAGAGACATTAGCTTTATTGTTTGTTGTAATTTTGCAAAGTGTTTTCTACTTTGAAAAACCAGCCAACCTTTGCAAGGCTCTTGAACTAACACTTTACAAAGCATATCGAAAAAAGTTACTGTATAATAGAGACATTATGGCCTTAACGTTTCTACTTAAAGCTCCCTTCCTTGGTATATTTGCAGTTCTTGTTCGAAGTCACCTGTTATAAATGTATATATGCCCTTTGCTCTGCTCAGAGGTTAAAGAATGTTATAAAAACCAGAAAATTGTACTATCAAGAAGAGTAAACGTAGAGTTATTGGCCTCCTGGAACGCTTAGTCTAGATGAACAGATGAGTTAATGGAAGATATAGAAAAGATTTTCTTTGACTTTAGAAAAGAAAAACCGGAAACAGCCCTTTTGAAAGGGAGTCTGTCTTGGAACTTGATTCTTCTCGCCAAAATGTTACGAGTTCTGATGGAAGATCATTCTTATTATTCTCTTACTTTTATTCATTTTACAGACTGTTCTTCTAAATGAATCATTAGGGAGTACGAAGGAATTAGAATTTTATGTCGACAAAGCACAAATGCTGTAGATAAATACCTCGTTTGATCACTTCGAATACAGACATAGAGGACAGTAAAAACGTTAATAGGGGAAGTATATCTTCAGAGGGTAGCAAGAGAATGCTTTTAGATCTAAATGAGAAAGGATAATATCAAGTATCCCTTTAAAATGAATGAAAGCGCTAAAACTAGGATGAAAGGGGGTCCTAAACTTCTTGAAGAACACCCAAGCAAAACGCAGATAACTAGCAGCTATCTCAACTAATGCATGGATTTTTGAAAGTATATCACCAGCAGAAACAAGGACAACAACAAGAAAACCTATTTAATAATGAAATTCGATCTAGCGCGGTAATTATATGTGTTAAAAGACCACTCGGAATAGACCAACAGAGTAGGATATGAAACGATCACACGGGTCCCTTGTCCTGTGTAAAAATTGAACATAGTTGTAAAGGATGGTTAGTTTACTAGGACACTACCGAGACCATAATCCAAGCACTCTTGAAAACCAAGAGTTTGTTGAGCTTTTGAGCAAGGTCTTACTGTAAGCATGGAAAAACCGAGCTGGTCTGTCGGTCGGCTAGCGGAAAAGCCGCTCCAACCAACTGTCGGCATCCTTTGACTTCCAGTACCGCGAACACAGAAATTTTGAACTTGGAGCTCACAAAATAACTTTGAAAGCCCGCAGTGAGCTCAAAGTTGCAGGTATGATAGAGATCACCTAGCAGAAGTTTCTGGCAGAGTTTGGGGTCTGCTGGTTGAAAGCACGACACTCTACGGACAAAATGCAGGAGTTTATTTACTATTTTGTGAAACAATACGATTCTATTGCCCTTCACTTTTGAGTCTTGCCGCTCGCCGAACGTGGAGTCACACTGGAACGATACACTTTGGAAATGATGGTTTATCTCTCTCGAAACTACTCGAGGCAGTAAAGAAATAGCTAGGAATGGCATTGAAGCACTGTAGATGGAGGGAAAAATGTATAACAGTACTGTACCTCTTGATGTTCGGCCTCTTTCTTGATGAGATCTGTTTTGATGTCATTGACTAGGTCTAAAGTGGCACCATTTTCGTTCTCCTCCCCGTCTTCGTGCTTATATTCTTTGACTTCATCATCAGCACCAAAATCATCAGTTGAGTTCCGAGGGGGCTGAGGCATTTTAGCCTCGCACACGTGGAAGAATTCTCGATAAAAGTCCTTCTGAAAGTTTTGCTGTGGCCTTCACTGGCTCAGTGTGTTCGTTGTGTGTAGGAGCTATGTAGACACGGCGGCACTTCAAAGGCTTTCTTCAAAGGCTCGCCGCCTCCTGATTGACAGAAATTAATCACACAATCACTCACAGCGACCAATCAGAGATCACTAAAAGCAATTATGCGCGTGCGTTGTTTCCTTCAGTCTTGATGTTCGTCCAACCCCTTAAAACCGGTTTATCGTCCCATTATGTAAGCTAAATTCTGTTTTCTCCGCTTAAAAAATATCCATATCCTGAACTTAAACACTAACATGTTTCTTCATAATACCAAGGTTTGATAAGTGAGTAAGATTCCAAGTCCAAGAAAGAGTTTTGAGTAGGAAATTGCTTGTTTTGTGACACACTTATTTCTAAAGTGAATAAATAACTTTGCTACAATCATGTCGCTGATCATACTAATATCTTCTTTAAAATTGCTCTTTTATGTTTTAGATTTTGAAAACAAATTGCAGTGAGTAATGTTAGATCTGTTGGGAAGAATTTTGAGAATTGATGTGAACTCGATAAGAAGGGCTTTGAGATGATCACCACGTACGTGACTTTTCAAATGGTATTGTCAGGGTCAACCGTATGACGACATGGACTGAACTCATAGAAGGAAATACCATCATTTTTCCCTTGACCACGCTTTCCGCAGACTATGTGCTGTTATCACATTGGACGTGGCTTGAGCTGATATTGTACTCCTTTGTTTACTTCACGTTTTGTGATCATAACAAAATCATTTGAGCGCGTGTCATACATCACTGTTCGGTTTTCAACTTAGAACAGGAAGAAAATACATAATATTCCAATGAGAACTTCAAACCAGATTAGAAAAACCGCCAGCCAAGGGAACATGTAAACTACTTTAATACTATTTTACTGTTTTTCTCGAGTGTTTGTATAAGACCTGGGTAGCATGCACTATTCCAGCAAGGCAAAATCCAATAAGGGAGTGTACTGTAATGTTGGTTCAGTTCGACAACAAATAAACACATAATATTTTTTTGTCACATTTAGTTGAACATAAATAATTACAATGCTACTATTTTTTAATATCAAAACCCAAGAGAGCATAACAAAATGAACCTGAGTGTCACTCAAAAATAACAAAGTCAATTTTCTGTGACAACGAAAACACAATCTCATTGGAACAATATTAAAGAAATTTAAGATTAACAAGACTGAAAAGTATCTGAAAAAAATAATAAATTTCGAGCCGGGACTCATGCATGTATCGATTATTGTATACCGCTGTGTTTCTTGGACATGCTACATTGATATTATTATTAATTTTTTTTTTTTTTTTTTTTTTTGCTGGATCAAAAGCTAATTATAACTGGGTTAAATGATCAACTGATGGGTGAATTTTCAGCTGAAGTTTATTATAAATATTTTGTTGAATGGATTGTCGTATGGTTCACAAACGTTCCGCTGTTGGCAAGTACCCAAAAGACATGGGTTTCATCCCTTGGGTGGGGCTATAGTGTATTCAATCGAAGGAAAAGCAAAATCGCTCACAAAGAGATTTAGTTAAGTGACAGAAACTGAAACAGGTTCCTGGATGATGGAATATTGACTCACAGAAAACAAGTGCTAAAAGTATGGAATGATTGAAAATGTTTACAAAAAATATTTTACTTTAACTAGAGACGTGAAAAAAATATTTTCATATGGGATTTAAAAAGGGAAATCAAAATTAATCACATGTGTGAAAAGGAATTAAAAAAAAAAAATGAAAAAGACTTTTTTTTTTGGATCTGCAATCAGTTAAATAAAAGTATTTTAGTTTGAAAAAGAATACCGCCCATCAATGAATCTGTCTTTGATCTTTGATTCGTTTCGGCACTGGATAAAGGTTTTGTCGCACGAGATGCTGAGCCGCCCAATATACAGGTATTTCCCTCGTTTTTGCTTTAAAATATTTTATCGTGACACCGCCAAAGAGAAGGCTCCGACCTCTGCGATCCATAACAGACAAAGAAAATACCGGCTTACACCTGAAACCAAACGTCTCTTAACATCATTAGCTGGTGTGCACTTCTTTAGGTCAATATAAAGGGCTTCAGTCTGAGATTGTGTGCTACAGAACACTACATGACTCTTGAAAACTCTTGATTGTTTACTGGGATTCTCAACTAAAAATTAATGAATTGTTTGCTCTGGAGATGAACCGTTGCACAGTAAAGATACAAGGAAACGACACATATATCTAATACAACAACCCCCCTCCCCCCAACCCATGCTGATAAAACAATGGGGTCACCTTAAAATGGGAGATCACTCGTACATCCTCAGGGAACTATTGACTTTCCTTATTTACAACGAACGAACTAATGGGAAATATATTTTAGGACTACAATTGAGCTTCGGCCAAACAGCGTGATAATGAGATACCTGCTTGCTTCCTTGCCCTGTTTGCCATGCACAATTTACGATTGTAAATGGTTTACCGATTTGAGCTGAGTACAATCTATTGTTTTCCGTAATGCACTTACTAGAATTTCTCCCTTGATCATAGTGTTTCTTCCCCTTTCTTCTCGGCAAGTTTAATAGGTCCTGCTTCGGTATATTTGGCGTGGAAAGATAATTAAACACGAAACTAGATACTCCTAATAAAACTGTAGATCTGGAAGACAAGAAAAGTTTGCTATTCAAAGTTTCAGGAAAATTAGACCGCAAGTCAACAGAGACATCGAAAGATCAAACGCGCCGCTGTGCTTAGAAAGCCGACTAATGTCAGAAAGGCATACGACCTTCAGAAGGACCGCAACAGGGCTATCCGATCGCAATAAATATTGTTTATAGATCGTCTTTTGCGGCAACTAATAATCGTTGGCCTATACCGCTTGTCATGTTCCTTGTCTTGCAAAATGAAATTAAAGTGAATGATTTAAATACGTGATCACGCGTGAATTCACGCGATTTGATGTAACGCTTTATCACGAAATTACACTTATATGTGACATATATCCTTCAAAATTTGGAATCACGTCTAATAGTGTATTGTTAAATGAAAATAATGTCAAGAAACAAGTCAAATATTTCCATCAAACATAACAATTGATTCATATAAAAACGGTCATTCTAAATGAGGAGGTCTTCAGACACAGTGGTGTTCAGAAATCCCTGATAAGGCCTTTACATCTTAAATGGGAAAAGACACCGTAATTGCCTAAAGATGAAAAATTAATGAGAATCTAGTTGCTGGGCTTTGCTGGTAGTTTTAGTACTGAACTTGCCGAAGACAGTCTCGTTTAATTTTATTTAATAAGAAATTATAAAACCCAATTTACTACGAAACTTAAAATAACCATTTTGATCATAAAATGTCTATTTGTACATATACAGGCTTGATTTTTCTCAGTACAAATCAATTGCAGGTTGTAATGAAAGGTCAAAAATAAATAAATTTTTCGCGCGCCAGTGGTGGATTTGTCTGCCTAGTTTAAAGCCGTCAATAGTTTTCCTTATCAAAAATATCGACTTTTCCCTCAAATTAGAATCTCAACCTAGAAAAATAAAACGCTAGCCACAGAAACAAACAAATCACTCGTCTTTAACTCATCTCAGTCGGGCTTCTTAACAATGTGAAATACAATGATTATTAACCAATAAAGAGTTCCCATTCACTTGAAGAGTTTGATTTGTTAGGCAAAGATGAAAAAAAGTGAATGATAGGGTAAGATAATAATAGATATATCCTTGTGACTCATCCAAAGAATCGCCCGCTTTATATAGATACTAGATCGAAGCATCTTTCTTATATTTGATTGTTTATTGTTGCAATAGGATATCTTAGATGCGTTCTTTATTTTATTGTACAAAAAATATTCCTCGCTACAAAAAGCGGATCAATTCTTCCGTTTCTCTTTGGACAAAAAAGTTTCTCTCCCCTCCCCCCAAGAAATGATGAATACCATCGGTGTTCTACTTCGTATAAAAGATATATGAACCGAAGACATGAGTCGAAGACTAAATGAAGACTATATAGTACGAAATTTCACGCTGTTTTAGCTCGAAAGACAAAGCCAAAGCAAGCCAACTAGACGAGACATCAAATTGGTCAACCTTTTGGAACTATGGACGGTTGAAGAAAAAGCTAATTAGGCAAATAGCTTTAAATAACGGAAGAAAAGCTGATTGCTATTGACCCTTGAATGGAAAGCCATCCTGTTTGGACCAAAATACTAAGTAGCTTCGATTATATTACTTGTTTTGAAGTTGAATAAAGTTTTTTTGGTCCCAAGCAATCTCATGTTTGTATCTATTTCATTCTTAGATAGTCGTTATTGGAAACAATATGATTAGAAAAATCCTTCATAGAGAAGCGAACCAAGTAATATTCAAGTATTCCCTCCTAAAAACTGGAAAACTTTAAACTTAACATTGAAGAAATTGTAAGAAAAGTATATCCGTGGATTTGTTACAATTAATTGTAGAGATAGTATATCCTATCTAGATATAGTACATCCGTTATAAGAATGAATGTTGAATACAAGACGCTTAGCATTTGTGGCACTGGATGGTAGAATCTGCTACAACATATTGGCTATTCCCAAGACAAGGATTTATTTTCAAATATTAAGCAGTGTGGCGCCGTATGTAGCGTGATAGTACCAGGATTACTCATGTTGGATCTGTTAACTAACCTCTTGGGTATTTAAGATTCACAATTGTTGGAAACAAAGCCAATCAAAGGAAAGCCAGTCAACGCCACACGTTCTGACATATGTTTTACGCCTGAGGATTTGCAAAAATTAATTTAGCTGAAAAGAAATTTCTATATTTTTAATTTATAATGTAAAGAAATGTAGAAATAGCTGATGGAGTTCTCACTGATGTAGAACAGATTTTCCCTCTGTGTATCAGAGATTAGGGTTCGTATGAAAATTACCAATTATATAATTTATCTTGTGCAGTTCAATCCAAAACACTCTTCATTAATCTATGCTCCTTGTGTTAAAGGCATTAATAAGCTACTGCAGGAAAAATGTAGTTCCAATGTAACTCAACTTTTAAAAGAGAGTAGGAGAAAAAGAAAGTTTTTATCTTTTTTTTTTTTTTTTTCGCCTCTTAAACTCGGTTAAATTCAACTTTATTTCGCCGGTTTGCCTTGATATGAATTAATGTTATAGATTAATAAGGAATTCACCATTATTCACTGGACGTTTCCAGAGAATGGTTCAAGCGGAAGATTTCTTTTTCCTTTTCATCCCAAATGGAAGACTTTTAAGAGGAAGGAAAAGTTTGTCCGGCGCAAGCTCTACTACTTGAATTTCTTTTGTCCTGTTGATAAAAATGCCATCGAAAAAGTCCAAACTTTTAAATGTTATTTCTACTATAAATCGATGGAATAGAAATTAGTCACGGATTTAAAAAGCCACCTTGGAAAGATTGTTTTTCAAATTGGTTTATTATCGGTATTGTTAGACATGTTCTAGTAAAGATGTGTGGATTCTAATTAGAATAGCAATGCACTTCGAAGATCAAAAGAAGCCAGCGATGAGCCATTACAGAAGATATCAAGCGGCATGCGTGGACAAATTCCTGTCCCATCTATCAAGTAAAAGTAATGTTTACATTAAAAAGGGAAGTAAATATAGAGGGCCGATGAACCAGTAGCTTTATTACTTGAATATGTTGGTGCAACGACCTGCTGGGGGGATTCTAATGACATCTTACTAAGGAAAACCAGAATCTTGGGCGCTGCGTTTGTAGCCAAATCGCAAGCTTTGAGAAATCGGATGTTTAAGTTTGATGAGCTTTGCATGACGCTCACTTTTCTCATACAGGTGGAGAAAACTGACTTTCTACATGATGGCTGACGGGCACCTGCCTGAAAGGACACTGCTATTATTCTACATGGCCTTAAAAAAATGCCAGCTATAGTGTAATGTCCCCGACATGGAATTGTTTTCTCAATTACCCGTCAGTTTTTCAATTGATATCTTTCAGTTCTAATGGTCATAGTCTTCATTTTTGATTCTCGCATGTCGCATGTCAAGACAAAATTTTAACCGAAATTCAAGTAATCATTATTGACTCATACTTCACTGTTACATTAAGTGTATATTTTCACCGTCAGTGTCGTTCGTTTGCAGTGATGTCCCGGCTAAGGTTGGATGAAGGTGCCTAACTATCTCTTTTGTTTTTCAGTGATCATAATCTTCTATTTCTTAACAATATCTTATGCCATTGTTTTATGATCTTGGACCATAATTTTAAGGTTTCTTATAATTATTATTCCATGCTCTATTGATAGTCCACGCGATAAGTTCCTTCTTCAAGCTTTCTGAGTCAGTTTTCATCTCCTGCAACATCGTCCAATGCGCTAGCTAACTGGAATACTGTAGTTTCACTGTATCCGAGTCTAAGTCTTACAAGCGATGTCGGCCGAAAAATTCATTTCCATGCGACACTAACGTCTTTGAATGAGGAACCATACAGAAAAGAGCACATTTCAATCCTTTCCCTCGCCATTTACTAGACTAGAGTCGGGAAAACTTCAACTCGAGTTCTTGTCTGATTCTGTAACCCTTTCTTCCGCTCAATACAAATAACCTTCGCTTTTGTGTTTTTGCCGACAAGTACCTTAACTGGTCAATTTTTGCATGGCTTGTCGAGATATCGCAAAGTTTGGCTATAGCCAAGATATTATCGGCACATCAGGACTATTTCAGGCGCACACTCAAATACAGAGCATACGAATACCAATTGTCTGGATTGGAAAAGACGATTGACGTTTAAGGGGACTGGACCCATCTGACTCAGTTAGGAATTGAATTTTTTACTTCACTCAGTCTTAGTGCACATGGTAGACTTTAGCAAAGAACGCATCACTGACACACCCTAGATATTAAAAGTTTGAGTCTTTTGCCAAATCTATAACTGACGTTCCTATACCTTCTTTGAGGATAGCGAACCAAAGTGACAGCGACAGACACATGCAGTAGACGAATCGGATTGGTACTGCAGCGAACGAGAACGATGCCTTATGTCTAGCCTAGCCTTTGAACGTAACACTAAACTCAACTGAGACTATCTCTAATAATGATGCTAAAATACAAGGACTCGGGTAATATTTCAGCTCATTTTTGCAATATCCTTTATTTTCCTTAGATTTAGTGCTCATGTATTCGCGTATAGAAAGGGATAGTTTGAACTAGAAGTATTAAATCCCTCAAATAGAAAGCTCTACTTGATGCTAGTACATTCTACAAACAACAGTACTTTTCTGGCGGGTTAAAATACCATGGATGTATTTTCTCCTATTGCCAAATCTATGGGTTTAACAAATTGATTTACCAAAGAAAAATAAGCGAGTAATATAGTTTGAACTGCAATATCAGTAACTAACGGCAGTGTGAAATAAAAAAGGTCTATACTAACTGCCGTGATGTTTGCATGGGACGTTGGTCTTTCGCCGGAGTAAAGAAGAATAAAGAATAATAATGATAAAAATAATGGATTATATTTTGTGGGTTTCTTGATCTCGGACCAAAAATTTTTGCTTTTAAAGCGTTGAAAAGTTACGATTTTCCGGGCAAGAAAAAAATCGATTCTCGGTCAATAAATCTACTGGAATTTTTGCATTCATGTTTGCGCCGCTGTAGAAAATATCTTTGCTTATGTATATAGACTTTTGTACGAAATGCCGACGCAATAAAATGTATAGATATAATAGTATTTCGTCAGTCATTCCTTTTGGTAAATGCTCTAGATTTGCAATAAAAAATCCCCGAAAGCAGAACCTATTATATTAGAGAAAACACACCAAGTCGCTAAAGTTTGTTTGCAAAAATCCCTGCTGTTCAGCTCAGTTCAAAGAGAGACCCGGGATAATTTAATGATCATGTGCAATGAAATTTTCATAAGTGTTTTCACTACTAGCCCACTGTTCCCAGAAGTTTTTACTTTAATAGGGCGAGACACTAGTGGAGATTTCCCTCAATGACATTCTCTTTGAATGTTATAATTTTTTTTTCCTCTGGTATGTAGTTTTTCAAAGGAATGTGATTGAAGCTATCAAAGAATAATTCCTCTTTCTTCTTTGAAAGGAATCTGCATGGGTCCGAAGCCGGTAGAGTTGAATAAGATTACAGTGGTGTTTTGAATTTTTCAAAAATATATCGACAACTTATAAATGATGAAACTTCTAGGAAAAGGATAATAAAGATACAGAATGAGCGAAGAAAGTTGGAAGAAATTCCGAGACAGTTAAACTTTTGAAATCCCAATTTGAAAGTATAAGAGTTTACAAAGTTGAAAAGGGAGCTGACTTCAATGAACGATATATGTAAATATGGTTATAAACACATATACTATATATATATGGTTAATTCTCAGTAAAATATAAGAATATTGTTGACCTTTGTGTGTGTTTTCTTCGATGTGAAATGATGACTCACAATCATGAAGCCGTCTTGGTCAGAACAACAGCTGGAAATCTCCTGCTCCATCCAGTCAATTGATTAAATTTTCATTGAAGCGATGTTAAGAATGATTTATAAATGAAACGGTCCAAAATATGCATCATTAGAAAGGCTCACTCCAAATTGAACCATACGTCATTAATCTAATGAATATTTCAGCAGTTTCCACACTAACTCGAAAATAGAGCTTTTTGGACCACAGCGGCTGATGCTGAGCGCCCGGATTTACAAAGAGCTTCAATCACTGATTGAGTCAATTGAGATAGTGTGCCGGTCTCGTTATAGAGCAGGATACGATTTGTAAAACCCATTCACGCACCTTGTTCTAATGCTCTCCTATTCTAGAGTGCTCTAGCCTAGTTCTAGTCTAAAAAAGCATATAGGAAGGATTTACCATGGGGTATTTTGGAGCCGGTTTCCTTGGCCGGCCAAATGTTTGATTTACACTAAGAGATTTGAGTCCATTTTGAGGGATTTTACTCGATAAGTTTTTCTTAAAGTTTTGAAGTTGATACAACTTGGAAACTTGCAGATTTCTGAACTAGCAAAATGCGTGGACTTACATTCAACTATTCGACTGTTTGAAAAGCAAGAATATTGGACAGAATGTGCATGTCAATAAGTTTTAGACAATAAGCTTTACTATATGAGTAAAACTAGTAGCATAGCATTTATTTCTAGGGAAATTTTTTTAAAAGAGTAATGCATCTTAGTTGAAGAGTGTATGAACCTAAAAATGAATAAGATTTGTTTGGGATAAGGTTATCAGGAAAACAGAACACAAAGAAAACCGAACCAAAAAAACTACACGCATATAAATGGAATCACTGATACGATAACTACATTATGGGCTAAAAGATAAAGAAGGCATTAACTTACTATCACATGAAATTGTCAACGAGTCAACTTATGTTAATCGGTGCATTTGTCATTTTCAACGGAGATTTTTTTACATCATGAATGACAAGTTTAGTCCTAGAAAAGGTAGAATTTGAAAGACATGCAGATATCTGAAGTGCGATAGGAATACGAAAACTTCGAGAGGAGGTAGTTTTTTTTTGACATTTCTCGCGTGTTTTTCAAATAGATTTTGTGTTTCATGACAGCAAAAAAGAAAAAATCTCAGCTTATCGATTCTAGAACTGAGACTGACACGCTGGCTTGGATATATCCTATACTTCTTACTTGTATGCATTACGTACGGCCAGAGGGTATGCCGGCATATTTGCACCGTCTCTAACCCTTTTTCTAGCCCGTGTTCTAACTTGTTTATCTATTTCCTTCTTTTTTACGGTATACATCAATATGGATTTATCATTTAACTCAAAAACATGTTATAAAGATTAAAATCGATAAACGAGCATTAAGTTAAAAATACGAAAAATGGAAATCTTTGAATAAAACCATATTTTTCTAACTTTCTAAAATATCCGTAGCGAAGAGATCGTATTTCTAAGTAACCGTCGAAACTTAGGTTTGCCACGATTTTTGAAAAGCGTTGATTTTATTTTTAGCGCCCGCCAGCTCATGATTCACGAGTTCCCTTCTTCTCATTTCGTCTTTATATGAACGTATTTTGTCTGCAAATCTTATTTAATTGTGTATTCCTAGTGTTGAAAAAAACAAGCTTTTTTGATCAACTTCCGGTTTTGAGTTCTAAAATGAGTGTACTGCTATCCTTCGTGCAGTATTTGCTTGCTTCAAGAGTCAAATAGATTAGGATTTTGACTTATTTTCATATCAATTTTCAAGACAGCTGACTGCACTTAACCTCAGGCACGTTCGTAAGAGTACGCGTTAGAATGCAAGTAGGAAAAACAATGAGGAATGAACAAGTTAATTTTAAGTTTGACGTGAAGAGATAAATCGTGGAAAAAGTCATGATTTCGATTCTCGGAAATATGAAAAACATTCTGTGTTACTAATGTAGCTACAATTAAAGAATTTAGATATAGCGATTCCCTATTTCAAGTGTCTCAAAAAAATATTCTTTTCTTACTTGAATTTACTTGGGTATTTACAGGCATCACATTAGTGTCACGCCATTCACAGTAGCACGACACCGCCACGGTCACGTTCAAATGTATTCTTATCGAGTGATAACTGAAAATGAAGAAATGACGTGATCGATGCCGAGCCAGTATAGTTTAGCTTCATGACAGCCCTGTTGTTGGGTAGGAACCCTTTTTTTTTTTTGCAGGAAATTAGTTTTCACTTACTAAAAGAGAAATTTGTTACTGTTTTTTTCCTACAGCATGGCTGATATGATAACTACGTTATATGCTGTAAAGAATGAATGAATGAATGAATGAATGAATGAATGAATGAATGAATGAATGAATGAATGAATGAATGAATGAATGAATGAATGAATGAATGAATGAATGAATGAATGAATGAATGAGTGAGTGAGTGAGTGAGTGAGTGAGTGAGTGAATGAATGAATGAATGAATGAATGAATGAATGGATGGATGGATGGATGGATGAATGAATGAATGAATGAATGAATGAATGAATGAATGAATGAATGAATGAATGAATGAATGAATGAATGAATGAATGAATGAATGAATGAATGAATGAATGAATGAATGAATGAATGAATGAATGAATGAATGAATGAATGAATGAGTGAGTGAGTGAGTGAGTGAGTGAGTGAGTGAGTGAATGAATGAATGAATGAATGAATGAATGAATGATGAATGAATGAATGAATGAATGAATGAATGAATGAATGAATGAATGAATGAGTGAGTGAGTGAGTGAGTGAGTGAGTGAGTGAATGAGTGAATGAATGAATGAATGAATGAATGATGGATGGATGGATGATGAATGAATGAATGAATGAATGAATAGTGAATGAATGAATGAATGAATGAATGAATGAATGAATGAATGAATGAATAAATAAATAATGATGATGATGATGGTGATGACAATAATAATTACAACTAAAAATAAATGAATTCTTTGTTACAGTAATGGCGTCGATTATCATTAACAATTCACCACAAGACAATTTGACAACAGATAAATTAAAAAGATGAACGTGAAAGAAATACGAAATATCCATGCGATATCTTTGTTTTGTTTTGCCCTCTGGACGCCCCATGATGCCTTGCGATTCAAGATGGCCACCGTATCGTCGCTGGCCGTGGTTGTTCTGGACCGCTGAGACTTGTTTAGGTGCACAGTTACCAGCATTGCCAGCTTGTTGAGAAGGCAGAAAATAAGCAATAAGACTGTTGAACATGCAAAGAATAAAAAACCTTATAACATCAGTTGCAGTGCCCTTTGTTGCATCCATTTTTTAAAACTAAATAATCACTTTTTTGATTTTTTGACTTTTTTGATTTGATATCACCTCTCTCCTCCCATTAAATAATTTAGATGTTGCACCCCCCTGTCCCGGTATAAACTTTACACTCTTCTCCCCCTCCGATTTCAGAGCCCCCTCCCCTGATATAATTATTGCACACTCCCTCAGTTACTACCAATCTCCATCGTTTAGTTTCAATAGGTACACTCAAATGTAAAGTCTTCTTCATCAGGCTATATGAGATCTCCCTGATACAATAATCTTGAACGTGACTGATTAGAATTATATTCTTGATTTAAAATAAAAAAAGGTATCGACTTTCACTTGCTATTAGCCAGTGACACAAATGGCGCATCCGACTACGAAAAAAAACCGTGATAAACTCAATAAATGCAACTCTTAGCGGCCAGGAAACGTTCATGATTAAATTGCTGGCTGGCATATAATACTTCCATTGAACAATACTGTCCATTTAGCTTATCAAGCAGTTTTATCTAGCTGTTCGAATCGCCGCAGCTCAAGACAAATTATCTCTGGAAGTACAGGGTTTTCCCTTAGGCCTTTAAGAAACTGCAGGTGAAGTCAGTGGCGTAGCGTAGGGGGAGGGTGGCGGCCCCCTAAAATTTTCGGGTCGAGCCTTTTTTTCTTTGATGTATGATGTCAATGCCACTTGCGTAGGGAGGGGGCGGCCACGTGCCCATCCTAAATTTTGGCCGTAATTAGTTTTTATTCTAGGTGCCCCCCAGATCCTGGGTCCTCGCTACGCCACTGGGTGAAGTCACTTGCACATTATATGCCTGCTTTTATCTGTAGAATACTGATTATCATGCAGTTCAGAACATCAACACGTTTAGAGAATGTACTGAAACATGAAGAAGTATCCATTCAGTTTACTCAGTTTAAGACTTCTTCAAAAGTATTATTTTTTGTTTCTTATACATCTTTAAATATCATACAATGCATTTACAACATCTTCGGGACAGTCTTCAGCATAAAAAAAAATGTTTTCGTACAAGTGGGAAACGATGAGTGAAAGTACTGTAGCCATACCGTATCTTACCGTAACTACGCGTTGTGATTAGATGAATTATTGAAAGACACTAGGAAGCCATTTCAATGTTACGGCATGTTGTACCGTGTACGTGCTGTAAGTCAGTACCGTATGCTTCCCACTCATACAAAATCGCTCTATCAGTGTAGTTTCCCCTGGTTGTAATGCTCACTGACGGTAAAAAGTAGAGGCGATAAATAATCCCTTATGAATTTGGTACGCAAGATTAGAGTGATAAAACGATAGTTAAAGGAGAACAGATTGAGGAGACGAGAGCAATATCTGAAATATATTATATTTTTATTTAAGTTATTATTATTAAATATTCCCGTACAAGCATCCAACGCGGGCAAATTGCTTGGATGTTGGGTAGAGGTTTGGGTGTGCACAGTTTCATATTCTCATTTTTGAGAGGCAGAGCACTTTACACAAATACAATAATTTGCCATCTTTCATTACAAGCATAAAATTGTTTCATGAGAAATGAAAAACTATCAAAATGCATAGAGGTTTGGGTGTGCACAGTTTCATATTCTCATTTTTGAGGGGCAGAGCACTTTACACAAATACAATAATTTGCCATCTTTCATTACAAGCATAAAATTGTTTCATGAGAAATGAAAAACTATCAAAATGCATAGAGGTTTGGGTGTGCACAGTTTCATATTCTCATTTTTGAGGGGCAGAGCACTTAACACAAATACAATAATTTGCCATCTTTCATTACAAGCACAAAATTGTTTCATGAGAAATGAAAAACTATCAAAACTATCAAAATGCATTTTCGGTCCTATTTTGTGTGGAAAAAAACCCGCGTGCATAATTTCTGTGACTGCTAGGTAGGATCCCTTATTGTACATTATTCTTTTGATAAATTGTTACTTATCCTATTATCAGAATGTTATCCTGTTAGCAAAATACCAAACAAATTCGACCAGGAAGAGAAGGGGTCTTCCTAAGAATTCTGGTACATGGACCTTTCTCACGTGACAGCCATATTAGCTGTTTCCCCCGTGTAGCCTCGCATTCAAGCGCATCAGAATGAGGTTCCAGGGGCATATACAAAGGTTTTAATTTTTGGCAAATAAACTTGGCTGCCGCTTGATAAAGGTCCTTAGGTGCAACTGAATTCTTATTGGTCCGAATCGTCAGTCATCTCAGAGCGTCTAAAGCCTCTGGACTCAAAACCACCTCGGTTCTTGCTGCGTTCTGGAAAGGAAAAAAAATTCCCTTCAGTTCGTCCATGCAATAGAATTCTTGGTTAAATACGAACCCCAAAGGAATAGAACTTTTGCAAGATGGGAACATATACTACAACTACCAGAATCCTTTGTACTTTTTATTTGTTTTTAACTTCAGGGTTCGTACAGGATCCCCTGTGAGAATTTTCAAATATTTTCCAAAACTTTCCAAAGCCCTTTGACTCAAATTGGAAAACCACTCATAGCTCAAAAATAAAGCCAAATTCATGGATCTGAAACATTCAACAAACATTTTCCAATGCCAAACAATACTGCAGATAAGCTACAAAAAAATCCATAACTTTTCCATATCCTTGTGGACCATAAATCAATTTTCTAAAACTTTCAAGGTCCTGGCGATGGAAAAATCCATTATCAATTTCTAAAACTTTCCAAGATTTTCCAAAACCCGTACGAACTGAACCCTGTAACTTGAAAGTTTATCAAGAAAAAATATATAAAGTGATTAAGTCACGTGTTTCTTCTAACCTTGTATCCAGTCCACACTGCCGGCTTCACTTGCACTGTCCGGTGGTGGCCTGGACCAGGGTCTACCTTTCGACAAGTCAGGACTACTGGCACGGTGATAGTTTGTCTCAGTCTAGAGAATGAAAAAGAGACAAAATTAAACAACCTCTTTTTCACACAGGTGGATTTAGGGGTGGGCCGACGCGGCCGTGGCCCCCTCCCTTTTAAAAGATGTAGTTTCTTTACACTTGGCAAAATATAAAATTTGCATACGGTCTTGAAGGTTTTCTCTCACGACGAAGTTTTCCGGCCCACCCTTTCTTTGATTCCTGGATCCGCCCCTGACGCCGGACCTTTAAACATGTTTAAAAGTTGTTTAGTTGAACTAGTGCCCTTGCATCAGCCTGTACGCCTAACTAAACAACTTTCAAACCTTCTTTAACTAAACTACTTTGGGGATGTAGTTTTAACCCTGTATAAAGATGGCAGCCAAACGACGAAGGAAATGCGATAGGTAAATTAATAAATACCAAGGTTAGTTGGTGTGAACGGGGCTTAATAAGTTAGGGCACGACTAAAGGTGGTGTTACACGTTCCTAGCAAGACAGTGTGTAAAAACTTTTTCAACTTTACCGACGTTTTACCGCTGTAAATCTGATTGACAAAAACCAAAATAACCCAGACGTCTTGTTTGTTGTGCCCATTTCAGACCATGTGATGCCACTCTTGGGAGTTGATTCCTTCTTTCATGTGTAAATATTTTAACAAAAGAACATTTCTCAAGGGAATGTCATGTGGTCTGAAATGGGCAATAGCTGTTATTACAGATGCATGCAAATGAGATACAAATAAGACAACAAGCATTGTATCGACCCGATAGCCTCACTTGTATGATTCTTAAAAGAAAACAATATCTCATTTGCATGCATCCGTAATAACAGCTATAGGCCCCTTGCAGCACTTCGGAATGCAGCTCAACTTGGAGGACAAAACAATAGGTTCCAATTCTCAGGAGATTGAAATTCTTTTGTTTTGTCCTCCAAATTGAGCTGCTTTGACGTCACGTGAAAGGGTTCTATTCGCATACGAAGCTAACTAGGTCTATTATAGACTTTTGTCTGGGTTAAAGAGTGCGTCTATAACATGAAGTTGTTCCTGGAAAAGAAGAAACACAAAGTATACTATCGATTGATATCGGTGACCGTGTCTGGTAGAGATCCCACATGGGGTAGACGAACTTGCCTCGTTATCAGAAGAGTATCCCCCGTATTGCCATCTACTCACAGGTTTTGAAAACAACCCATTATCACTGACGTCATCTGTAGAGGCTGATTGGGGTCGTCGGGGGCTGGCTGCTTCCGTAAGGAAGGTTGAATTCCTTGGCAAGAAAAACAAGAAAAATGAGTATTTCAAAGAAATAAATCAACCCTTTTAGCTTGGGTATTCTGAATGCCTTCCCATTCCAGACAATGCGTCGTTCCTTTGACCATTAATAGTTTGTTTGCTTGTAGCCTGAATAATACTGATGAATCTCAAAAAAGGGCTTCTTTTCAAGGGGTTGCCATGTGGTCTCACGAAAAAAACATCAACCCAAAATCATAGCAACACAGATTTCGGGTATAACTTCGTGTAGAGGACACAATAGAGGGTCCAATAGAGGACACAGTGTACGTAAACCAATAGAAACCTGTTGTATTCTTTCGTTAGTTTCGTTCTATTGTATAACTTGAAGTCTTTTGTTGCGTAGACTATGTCCTCTACACGAAGAAGGAACCCAGATTTCGTATCTTACTCGAAAGAACGGCAAATGGCACAAAAAAAGTCCAAATGCGCAAAAAAATAATTTCAAAATGTGGTGTTCAACGTCATAATCATGGCATCGTTTGTTTTTTTAGGTTTTTATGCAATTAATTTAAAGTAATTCAGAGAAAGAACATACCTGTACATATGCTTGCCGCCCTTGTCTGGCTGAGGGCTTGGGCTTTGCCACATTGGTCTTCCTTTCTTCGCCGTTGCTTCACCTATGGCAGAAACGACAGATATTCTAGTTCTGATAGTGTGCAAAAAAACTATATACACTACTGCAATGGCATAATGGAGGTTTCACACTCAACTTGCCAGTAGTGAGTTGCTTTACACAAGAAAGGAGCGGAAACAAATCAGTCAATCAGTTCTTCAGAGGGAAGAAAACCCAAGATGGCTGCCTTCCTTCAAATTTTATCGACAACCTGAAACAATCTCTGGACTGAACCAAGTCAGGACATAGAGAAACGTTGCGTGACAACGTGACGACTCTAAGAACGTCTGCGAAGGAGGCTAGTCAGGGCACAGCTAAATCACAGATCGAATTGGAGTTGGGTTTTGCGGAGGGAGGAAAATCAGAGAAACACCCTCGAAGCACAGTAGACACCTCACTCTGCTCGTCACGTGATACCGAGCCCAGGAATCGAACCTGAGACCCCAGAGGCGAGAAGCAAGTGCACTACCCGCGCTAAGCCATCCTTGCTTCCCATGCAGGGTCATACGCAATCCTGCAAAACATTACTCTTCACTTTCTTACTTACTTTCAGAATCAAAACCAGAAGGCCACGTGATGCGGCGGGGTCCATCAGTCTAAAGACAGAACGAATACTTTAACGATAAATTGACGAATTTGATAAAAATTAATTATCAACAAAAATCGTCTAACTATTCAAGTTTCTGAGTCTCTTACCACGCTTCCTGCTTGAGAAACACTTTCAAATTCTTCATCAGCTGCTGCACAAAGAATAAGAGAATTATGGTGAAATATTCACTAGCAGGTCATGTGATCGTTAAGCCAAATACACTCTTGAAATTTAGGCGAAGAACTTATAAATGTGTTCTTTCACGGCAGTCATTAAATCTTTCTTCAGTTTCTCTAGAATTTTTTGCTGTCTAAGGAATAGAGATTAGTTGTGCCACTTAAAACTGTATCACCCCCCAATCATTGAGATAGAAAAAGCCTCAATTTGACTATTCAAATCACAATACATTGGTTTAAAATTTTATCGATACCCCGAAACAACCTCTGGGATGATCAAAGTCCGGGCAGGGCTAATTCACAGTTCGAATTGGAATTTAGCGTGTTAGATTTCGCAGAGGGAGAAAAACCAGAAAACCCGTAGAAAAACCCTTGAATCAAGGGAGAGACCTAACAAACTCTGCTCACACGGCAAAGTACATGAATCGAACCCGAGATCCCAGAGGTGAGAAACGAGTGTACTACCACTACACCACCCTTGATTCTTGGTTTTAGATTGGTGATTAACATAACAGGTATGAACAGATACTATGGGTCTGTCAACTGCTAACTAGCCTGCGTCACACCCGGACTCTTTAACAGACATTATAATCCCGTGTTGTTGTTTTTAATTTTTTTACATTTTTCTTTTGAAAAAAGGGGAAAAAAACTCACCACTGTTAAAGGAAGTGCTTCCAGCTTTCGACGTTGAAAAACAAAGAGAAAAAATAAATGAGAACAAAAACTGCTATACAATAGTTATACATAAATATAGATAACAATAATCCATGAAAGTTTATTTACCTTCTGATGTTTGATCACTTGGAAGTCCAGCTATTATCCTGAAGATATCAAGATCAACAAACAGCAGTGGATTAATAGGGGGCTAGATGAACACAAAAACCCATAGAACTGGGGCAAGTGAGCTACTGCTACACAAGCCTAGATTCATCAAAGCAGCTCAATTTGGAGGACAAAACAAAAGAATTTCAATCCCTTGAGAATTGGAAGCTGCTTTATCCTCCAAATTGAGCTGCATTCCGACATGCTGCAAGGGGTCTATACACTATACAACCCCCTCTGACCTGAAAAAATACAATACCTTGCACATCTTGCACAGATGCTGACTTTTACTGGCTCGTGGCTTGAACTTCCCGATCTTGAAGACTGTTGCAAAAAGGAGAATAAAATTAAGATTCACTGGCATCATGGAACTCCCCTTCATGAGATCTTGTGAAGCCAATCTTGTTCTTTACGCTTAAAATAGAATGAAATTGGGACCCCCTTTTTGCTGATCGTACCAGCTCTTTCTGCATGGCTGCTTTTTTGGAACCTACATTTTTAAAATCTTCTATATTCATCTATATTATTTGGTCATCCTACCACATGTTCCTTGGCAAATTTTGTTTGTAATGACATCAATAACAGTATCATAATACAGTGCATTTACCTTCATTAGCCTGGCTCCTGTTTTACTAGGGTTTGCAACTCCTTCAGATTCCAGTTCATTAGAGCTTTCTTAAAGATCATATCAAAGCAACAGTTAACAAAGTGTTTAACTACCCTAATATATATATAATCATATACTGTATAGCAAGTTACATTATTATAGGGCTGGAAATTGAAATTTGTTTGGCACCAGTTCAAAGCAGCTAAAAAATTGCTCCTGTGACAAAAGTTCTAATAAGTGTATATATATCTAAACTTAGACTTTCACAAAGTCCTCCATTTCAGTATTAGTTCAGGGGCCCTGAATAAAGCACAGACAACCAAACCAGGATTACACACACTGGGACCTCTCCTCTCACGACTTCGATGTTTGCTTTTTCACTTGCTCCGCTTGTGAAGCTACAGACACATGCACGCAATGTTGCAGGCAATCAATGTTTCAAGTCATGTCACACGATGCAACTTGTTGCACGCATTGTTACTGAAGTAGTTAACGATCCTACTGCAGCAAAATTCCCTGTTCATAATATTGTGCACAATGTTGCACCGTGTGTCTGTGCCTCAACTCTGTGAGTCTCAAAGAGGTTTACTCAGAGCAAGTCTAATTTAAAACTTTGCCAACTAACCCCTTGCTTGAAATGTAATTTGAAGCCCTGAAATAATATTGTTGCTATTGGTACCTAGTATTTCTGTTGCATCATCCATATCATCATCAGAAAGCTTGCCGTGGTGTTCTGACCGGCAGTTTCGGTTGGTGTTTTGCAGTAAGGACTGTAACTGTTTGCGATGTTCCTCTGCAGCAGTTTTAGCTTTGTTCTTGTGTGACCTTAAAGAAATTTATTATAAAGAAAGGTCTGAACCCAGGTAAATGGACATTTATCGAATAACAATATTTGTTGAAGAAACAATATTTGTATTATGATCATCTGGGTGATCCGGATGATCATAATACAAAATTATTGTTTCTTAAAGAACTTTGTTAAACGAAACAAAAGTGACGATTTTGAGCCAGATGAAATTACATGTAGTTAGTTAGTTAACATTGTATATTACACAAGCAGTATAGTATACTCAAGCAGGGAGTATCATTTGACATTTGTGTTTTCTATCAATGCATATGCATCGAGAACATGCATGGAGTTACCGCATACATGCACTACATGCACCTGAGCGTAGTAACTATGGTGACTGCCTGTGACAATCACACATGGACATGTTAACATTTCCGTGAGCTGTACTGTACCTGTAAGACATGACTGAGTTTCCTTCACTACTGTCTCCTGCTGTTTTCACGTCTCTTGGTAATCTAAACTCTTCACCTTCTAGTCCATCATCTGTGTTCACATCTGGAGACTCAAGGGTCTTTCTCTTGATGTGAAGTGGATATCCTAGACCTCTCTTATCCATGCTAGAATCCTGGAAAACAAAATAATACATAAATATTGAAATATTTAAACCTGTTCATTACTTCTCGTGATTGTAGGCTGTGTGACAGCCAATGGCACCTTAAAGCATCCTGTAAAGTCCTTTACTGAAAATTATAACGTGGCCAAGATATAATTTGTGCTGTGATTGGCTGGATATTTATGAAAAAGAAATGGATTGTGCACACGTGTGCAGGTGATTGTGCACACTCGCACCCTGTGATGTCAAAAATATTTTTCAACCATAATTTTCATGATACGTCTTTTTTCAGAATTACACTTAACCTGTATTTCCGAACAGGAAACATTTCTAAAATCCTTTTGAATTATTTCTTTGTTGTAAATTTCCTATGAAAAAACTTGAAAACTAAAGACAACACTTTAGATTACTGGTTTTTCAGGTGACAGCCACTTGAAACCATTTTGGATCTACCAGACTGTATAGACATTATGTGTTAATGGCCACCATTAATTGATTTTCCATAAGTCCATAAAAAAACAATAATTAAAAAAAAAACTTGTTATCGCTAATTACCACCGCAAAGTACATCAGTGACGCAGCTCTACAGGGTCGGAATGAAAGCACGAGAAGGTGCCTCTGGCAGCCGCTATACAGTCCATATTAAGTGATAAACTGCTAGATGTATATTTGCTATCATCTAAGGATTAAAGAACATCTTAAATTCATTTAGACTATCAATAGCTCATAACTTCTTGAATATTCAGTGATTACTATCATTATCATTATTTATTTTTTTATCTATTTACTTATTTATTTATTTTTCTTTCTTCTTCTAAATAATTTTGCTTTTCAACTATTTCTATGTATAATTAACATAAGCTTATTTAAATATAACTTACCCAACTCATAATTTGTAAATTTGTAAATCTTATTTGTCTAGCTGTTTGTCTTATATGGTTATCGTAGACAGCTAGTACCTGTTACAGTCAAACTAAGAAAACCGTGAACACCTAAAATATGTCTGGAATGTTTATTTAGGCCGATGCTTGTAAAAAAGATGTTTCCCACCACCATGAAAAAATATTGTATTGAATCCTTCTCTCGTGTATCCGTCTGTCTCGAATAGAAACTTCTAATTTCTAAAATATGAAGTTTGAAACTTTTAAACGGGAAAATACTTTGCGTGACTGCGCTGTGATCAAACACATAAACATTCCAGACATATTTTAGGTGTTCACGGTTTTCTTAGTTTGACTGTAATCTGTCTCATTTATATTATTTTGTAAATGTAAATATGGTATTTTTTTTATGGGTAAAATAAATGTAATTGAATTGAATTGAATTGAACGTTCAGACTGAAATAAAAAGTAATGATAATTGAAAAAAACTTAAGCCAAAACTTATTTAGAATGAACATTTCAGAAATTTGTTTATACCATAGATTTACTTACAAAATCTTGGCTGTCATCCCAAGACTGTGCTGCAAGATAAAAGAAAACAAAAAGATTTGTAAAATTAATAACAAAATCTTTCTTATTTAGACTTCTCAGTGATTGAATGAAAAAAAAAACCTTGATAAAACAGAAACAATACATGGTTCCAAAATGAATGATCTAATAATATTTTTTAGTTACCTCCATGGTATTCCTTTGCTTTGGTCTCTTCACCTTTTCCCATTTTGTTTTGAAGTTCAAACATTTCATCAAAATCATGAGAAGACATTTTAGTTTTGGAGTTCCAAGGTACTTTCTCACTGGTCATATGTGTCTTGAACCCTTTCAAAAAGGTAGCAAAGCTAGATTAGAAATTTCATCTGGCAAAATAACATGTTTCTAAAGCTTTTTCTAATCTTTTAATGTTGCGTCCTGCAACATTTTGCAAAAACTGACATCCCCTTGATTGTAAGCAACGACCACATTATATTCAAAGGCAGTTGAATTTTTATTTTATTTATTAATTTTTTCACATTTGTCCAGACAATCAGAAAGCAAAATTCCGCATCCTGGACATTGAATTCGGCAATTACCGAGCCACAGCCGATGCCAAAATCCCAAATCACGAAAGATTTTTTCTAGTTTCCCAGATCCTACATTGTGTTTCATCCATTCCCACAAATACCCTTCCAGACCCTGCATCTTGAGGGATTGACCCTGACCACTAAGGGACTAGATCACAGCATTGACACACGTAACCTTAGTGATACCTTAACAAAATAGACAGTTACCTTGTCTTGTGTTTTCTTTATTAGAGTGAGCATGATCCTCTCTGCCCTTTGCTTTCTTAGTACTACCAGTGAGCCATGGCCGTTCATATTCCCTAGTGGCCTTGCTTGCACTCATAGGGCGGCCATGGTGGGCATCTACAGAGAACGAGTCTGGAGCTGCCCATGACTTTGCCAACGAACTTCTCTTGGAAACTTTTATAACAAAGAAGAGTTTAATGAGATTAAGGCACTTGGGCTAAAGTTTTCCATTTCAGACCATGTATTATCTGAATAAACTATATTAATTTCTTTGTTTAACTCTTGTGCATGAGAATAACGATGGTGTGAAATGGAAAAACATGAAGCCTGAGGTAAAGAGTTTGACTATCTAACCCATGACCTTCCATGTACTGTATAGTTTGATGCTATAAGCCAGTTCAAAGTTTAAAAATCGTTTTCAGCGCGCATGCAATTTTATCCCGAATTTCTCACCTTCTTTTGTTTAAACCTTCTTTTGTTTTTAATTAAACAAAAGAAAGTGAGAAATTCAGGATAAAAACACATGCACACTGAAAACGATTCTTAAACTTTGAACTGGCTTATGACCACTGAACTATAAGGAGATTGCGAGGAGCAGACATTAAACATTGAATATTTTTTGTTTGATATTTCAGATTGGCACTTACTTGAATCATCAAAAGAATGTCTTGTCATGGTTTTCCCTGTCAAACCAATACTGTTTGACATTGGTGACCTTGTCCTGCTGCCGGAAGGTGGACGGCTGTGAGGGATCTGTTTCATAAAAGGAAAACTAAGCAAATTGTATACATGGCTCGAACTTAGCAGTAGTCAAAACTATTTACATTAATAAGCAAGAAGTTGTCTTACACTATGTGCACTGCCCTCTGGGTGAAGCTTGTTTAAGGTTTTTATCAAGAATGGAATGGGCTGATCTGGCATAACTTTGATCAACTTGGCCATCAGGTCCTGGAGAGTACAAGAAGTTACCACATTAATCATTCAAAAGTCACTAGATACAGCAATACTTATAAATTGTAAGGAAACATTAATCTATTGTTTGGGGGTGGTGCATGGGGGGGGGGGGGGGGGGGGTGGGATATTAGCCAGAACTCTAAATAATAATAATAATAATAATAATAATAATAATAATAATAATAATAATAATAATAATAATAATAATAATAATAATAATAATAATAATAATAATAATAATAATAATAATAATAATAATAATAATAATAATAATAATAATAATAATAATAATAATAATAATAATAATAATAATAATAATAATGGCTTTATTAACATTTCCACAGAGTGGCTCTTCTAAATAAAAAAAAACATGTTTTCAGTTCATATCTAATGTAGAATAGAGTGGAAATGGCATTAAATATTATGAATATTCGATGTCATATTTCATGCCACTCCATGGGCGGCTATTAGTGACCTCTAAGTACAAATTGCTTCTTAGCGGGTAAATTCGATATTAATATGCCTCCATCGAATTAAAGGATACAAGATAGTTTGTTTTGTCATTCTCACTCGATAAATTAGAATTAAGAACCAAATTGGCCAAAATGATAGGGAAACTGTTTTCTAACTCCCGTTGTTTGAGAACACCATAACAACCGCTCCGAACCCCGAGCACAACAAGACTTTGAATTCGAATTCGCAATTCCTACCTCAAAGAGAGGCCCAATTCGATGATGATCTAGATAACCTTGTACTTTCTTCGCTGCCATACTGTTTTATAACGAGGACAGGGTGAAATATTGCTTCAGAATTAAATAAAACGAGGAAAATCAGTTTGTTCAATAAATAACAACATTCGCATTCGCCGCCATTTTGTTTGGAAGAACTTACCCAGCGTGCATTGCGAGCCTTGAAATTGTACCACAGGGAGCCCGATTTAGATAAAAGTGATAGGTAAAAAATATATATGTATAAATGATAACTTTTGATAACTTTCTGTATTAGAGGTCGAGATGGTATCTCCCATAACACAAACAGGTGAAAAATCTGATCAAAAATGCAGTACGACTGGACCTTTTTTGCTTTATCTAAATTGGGCTCCCTGTGGTATTTCTTGGAACATTTCATTTTTTTTTTTTTTTTTTTTACGATATACTAATATTTTAATGAGCCGGCAATTTTCATTATTTTTATTGCTTTTTAGCTTTGTTAATTTCTTTTTTCGAAAATTTATTGGTAATTTTTGAGCGCCTAGGGACCTTTCTCCATATGTACATGTGAGCCCCTGGTAATAAGGGACCGTAATGGTGGACCAGCAAGTCTGTTTGTGATTCACGTCTTCTTGTTCAAAATATCGTATTTTCAACTAGAAATACGACAAACATGCTTTCTTTACGGAGAGCAGCAACCATCTATACAAGAAGAGGTCGCATGGTAGCCCTTCGAGCAAGTTTCTGTCAGGCTCGTAATTTTATTCAAAGGAAACCGGCGCTAATATGGAGTCTAAGGTGACGTTGTGCAACTTGACCACTTCAACATCTTTTTCCATAAAAATACCATTTTATAATGTACAATTTACAGTAGTATTCTCTAATAACATGTACTTGTGTCGGAGTTCATCGTGGTACTTAGCTAGACAGGTTTTGATTGATGTGTTTTGGTCTTATTTGCAGCAAAAGTGTAAACGTTTCGAGATGTGTTTTACCAGCAATTTCCAGTTCTCGACTGTTCAGCTCGGATGGTAAGAGAAGCCCCGGTTACTCTCGGAATTTATAGGTTTTTTTCTATATCTGGGGCTGGTTGTACGAAGCCTGAATAGTGCTATCCACCGGATAAATCCCTATCCAGCGGATAAAACCTATACAAATTCTATACTCTTATCCGGTGGATAACTTTATCCAGGCTTCGTACAACCGGCAACTGGTCTCATAATAATAGTCCATGAAATATATTCACTTCTCATGATTGGACATAGCTGGTTTTGGAGGGGAAGGGGGAGTGCATTTGATGGTAAAACGGAATGGTTAGTATACAAATAAGAATGGAAGGAGGTCAATCAGCCTGCCAACCCCCTCCACCCCCATTCATTGGCATAGCAAGGGGGTAGCTGCCCCCCGTAAGATTTTCGGATTAAGTTTTTTTTTGACATATGATGTCAATAATAATAATAATAATAATTACACTTATAAAGCGCAAATTAGCATGAAATGTTCATCTGCGCTGAATACAAAAATAATAAATCATAGTCATAAACGCTATAAAAAGGCTTTCCTATAAAAATATGTCTTCAAGTGTTCTTTAAAAGTAGCTAATGATGTAATATGCCTAATACTAGATGGTAAAGAGTTCCATTCTACTGGCGCAGCATATGAAAAAGTTCTACCACCAAGAGTAGGTCGAAGCTTAGTCGGTAGAGGTGCTAATAGAAGCTCATTATTAGACCTAAGATTATAACTAGACTGATTTTTGATAGAAATTGTCATATGTCATATAGAATATGTCAATGCCACTGTCGTAGGGAGGGGGTGACCACATGCCTCTCCAAATTTTTGCCATAATTAGTTTTTATTCTAGGTGCCCCCCCAGATCCTGTGTCCTTGCTACGTCACTGCCCCCATTTCCTAAAGGCTGGATTCTTGTTATATGATGATACTATAATATAATAATTATAAGCTCACTTAACGTATGGACAACACAGGTCTCCCACCACATACCAAGGTACCCCTCCCTGCTCTATCCCCAACCATGGAAGCAGGTTCTATTGTAAGCTGGGAGAAGGCTGAAGGTGATGAGCTAGCAGAAGGAGATCTGATGGCGCAGATAGAAACAGACAAAGCAACAATGGAGTTTGAAACACCAGAAGAAGGTTACTTGGCTAAGATAATGGTCCCAGCTGGTGCTAAGGATGTTCCCATTGGAAAGCTGCTTTGCATTATTGTACCAAATCAAGAGGATGTCGCAAAGTTTGCTAACTTTGTGCCTGAAGAAGAGGGAGCAGCTCCAGCAAAGCCTGCTGTAAGTATATGTGCTAGTTAATACTGTGATTTACTAGGGACAGTTGTTTCAGGGTTTGATCTGTGAATTAGCTGTGCTCTGACTTAGATCAATGCTTTAAAGCATTTTATGAAAAGGAATTTGTTTTATATGTGATTAAAATAAGGATCTTATTCTGTTTACCATTCAGTGCAGCAGAATCCTATACCATTTTTATGTAAAATCTCTCTTTAACTTAAGCTGAATTGTTCATTTGTAGGAAGCACCAGCAGCGCCACCTTCACCCCCTCCTCCATCAACTGCACCCCCACCCCCTCAATCAACACCTATCTCTGCACAGCCAGCTCCACCTGTTACAAGAGGTGCAGGAGAGAGAGTCTTGGCCAGTCCCCTGGCCAAAAGATTAGCTCAAGAACAAGGAATCAGGCTTGCTGTAAGTAAAGCATGAAAGATATCTAATTGGCTAACAAACTGCTATGTATGTTTCCACGCAATTCAAAACCCCAAGGAATAAGAAGTTATGTTGTTAAAAATTTTGATGTGCTATTGAAATACAAAAGACAAAGAATCTTATTACCAGAGGTTTTGAATTGGGTTGAAAAATGTACATGTCATATGAAGCAACGCATTAGTCGATTAGGTCAATTGAATGATAGATTAGACCATACACTGTATTCATATCTTGTGATAAATATGGTATGCATGTGATGTTGGAATGAAATGTGTATATGATCGTACCATACTGTGAAATGTGCTCAGAAAAAAATATATATATATTCTGAGCCCCAGATGGGATTCATATCTTGTGCTGATAAACATAACTGAACAAGACTAGTTGTCCTTAATTCCCCAGGAGTCATGGATAGCACTCTAGTCAACAAAGTTCAATGCACCTTATAAAATACCTATAATATTGATCTTGTTGATTTTTGTAGGGCATCCAAGGATCAGGACCTGATGGAAGAGTAAGGGGAGGTGATGTAAAAGCTGCGGCATCAGCAATGCCTGCTGCAGCTGCTCCATCGGCACTTCCACCAATGCCAGGTTTGTTTTTTGATGATCTCATCACAAAATTGAATTCCTAGATTTTGAAATCATTTTAAGGGTACTTAAAAAACCCTTGAGAAAACCATAGTTACTGTACTAGAAATATCCTTGAAAATGTACCAAAATTCAGTTGCGACATTGCAGTACTGAATGGAATATTGTAAGTCACAGAATGACTGTATCAAACTTCCAGAAATTGAAAGAATTTAAACATAGTACAAGAGTGGTCATACTTGTGGAAATAATATACCAATTTATTGCTTCCGATGTGACTTTAGGTGCAGCTTATGAAGATATAACCCTCACCAACATGAGACAGGTATGACACATCCAATAATCACAGAGACTGAGGCAATAATAGGGCATTTGCATGATGGCGTCATTTGACCACCACTACCAGAATGCTTTGCAAAATTAATTTCCTTTCATATTCAAATCATGAGAATAGTAAGACAATAGCCACTGTGCATGAGCTCAAAATTCTAGCACAACGCATATAATCTTTTTCTGATAGTTCCTTTGATTTCCCTGTTACATTTTTAAAGAACTCACTTTCCCAGAGTGCTTTATGAACTTTGATGCACATTGCCTATTGGTGCTAACTAACTGAACAAAAGAAAGTGTTCAAGGGATTCTGGTAGTAGAGGATAAGGATGCCATAATGCAAATGTCCTATTGTTTTAGTATAATTGTATTAGACTTGAATATCAGAGGAGAAAAAATGGTTTGGTGGTAATACTTTGGCAAACTTTGTCTGTCATCTCAGTAACAAAATCTGTAATCAATACAACTGAGGAAGTCTGTAATCTCAGTAGCAGATCCAGAGGGAGGGTCACAGGTCAGGACCTGGCCTAGTTTTATCGTCATTTTATTAAAATAGCTCAATTTTTTTGCTTAGGATGCATTTGTATCCCACCTCTCAAGAAATCTTTTTTTTGCTTAGTGTACAATTGGATCCCCCCCTCCCCCTCAAAAATTCCAGGATCTGCCCTTGAATCTAGATTCTCACCAAAACTTAGCGATGATTTGAAATTCAAACTTGGTAGAGTGTCCTTTATGATTTTAGTTTTTGTCATATCTTGTTTTATAGATCATGAATGAATCTTGATCAGTTTTATCCACTTGTAACATAGTCTTCAAAATTGAATGAAAAATCATTTATTTTTGCTGTTATTTTCCATCTTTTTTTTAGGTCATTGCAAAGAGGCTTGTATTATCAAAACAGACTATCCCTCATTATTACTTGTCTTTGGATGTTGCAATGGATGAGCTCATGGCGTAAGTATTAACCTACTGTAAAGCTTCTCACAATACACTCTTACTATGTTACTGTAATTATTTATCAAAATCAAAACTGATGTACTGTAGCACAGGGCTTTCAGATTAAGCCAGTGGCTGCTTGAGTTCTAGAAGTTGTTTTGTAGTTAACCACCATATATCTTTACTTTTGCCAAAAAAATTATTGGACGACAGCTACCTATTTCAGACTTATGACCAACTTCTCCAAAACATTCTGAAAGCACTGGTAGCAGTGGCCAGTATTTCCACATCTTTTTCTTTTATCCTCTTAGCTCCTTATGGGGCATAATACGAGGCACAAATCTTTCTGTATTTCAACCATTCAATTCGAATGAAATGATGGAAATGATGGAAAATTGAGGGACCCAGTGAATTTATAGCCTACAGTTTACATACAGTGACAAGTTCAGGAATCAAACCTACAGTAAGTCGCTGGCCAGGGATGCATGGTTTGAAGATGCAAATAAACCCCCAACCCCTCTCTCCCTCTTTTCAACATTACCAGGGTTCTCACGGTCAGAGAAAAGTCAGTGAATTCTGAATTTTTTTTAAGGTCAGGGAATTGTCAGGGAATTTTGATTTTGGTCAGTGAATTTTTACAATTTACCCAAAAGTCAGTGAGTTTCTGTCAATATCATTTTAAATTCAGAATTTTTAGTATGGCTTCCTGTGGCCAAACTGTGATTTTTCATAAAATAAGTGCACAGTGTGGTCAGTGAAAAATGGTTTTTGGTCAGGGAAATGTCAGGGAATTTTATTTTTCCAGAAGAGTGGAAACCCTGATTTACTTCAAACATAAAATGGCAAATACGAACTCCCCTCCTTTGGGAAGTCCTCATGATGTGCCTGAGTGGTGAGGGTGGATACCCTCTTTACCATTATTGATGATTTATGATTTATATAGTGCTCTTTCTATATGGATATAATCAAATGCGCTTTACCAATGACATCATGACATTTACATTGTGTTTTGTTCTTGCCTTTGTTTATTGCAGCACAAGAAAACAGTTAAATGAACAGTACAAAGGAGAGTTTAAGTTGTCAGTCAATGACTTTATCATCAAAGCTTGTGCCCTTGCATCTAAAAAAGTTCCTGAAGCTAACTCATCCTGGATGGGAGAGTTTATTAGAAAGTAAGTCACAGTACATAGCCTGTGTACTACTGTATTTATGGGGACTGGAGAGAGGGAAGGGAGTTGTTATCACTGCATCATATTGCAACACTGATGCAGACTATACTAGTTTACTCTCTCGTTGTGGGTTTGTTTTTAATCACAGTAACAGGTGTTGGTAGCATAACGGTAAGGTGTTGGTAAGTGGTCAATAATGTAATGGTAAGATGTAGAGTAGTGGTGGTCTAACCACATACCAACACCTTACCAATTAGTTGACGGACTGATGGACGGACGGACGGACAAAACAATGGACTGACTGACTGACTGACTGATGAACTGACTGACTGACTACTGACTGGCTGGCTGGCTGGCTGACTGACTGACTGACTGACTGACTGACTGACTGACTGACTGACTGACTGACTGACTGACTGACTGACTGACTGACTGACTGACTGACTGACTGACTGACTGACTGACTGACTGACTGACTGACTGACTGACTGACTGACTGACTGACTGACTGACTGACTGACTGACTGACTGACTGACTGACTGACTGACTGACTGACTGACTGACTGACTGACTGACTGACTGACTGACTGACTGACTGACTGACTGACTGACTGACTGACTGACTGACTGACTGACTGACTGACTGACTGACTGACTGACTGACTGACTGACTGACTGACTGACTGACTGAATAAATGAAACAATGAACAATTACGAATAATATGCTTTATTCTGATTATGTCTTCAGGTATGATAATGTTGATGTGTGTGTTGCTGTCAGTACAGATAATGGTCTTATAACACCCATTGTCTTTGATGCTGATAAAAAGGTTGGTATAATCAGACAATGAGCCATCCCTCTTTTAGGTAGTTCCAGAAAATATCCAAGGTGTGGGAAGGATTTCATGAGGATAGAGAAACACTAGTGTCGACACTCACCTCTGGGGTGTTGGTCTTGATTTCTTGGCTCATCATCACATGTGAGCTGAGGTTGTTGGGTGTCTTGGCCCCTTAATTCAAAGATTTTTCTCCATGCACTCTAGTTTTCCTTCCTTTGCAAAATTTCACATTAAGTTCCAATGAATGTTTGGTTTGTCTAGGAAAGTTGATTTAACACTAATCTCTGTAGACTTTCAAGTATAAATGTAGAATAAATTTTAATAGATGGGATATAATGTTGGCATCTCTACAGAAGAGCTATTCATTCACTGAATTTCCAATTTGAATTTAGAGGTTGTTTTTTTGCTTCTCAAAAATTACTTAAAATAAAGAAGTAAAAACTTGTACTACAGCTGCGGTTTGAAATTCATAATTGCTCTTTCTCTCTTAGGGTTTATCATCTATCAATGCAGATGTTATTTCATTAGCTGAAAAAGCAAGAAGTAACAAACTACAGCCACATGAATTTCAGGTAACAATGGACAAATGCATGGACTCAATTATGTCAAACGATATTGTCTACTATATAATAAGTTTTTCAATGAATTATGATAAAGTCTTCTCAATCAAACCCTATACCAGACACCCTTTTGAATCTATCAAATACTACCCTCTCATACGTGTAAAAACGCTTTTATGTTTCCACATGAACACGAGGCTTGTCAGTCCAGAACAATAGTTATTCAAATTGGTCACCATATTTCGATTCATTTCTTTTATTTATAAGAATTTAGGAACTGAACTGAAATATAATCCCATGGAGATACAGTATAACGATAGGACTCATAGTCCATTACAAAGGTCAATCTCCAATGGACAGAGCAGTATAGTGGGAAATCAATGTTCTAGCAAAAAACGTATATATAACAATAGACATTGACACGAGACTAAATACAAGAGTCAATGAATAAATGAACTATATAAGGAAAAGGCTTTGGTGTACAATTTGTTAGTAGCATCTTTGGATCAGCTGCAGTAATAAGAACATCTTTCATTTTTTTTTTTCTCAGGGTGGTACCATAACCATCTCTAATCTGGGTATGTTTGGGATAAAGAACTTCTCTGCTGTAATCAATCCACCTCAGGCTTGTATATTAGCAGTAGGAAGTACAGAGAAACGAGTTATTGCTGATGAAAGCAATGAAAAAGGGTAAGTATTGTTTGTGATCCCTCTTCATTACCTCCCTCCCTCATTCATTCACTCTCCCCTTTGTCTATATTTTCTTCTTTCTTTATTTCTGTTTTTCTCTTGCTTCATTCTTCCTTTCTTCCTTGCCTTCGCTTCCTTTCCTTCACTTCCTTTCGTGTATTAGATAATGATAACACCTATTGCCCTCTTTTTGCTGTATTGCTGTTGAAGTATTTCCATCCAGAATGCCTGTGTATAATTTATCTTCATATATTTTTCTTCGCATTCTAGGTACAAAATATCAGATACCATGTCTGTGACACTGAGCTGTGATCACAGAGTAGTAGACGGTGCTGTCGGTGCACAGTGGCTCGTCACTTTTAAGAAGTACCTAGAAAACCCTATGACAATGCTGCTATAATTTGAACAGATGTGAGTTTGGAATTACACTAAGAGATCACATTTTACTTTCGACAAGAATTATAGATAAAAATGTATTTCTTACTAAAGGTATATGTGTTGCTTGCTTCTTAATGAATGCAAAAATTAATGCCCCCCCTCCCCTCCCCCAAGAAAAAAAATTAACAGAATAAAGGAAGAATGAAAAGTAATCTATGAAATGGGGAAATGCATTTTTATCCATATTCTTGTTGGTAATAGTGGTTGGTCCTGGTAAGCAGCTTATTATCGACTACAGGTTTTAACTGACATGAAATTAAGTGTTTCTTAGAATAAAATGGAAAAAATATATTTGACATCGTTTGACCTTAATCTTACGTATTTAAAAGAAATCTTTTTTCTGTCCTGGTTAAAGAAAAACGTGAGTTATTCCTCTGCAAAATTTCATCTTATTTTTCAAATGTCATGATAATAGTAAGTTTCCTATGTGATTACCTGTTATTTAGTTTAATGCTTTGAGAGGACAGTGTATGAGAGCATTGAGTTTTTGGCTTGTGTCAGTCAAATAATTACAATTCAGTACCGTTAGAAGTTTGATGGACTGAAGCCAAAACTTGGGTTTAGATATTCTCTGGAAGGGAGGTGCATGAATAGATCCCTTGCAGCATGTCGGAATGCAGCTCAATTTGGAGGGCAAAACAATAGGTTCCAATTCTCAGGAGATTGAAATTCTATTGTTTTATCCTCCAAGTTGAGATGCTTTGACGTCATGTGAAAGGGGTCTCTAGTGCTAGTGTTTGTTATCCAGTGTAGAGGGTATTGTCTTTTGTCTGTCTGTAAGGTGTGAATCATTCAATTAGTACAAATAATACGCTAATTACAGAGGCAATATTTGTATTTTTATTTACGTAATAAAACTAGGCAATGTTGATATATTGTTATGAATAATCCTGATGGTATTGATTTTATTGATTCATGTAGACGATATATTTTTCCCCCCCGCTTCATACCCCGACCCCTTTTACTCTTTGGCCCTTAGTCAACTACGTGCATTTTATCTCAGAATAGACCCCTTTCACGTGACATCAAAGCAGCTCAATTTGGAGGGCAAAACAAAAGAATTTTAATCTCCTGAGAATTGCAAACCTGTTGTTTTGTCCTACGGATTGAGCTGCATTCTGACGCGCTGCAGTAATAAGGGGTCTGTACCCTGCAATCAGATTCATATACCTACGACAAGTTCTCTCTATCTTCTAGAGTGACCCAAAACTGGTTCCTGAGGAGGGGGTGGTAGAAAGCCGATTCCTTTATCTAAAATCTTTCCGGAAAAGAGTCGGGTATCAGGACAATCAAAACTTCTAATAAAATTTCAGATAAGTTATAAAACGAGAATTTTTACAAGAGTTATCGAATTCACGAATATTTATCTTGGGATACCTGTGGATTGAACAGCTCATCTTGATTTCTTGATTAGTCGCACAAAAAGGTCTTGATTCCCGCCGCACTCCCGAAAATCCCGAAAATCTCCGAAGCAAAAAAAAGGGTGGGCTGCCGCCGAACCAAAATAAAAAGAGGAAATGGCAAAAAATATCCAAAATCACTGAAGAAAAATAAAAAGGGTAATTGCCAAAAATCCCACGAAAGAAGCAAAAAAAAATCCCTAAATCCCCCAACCCCGGTCCCCCCAGCTTCCGCCGCTTTTAATATTTTGCATAAAGTCATTTTCCCAAGGAACAAAGGTGTATATTTGTATAAACAAATTATGATTTATTTATTTAGTGAAATCAAAGTGATATAATATATATCGTGACCTCCGAAATCGTGAAAATTGCATGTGATAAGGAACTTAGTGTGGGCTTCCTGTGCTGCATAACACCCAATCAAAACTTTGTTCTTTGAGGTTGCTCTTTGTACTTTAGACGTCACGCAAAACGTGATTTTCTGATCACCTGGTAAAGATTGTAGTTTCTTGATTAATAATCACAGCAACAAATATTCCGATCAAGCATGTCCAACTTATTCGTAGAGTTTCTCCAGGTCATTGGTCTTGTATTTTTCAAGACCTTTTGCAGTATTTTCAGGTTTTTTGTACCAAATCCCAAGAAAGATGTTCGGGGAGAAATCGTGTTAATATCTGGTGCAGGAAGCGGTCTTGGCCGCCTCATGTCCCTTCGATTCGCCAAGCTTGGAGCAATCGTAGTGTGTACAGATATCAATAAACAGGCCAATGATGCTGTAGTAGAGGAGATCAAGTCTACAGGAGGTGAGGCTCATGGATACAAGTGCGATTGTAGCAGCAGAGACGACATCTATCGTGTGGCTGATCTAGTCAAACAACAAGTCGGAGAAGTGACGATTCTCGTCAATAATGCTGGGATTGTTAGCGGGAAAAAATTCCTGGAAACAGATGATAGGATGATTCAGAAGACCATGGAAGTGAACACTATGGCTCACTTTTGGGTAAGGAGGGTTTTTATGGTTGTTAAGCTTATATGTTCGTGTCTCTGACGGTAGGGTTGAGACTGAAGGTCACATTCGTGATGTTCTATACATGCAAGTTCTTGCTTAAAATTCGTGTGTATTTCTTGAGGAAAAACTCTGGTTTCAAAGCAAAATGCAATAAATAATTATTTCCTTGATCAATTTGAGCTTTTCTGGTTGAAGGTGAACGCCTACAATTAATAAAAAATCATTTATTTATCTGATAAGATCATGTTGGTAAAAAGACAAATTTGTAGACTTTGAACCATTGATACATGCCACAGGTAGCCCAAAAATTGAGGATTTGATTTCAATGAAGAATTTTATCTCGAAAGGAATGCTCCTTGAAATATGCCAAAACTCAACCGCAAGCAATTCATCTAATTGTGATGGGAATCAAGGGTGATGGGGTAATATGGTGCACTCATCTTTCATTCCTGGAGCCCAGGGAGAGGAGGGGGTTTATAAAATATTGATTCCTGGACTCATAATTTTATCACATTTTGTTGGTTCTCTTTCTTGATTCAATTTCTGGATTTTTCTGCCCTCTGAAAAACACAATGCACTTACAGCCTTTCTCAGTCATACAAGCAGGTTCAAGACTAAACGTCTCGCTCAAGACATTTCTAAACATTTTTTTTTGCAATTTTGGCATAAATAGATTGTTCTGCATTACAAAATGAAAAGAAAAGTCCCTGCTGCTAGCTCGGTATCAGTGAATGACTGGGTACCTTTGTACCAGTAGTAATGCCTTTGATTGGTGTCCACCAATGCAATACGTGAATTAAGTGAGCTCAATGATTGTTTCAGGATTGATAACCATAACATTTGGTTCTCTTCCAGACTACCAAAGCGTTCTTACCTGATATGCTATCAAAGAACCATGGTCATGTGGTAACGATAGCATCATCAGCTGGGTTGACTGGTGTAAGTGGTATGTGTGACTACTGTACATCAAAGTTTGGTGCCGTAGGGTTCGACGAGTCACTCAGGATGGAGCTGTACCAACTGAAAAAGACTGGAGTACACACAACTGTTGTCTGCCCATACTTCATTAATACTGGAATGTTTGATGGGGTGAAAACAAGGTATGATCAGATTATTTTGATTCACATCTATTTACAGTTGTAGTCTGAGGGCACTTTCCATTGGTTGGAACTGACTGGACAGACCAGTCAACTTAAAAGGGAGAATGCTTTTTTCTCAAGCATTTTCCCTAAGTTTTTATACAGCTATTTCAAAAAACGTTGAATACTGAATACTGCATACTGAATAGTGCATTCCAAGATCGAAATGCATGTTGGGTCATGTAATATTGTCTAAAGTAAAATAAATAATAATTATTTATTTTATTTTAATTGCATTCCATCCGAAACAATATACTAGCTACATAAAGAGAGCACATCTCTGTATATTTGTTTTTTATTTCAAATTAATGAGACCCACAATGCTCTTCGGTCTTGGATCGCACTATTCAGTATTCAATGTTTTTTGAAATAGCTGTATACATTCCATCAGAATAGTGAATACAATAATTATTTAGGAATTGCTTGATCTGGCTGGACAGTTCTGTTTAATAACAGAATTCTCTTAATGAATGAACCGGTCTGGCTGGCAATTTAAGTTCTTACTAGTTAATAGAAAGCACCCTGATTATTCTATTGCTTGGTATCAATCAGCTGATTGAATCTGGTGGATCTCATTACCAGCCTTTGGTCAAAGGGCAAACACTGCCCATCATGTGCTATCAACCATAGAATAGAGACTTTGCACCATCACGTGATGGCAGCCATGACAGAACTGAGAAGGCATAACATTATAGTCCTTTCCCCTGGGATTTTTTGAATTCTTTCTCAATCAGATTAGACCAGATTCAATTGTTCCTGCCTCCTGTCATGGCTACCATCACATGATGGTACAAAAGCTCTGAATTCTATTGCTTGGTATCATTTAGCTGAATGAGTCTCATTACCAGCTGGCTAGCACAGTGTCAGGCAAACACTGCCTATCATTCTGTTGCTTGATATCAATCAGCTCAAATTTCTAAATTGCTGAGCCTACCTTTAGACTTGCATCTTATGATGAGCATTGAGCCTGGTCTATAACTACTTTTGCACAAACAGCACAATAATATTATATAGAATGTTTAGTAGGGCACTTGTTTAGAATGGAGCTGTGCATGGCTCTCTTTTTGCCATGAGATCCAACCACAGATTTTTTTACTGGTAGTGGACATCCCAGCACTTTCAATTAATTTTTTTTCTTCAAATTATGAACCTTTAGATTTCCTCTTATTTTGCCCATCCTTGAACCAAATTGGGTAATTGACAAGATCATGGATGCCGTACTTCGAAACAAACCTATGCTTTATCTGCCTAAGATTCTCTACACTTTCTTTATCTTGAAAAGGTGAGTTGCTTTTAATTTTGAGTGTTAGTAAACGTTTACAGTAATTACTATTTTAAATAATAATAATAATAATAATAATAATAAATGAATTTAGAGTTTCATACTACGTCTCGAAACTCTAGCACCATCCCAATTAGCCTTTCTGGAGTTGAGAACCTATTGCATCATGGGACTGCTTTAGGGGATGCTTTAATGCTTATATGGCTCCTTTTTTCTATTGCCGATGGTGAAGAATGATAGGAAATCACATAATAATTATTGCCATGTTAATTTTCAATTTTCTTTCATTTCTTGATGCATGAAAATACTAGTCTCTTCTCTCCCTTCTTTCATTAAAAACATTATATGGAGCATTTTTTTAAATGTCCCCTTTTATTTGTTTTTCTAGTATTCTGCCTTGTTCTTGTTACTACATTTTGAGTGACTTCTTTGGAACTGGTGTAGCCATGGACAGCTTCAAGGGGAGGGCCAAGAAAGACTGAAGACGCAAAACCAAAACAACAAGCAGTTGGAAATGAAATTTTGAATATTAACATGCAAGGGATCAGTCATCATTAATTTTACAGGGAGTGGGGAGGGGGGGGGGGGGGGGGGGCTGGTGGATTTTGATTTTCACTTGAACAAATTTTCGTGACCCTAAAGTGCCCTTTGCCTCTCTTAGCCCGTCGTTTGTGGAACATGAAAAATGCTGGCCCCCTGCTCTATCAGACTTGTTACAAGACGTTAGTGGTCCACTCTCTTTACCCCTCTCTGCCATTGAAAGAAAATTTAGCGAGCACGAGTGCGTTACGAGTGACAGCGTCGTGGGTGGATGACTTGCAGGAATTCAATTTCCGTTTCATTCCAAAAATGTCACCAATCTTGATTGATTTTCTGTTTGATATAATGTATTCACTAACTGAAAAAACTGTCTGTGAATGTTGCATGAAGCAGAGATGAAAAGTCCTCAGTCTAACCAATAAAGAATAGGGGGCAGCCTGGGACTTTTAGAAATTCTACTCCTCTATTTGCACCAGCCCCCCTCCCTGTAAATGATGACAGGTCCCTAGGACAAATACTAGGTGGAAAATGTTATAAAAAAAGTGTGTGAATGATAAGACATCAGAAATCAGTGCAAAGCAGACTAGATGAGTAGCAAAATGTAAACTGAATAGGCCTTTCCTGAGTTTACTTGAATGGCCGTCAAACACTAAATGCCTTCAAGTTGAGGTTGAACTTGATAAAATACAGTAAATATATGAACACACCAAGTCCAACCTTGACTTGGAGTCATTGTTTTGTGGTCACTCAAGCGAATTTGGGAAAGGTATATATCTCTATATTGCATCTAGCTTAGTGGATTATTCTTTTTGTTAAAAGGATCATAATTATAAAATTCAACGAAGGAAAAGAAACCAAACAAACAATGAAAGCAATAACAAAAAAAAAACCAGGTTGATTTTAAGGTGAAAAGCTTGGTAAGCAGTTGATTGACAGCTAGATATCTAAGATATTCAAACATTTAAATCAGGAAGGAGAAGGATGGCAGAGTGTTTTGACCAGTCCTTTACGTTGAGTACGTAAGTTCATAGTTTATTTTTTTCATCACGAATAAATGCTACAATCAATATCAGTAGAGAGTAGACAAAATATTCATTTAACGCTAAAACTTTCTTTTTTTTTGCAAGTTTGCAGATCAGTGTACCAAAATTTGTTTTGCAAAATAATTGAATTTGATTAGCAGTAGAGTGCAAACGGTATAGAGAGCACTTAAAACAGTATATCCGTGAAATACCTACAAATTACTAAATACAGCTGTTAAGTTGTGACGTATTTCCGGGTCCAACTGCTCAAAAATACCGCTAAAATAAAGCGAAAAACGTACTCGATGATTTAACTTCCACCTGAGACAATTAGAACTTTGGACAACAAATCCTGTCATAAGGGACTGTACGTTCTTAATGAGGGAGGGGGGGGGGGGTTGATGGGCTGGAGTTTTTTATCAGAAAAAAAATATTGTGGTGGCTCTCCCCCCACCCAAATCGACTGTTTCTACGAAGAGTAGTAAAGAATTTGCATTTACGAAAGGTCAGTTCAGCCTATCATTCCAAGAATTTTGTAATTTTATAGGTAAAAAAAAACTGTTCTGTATTAATAATGATGATAATAAAAGCACTGATGATATATAGGAATGTTATTCTCATCAGTAAGACATTTATCTGCTGGCATCAATCAAAGACACCAACATAAGTATTTATGCAGTAGTTTGAGTTAATTGAGGACGACAACTAGTTTGCCACAACTAACGCTCCATCACTTGATAGTTATGGTTTGGGATATGCGTGGAGTTGACTGAATGCTTTAGTGGAATACAAAAATATTGAGGAAGGTGAAATCAATGCATGTAGATATTGAGGATGTCCCTTAGACTCCACAAGTCGACCTCTATCTTTAACCAGGCCTAGGAGCGAGCCAAGCGAGTGAAAACTATAGACTTCAGTTCGAAGTGAGCGAAGCCCCGAAAAAACCTTCATAACGACTTTTAGAAAGCTTAGATGCCCCACTTTGCGTGACGAAACTCTCCCTGGCTAGCATTTGCTTTTAAAATGAGCAATAAAAGAGGTGACCCTTCACCGAACGTCATATTGTTTTCAATGACCCTCCCCCCAAATACCCCAGCCCACCCCTCCCCCTTAATTATTAAAAACGGAAAGTCCCTTAAGAAAAAGTAAGAAAAATCTTCATAGAACTGCTTTTCGTTTTGGACCCGGAAGTTGTTTTTCCATTCGATTGACATCACACTTAAAAGTTCTATAGCAGAATTTGCATAAAATTGTACTATTCAGTATAACTAGAGTGATTTTCCCGGGGAGGGGGGTACTTCTGGTCGTTTCATACGGGGATGCTCCGTCCGGACCCCTTACCCTTTTCTATGCCAAATTCCAGCAAAAAGGTACCCTTTTTATACCTTTTTGCCTGGAAAGGTACCCCTTTCATATACCTTTGAAGAAAAGCTACCCTTTTTCCTACCAAAACTCACACATTTCCACCCCTTTTCTATACGTGCGGCCTGAAAAAAGTACCCCTTTTGGGCGGAGCATCCCCGTATAGTCCATCATAGGGAGTCCCCCCCCCCCGGGTGACTTTACTAACCCTTAAAACAATATGCAATAGTCAAATAGACACAAAGAAAACAATGGAAATAAGATCTACTAAAGTGTATTAGTCTCACAGGTTAATTAAGTATAAAACCACTCTAATGTTTCATGGATATACTGTTTGCACGCTATCGTTTACACTCTAGCATATAGATGCAAACAATGGTCTTTTTGATTTTAAACAGTACAGTCTTTCAACTGAGTTCATAGTTTATAGTTCATTGTTCATAGTTTATATTTTACATCACATTTATTGTTCTGTGGTCATTCAAGCGAATTCGGGAAAGGTCTATAAGCATCCTTTGCAGTTTACTAATGTACCATTCATTCCCCTCGCTTTAATGAAAAACTCAACTCGCTAAACAAACTTAAAAATTGAGTTACTTCAGTTTTCCACTTGCTGTTTGTTTTGTACGTTGGCGAGTGCGCACAACTACCTTGTATTTTCAAATATCCAGTTATTGTACGAGGTACAACGCACGCCTCCATGCTGGCAATCTTCAAAAAAAAATAGTTTAACAAAAGCAACATAAAACTGCCGCTTGTGTCCCAGCACTGTACGTGCTCCAATCACCCTAGGAGCTCATTGTAGAGCACTCTAAAAGCTAAAGATCACTCGACTGAGGCTTCGTGTTCTGTGCTTGGTTCTCAGTCTAATGCTGCCGGCGTGTGTATATATTAGAAACTCGCAATATATATGACATAACTGGGAAGGATTTGCGCGTCAACTGATTAGTAAAAAAAAAATTCGAAAGTTTTGGCGCCAAAGGAACGCACATACTCGACAGGCGCAAAATGTCGGGAAATAAAATGGCTTCAGCGTCTCCGTTTCCCGCCAAAACTGTTTGTTCTGATCAAATATTTTTTTTGATTCACAATCTTTATTTTCTTTTTTATTGACGCAGAACGTGTTTTTCGAATTCGTTGATAAAGTTTGAACTAAGATTCTGTAGAAAATTGCAGTTTTTCTATGGTCAACAACGCTGCATCAGATGACTAAAGTCCATGAAAAATTATGATTTATTAACTCATTAAGCAAACGATTTAATACTATTAGGCAACAGAACATAGTAATTGGCTTAAGCAAATGATCCAAAGAATATCGAAACATATGCTTTAGATAGTTTCCTAAGGGCAAAGTTTGTCATTGATATTTCCCACATGGAATTGTATTCCTTCGAGACAGGTTTCCTGCATCTTTGGTGTAATTATTGTGGAGATGAAGGAAGAGCAAAAGGTTAATGTTTCGCCATGGAAACATTTAGTAAACTGAGCAGTTTGATATTTAAATGTCGTTCTTTATCTGAGTGTATGGATATCATGTCAAATTTCTTAAATTTTGCTGGTTATCTACTGCCAGAAGTTTTCAGTTTTACTAGACATGATGGACGGCATGATCTAGTGCACGCACATCTTGAAAATGTTTTCAACTTTACTGAAAATCTAACCGCACTTCCCGGGTGAATATTCATACATCACTTCCGGTACCTTGGCGCTGAAATGGCTTCCATTCTGGTCCAATAAAAAAGCATTAAAAAAACAGTCAATCACATTGCTGAATGGCTTTGGAAGCCATTGGAAAGTTTCGGTGTTATGCTCTCGTTCGAAAGGAATGTTCGTAGTAATCGTGCCGTAAGGCGGGGCTGTCGGTTTTCGCTGTTTTCGAAGTCCCTTCTGTCAAAATATACACTTGAATGGGTTTGACGTCTTTTCCTTAATGCCTGCATGCCACGCGAGTAAGCGCTTTGAGCTGTTTTTGACAATGTCATCGTCTAATCACGAAACACATTGACCCGGTCCTGTGGTAATACTTTAGATTTCAAACGCCTTTCTTCACCCGCGATAAACAATAGCCTGGCTCCAAATAATCCTAGTGACCCGCTCTTAGGGATCGACTCAACGCACTTAATGAGCTGCCAAGTGAACGAAATAACTTTGCACGCGACTCCTTTCATCGCGCACTTGAATCTCGCTCGAAATACCCCATAGTCCGACTCGGACATTTTTCTTCCGATTGCAAACCAAAACCCGTAATCAAACGAGAAGCAGTACTCAAGTTATAATTAGCAACGACCTTTGCCTTCGATTGCCTTCGAGAAGCTGTTGAACAAACCTAACGATTCAATGTCAAGTGTTCCTTGTCTAGCGTATCTTGAACACTTTGGGAAGAAGAAGACTGTTTTGATATCTTAAGAATTTGTGATAGCTGCAGAATGATCATTGACACAAACAGGTGTTCAATCAGTTGTAAATGGACAAGTTCCTATATGGGGGATGTTGAATATCAAAATAGCGAAAGGGAGTTGCTAAATCAGTGTAGAACGTGCTCTCGTTAATCTTTGTCCATCACCAACTATCCCTAGCTAAACTTTCGTATTAAGCTTCGTTTAAACAAATTCGCTTCTCTTCTTCGACTAAAGCTGACAAGGAATACGAAGCACTCGGTTTTAAGCGTTTTTATACTTCCTTATATGTAGTAAAGCGAGATGACCGTTCGACTGGATGGCGGAATGTTTGCAACACCGTCGCTACATTGGTAAGCAGGCTCCAAGCAGGACAGGATATCAAATCCAAAGAGCACTCGACACCATCTACCAACGAATTATGTTTGGCATTGCATCTATTTAGGATTATTTACAGTTTATTTTGAAGGCTATTTTAGTCCAGAAATCTTAAAGATTTAGAGAAATATTTATCCTTTTACGGCCATCCTTTGGTAGATCAACATTTACACATCACACGGACTGTGTATATTGTCAACACAGGGATATTTTCTACAAAGCTCAGTCTATTCTAGCTTTCCAAAATCTCAAAATTTGTTTTCTTTCTGTAGTTCAAGGCCACTTGAATTACGTGTTATTTTAGCCCAACAAAATTGAAGCTTTAAGTTTCTCTTAGCTTGAAATAGCCGTTTAAAAAAGCTGCACAGTCCAATCATATGCGTGAAAAGCGATTGCAATAATTAAGACAGAGCAAAAAAGAATATTGTAAGATATAATATATATCGTATTGAGGGCATTAACTCTCAAATCTCAAACACTAGCTTGAAACAACAAAGTTTGCTTTGCCAGTGATTGTTTCAAACGTTTGTTGACTTTGTTGCAATTTGTAGAACCTGTTTGTGGAAACGAAATGCAGTGATTCTCAAATGTCTTCTTGTAAGAGGACATGATCAAAAGTAAGTTTTTTTTTGCCGAAGCCTCAGAAGACATAGTTAACCTCATTAGATACGTTTTGTTACTAGATAAGACTAGATATAACTTTCTATTTTCTATTTTCTATTTTCTTTTACTGTGAAAACTAGTTTCAGCACATATTATAGCTAGCTATCTTCAGTTCGCAAATGCCTTCCGCCCTGAACCAATCAAAATGCAAGAAACTGCACATCATCCAATCACAGTGCTCGAATTTGGAAGCCATTCAACAGTCAAGTCCAGTCAACCTACGGCGCCGAAGTTTTTCCTCTTAAAATCTTATTCAAAAAGAGTGTTACTTAAAAAAAGCATTTGAAAGGATTTCACTATCAAAAATGCATGATAAATTGAACTGAATACTCTAGATCTATCTAAAAAACGACACTTTTTCTGCAAAAGTATGAGGAATTCAACCGAAGTGCTTTGTCGACGGCCGTAGCAAAAAATTCCTTCTTAACAGCCAATTTGTACTCTTCAAACGTTTCCATTCAGTAGCACTTAATGTCTTTCATCTATCAATTTGAATCGATCGCCTCTGCACTTGGACACGTATTTTCTACCCTTTTTTTTACGTTAAGCATTCGTGAAATGACGTGTTTTCTTAATCCTTGATCAAGGAGCCCACGACTTGCACAAACGTATCGGCTCCGCTAGGCAATTTGTTTGTGAATTAACGTTAGTGGATTAAGAAAATTATCAATTAGGTTCAGTGCCCTTGATTTTCAACTTGACGTTTTGGAAGGATGAGAGAAATATTCCAGGTTGCACCTCGAAACACGGAAAAACCGACAAACTCTGGCTATTCATGTGTCCGTTAACGTTTACTTGTGACGACCAAACGATTCTAATTAGTATATTTCAGCAAAATGATTATGATAGCGTGGATTATAAAATGCGCTTGCTTTGATCGAGGTTTTTGTCGTTTAGTGCAATTGTGTCAGGTAACATGTCTAAGCGACGGTAAAGACGGACAACAATAGTCGAAAAACTTCGATATTCGCACGTAACATTTTCAATTATTGAATGTTACTCGTAGTACCATGCACCCCGAATTTATTACGAATGATTTTCGTTTCAAACATTGTAGAGGGAGCTTCTAATTGTGTAACCAAAGAAAATTTGTACTGAACGCGTGTCAACAGTCGCTAGGCAACTTGCAATGCAACTGAATATTATCCAACAAAAAGTTGCAAGATTTCGTACTGTTGAAGCCGATGAGGAAGAAAGTTTCTTGAACCTTGGAATGTCATAAAGAAATTTAAGCAAAACAGCTATTTTCAAGCCCAAACAGTGTCGGAAATTTGCACAACTTTTGACCAGACAAAACGTAGTTTCATTCATTTCATTCATTCTTGTCTTACGAGTATTTTTGTTCAGTTGATTCTCCTTTGCACTGACATGTTTGCAAGCTAGTTACCAGCTATACTAAGTTCGCCAGCAATTACTATTTCGGAGTGAGTAATATCAATGTGATCGTCCGGGTGAGTTACTATTTCGTCCAATCCGAGGTTTGGTCGCAATTATCACGTGGTCCTATCTGGACTGCTCCCTAAGGACTTGTCGATCTCGACCCAAGTACAACAAGTACATATACTAGATACCTTATAAAATATATACAAGTATTGCCTGGTATAATTTGCATATAATCATTGCCTACATGTTAAACCTAATGTTCTTATCGTTATGAATGTGTAAGTTTACCTTCAATATTTCTTATTCTTGATCGTTAAAAACAGTCAATTCGATTTTTAATCGTATCCACAAACAAACGTAAAGAATGAAATAAACTCGAAAGTTGCAGTTCGTTGAAAATCCAATTGCTTATCTTACTCGATTTTTTGAAGAAAGACGACTTGTGTCCGATCTTGCGATCTTGCGATCAATAAGATAAAGTATTTCCTCGTTTTTACGTTGGTCTGACCGTTCAAGTGTTTTCGATTGCAATTCCTGTTCCTGTTATCCAGGTGTGCATTGATATCGTTCGGTTAGTTCATACCAGCCAGCTAGCCCCTCCTTTCTCTCTACAAGAGATCAGCCATAAAGTTTGGTAGCGTCAGTCTTACCTCATCACCTCTATCAAAACAGCATTTGCACATCATCAACTACTCGCTGTCACTCTCCTCTTCACTTTAAATCTGTGTAAATAGTTTACCAGAACGCCAATGTTTTATCACTCTTGACATTTCAAGTGTCCCTTGCTGTCTTACTTGATCGTTACATAACATTCCAACACTGTTAAATAAAGTTCTAACTACAAATATTTTTTCCTTTATTTTTGCTTGTTCTTGGAATGTTTCTTCAAGAAAATTCCACTTCGTAATTCGTTCAACGCCTCCTTCGTGGCCCGCTTCCTTTGTCGAGAACTTTCTTTCCAAAGTTCTTCTCTTAATTGAGCCCTGCAACATGCTCAAAATACTCAAGCTGACATTGTGTCTTCGAACGTCAAGATTGAAGTGTCATTCTACATCTGACACAGCTTTGATAACCCCCTAGCTACGGCTTTTGAATTGCCTAATGTCTTGCTAAGTCTTGAACTCAAACCAAGGTTGACTCGTATGGAATCCGCACCAAAGCAAACGGAAATTGCTTTCGAAATATCCAGCCAAGAATTCTGTATTATGCAACTTCATTCTTGTTGGTAAAAATAGAATAAAACTACACTTCAATAAAGACTTTTTAGAGCGTTTTTATTACGTGTTCTTGGAGTTTCAACTTTTAACTGAACTGGATGTATGACATTCTTCAAGTGTTTTGCACTTTTAGACAACTAACTTAACAGTTGTTGGGTGCAAATAATGAGGAAGGTCTACGCGAAGAAAGTTTCCAAAAGTCAGTTTTCTAAGAATAATAAATGTTGTAGCCGTAAATGACCTCCATTCAAGTATTGATAAAATCAAGCATATGTTAGGACTCGTGAAAAAACAAATCGTTTACTTGAAGGTCGAATGTTTATCCTTGAGTACGCCTCACCCATTTTTAGTTTTCCAGGGGGGTCATTTTGATTGTAATCTCTCTGCTTGGGACAGAAAAAATACCTGGAAATCAAGATAGAAGCCCATTATCATCCACGCAGGGTGCTTTTCTGGCCGTGAGAAAATATCAGGAACACGAACTCTAAAAACTGCATCTCAATTAAAACTCTTGTCAATTTGGTAAATGTTCACCAACTTGACTTGATTTATGATTTGCTATCATGAGCTAAGTAGAGCTTCCGGGAGTGGAAGTTAGCAAACTTTACACTTCTTTGTCAAAGTGCACGAAGCATTAAACGACCGGCAAGTACTTTGTATGCAGCCGAAGTGCTTTAGAAAATTATTGAACTACATCAAACGTATTTAGTGTTTCCTGAGTAACGAAGAAAATTGTTTGAAAAGGATGAAACATTGTGCAATTTTCTAAAGTGAAGGCAAACAGATTTTGACATTCCAACGTGCTTACGTTGCTGCATTCCAACGTGCTAGCTCTTACTGATGCCCCCCTACCTATCAGCTCTGAAGCCAGCCACTGATCATTGCAGCGCAGAGCAAAATCTAAAGAAATTAAAACTTACTACATAAATAAGAAAACGACAAGTGATTTTTGAGGTCAACATTTACCCGGCTTTGTCTAACTTTTAAAAATTCCAGTGCTTCCTTTTCTCAACGTAAAAACCTCACAAGGAACTTGAAGAAACCTTGGCTGTATCTCTCACAGACCTTGTGGGTTTCTATCCAAATTTCAGAGGAAAAAACCTAAATTTAGCTACGATTACAGAACATGTGTTTCACCTCGCTACTCACCAGGAAGCCCTGGGTGCGGATTAACAGAAGTTAACGGATTGATGCTTATTGAAATATGATGTGCTAATTGGGTTAAAGCGCCGAGGTCGATGGCCATTACTTACATTTCCATATTCCACAGTCAATTTGTTTTCGTTTGTCATTTGCTCTACTGTTATCAGTAAACTGATTCCTATTCATTTTATCTTAATGAACTATCTCTTTGTTTGGTATTCCAGACAATTCCCAAACACATGGAAAAGATTTATTTACAGGATTCAAGGAAGACTTTGCGAATAACTACTCCATATATCTGGCACTTCAACCTATCCTAAGAACCCCGGAAAACCCTTTTGTAATTAACTAATTCGTCAATTTTCCCCTCAGTTTTCCTCTTCCCTATCCTTTGGCCATGTTCTCCGATTCCAATGACCTGGTTCACTTATCCTGTTAAAGATCACGAGCCACGAGTTCTAGCGGCTAGAATGAACGTTTCCCACGCCTCCAAAACCGAGTCCAAACATTTTAGAAAACCGACATGTCACTTTTGCGAATGATGAAGCAACTGTGAACAAAATTAAACTAAGCTTTTGAGTTTCACACAGCTAGTCACATTGATAAATGACTTGTGAGTTTTATGAGCTTAACTTAGCGGAACTTTCAATGCATGCATTCTTTATTTATAAATGTCGCAAGCGATGCCGAGAATAGCATTTTTCTTTCGATATTTTTGGCTCAGGGTTTGGACTTTGCTTTCAGCTGAATATTTTCTTAGCTTAGTGGGTGGCGACCGTATCATGAATTTCTCAAGAATGTGCTGATAGTTTGGGGTAAGGATCCCAAACTTGGTCAGGGAGTATATGACTGACCACTAGACAATCGCGGGGATGGTCAATGTTCTGAGGGCAGATATAGTCCATAGAGCGAGCGAAGGTCATTGCTATTGTGCTCCATGCATAGATCCAACCATCGGATCGCTCCAAGGTGGATTATCAACCGCCCTTGTACATGTTATCATTCATCCTGATATCAGCCATACACCCTCTTGACTAAATCACCGGTTTTATCATAGCTTATGGAAGAAAAACAATAAAAAAGTGTGGTTATTTTGCTTGTTGTTGACTTGGAGATCTAAAGGTTATGATCCTAGATGAACTTGTTTCGTCTTGATATGTGTTAAGGCTGATTCAGTATCGCCCATCAACAACCAAAAATGGAACGTATCGAAGCCATGTAACTATCAAATATTTTGATCAATGTTCCTATAAAGAAATATTCACTAAAAATTGTGTATCAAGTGTAGAAAAAATAGCATTTTAGCCCCTTCCCATCAACAGTTCAAGTGGCATCCAAAATTGAGCCTTTTCTTCCATTTTTTTAATTCGACTCTTCTCAAAAGTTCTGTTCATAAAAAAAAAAAGACACACGAGACGTATTTACAGCAATCTTGTTTTGAAATCACAACACAAACATGTTTCAATTAGTGGTAGATCTTTTTTATCGCGAACGACGATGCATAGACGAAACATCCTGTGGACCTTCAAGCCCTATCTAATTAGTCGTATCCGGTGGTGAGGGCTTAAGTAACACCGTCCGAATCCGCAGGTAAAATTTCAGCTATGCTGACAATGACAATTAATCTCTTTTGCCCAAACAGACCGTGTGCTTACATTATTCTAGTGTAAACGGTCCCAACTCATGAAAAAAACAAATATTGTCCAGTACTTATGTTAATCTCGCATCACGTTCTGCCGGTTGAGTGCAGCTAGAACAATTGACAATTAAACACAAAGACTTCAACTACTCGAGCCCAAGCTATAAGCGTCCCTCGGAGCGCTGTCCAATCGGATGCTAGCAAAGGAATGCGGCCTGTGCTATCGAGTTACTTGTCGAGCCAATCCTGGGGTTTGAAAACACACGGGTTTTTGATGAAATCACCCCGTCACACACAATCAGGCATCAGCCAATTAGTGGCAGTAAAATGCGCATTGTAGTAAGGGCGTGACAGCAGAAAAAAGTTAATTGCTACACAATATATAATGTCCCGTCATTTTACAGATTTAAAATGGACTTATCGTAATTCACGCGTATCAACCTCGATCTCATCGACAAGTGCTCACTCTACTGGAAGTTTGCTTTCTGCCATCGACCATGCAAATCAGCAGCGCTCTTTGGATTCTCGGTCTATTGTCGTTGAACAACACACTATTAATCCTGCAGTTCTCTCATGCGTGTTCTGAAACGCCTGATAACAACTTGGACGAGAAGTGGGAAGCCTTAAGAGAGCCTTGGTTGAGAAAGAGAGCGCTGGAAATCACACAAAAACAAATGCTGAACGTCTTAGGACTCACCGAGGTACCTCGGCCAAATCGACGCGTCATCCGTCCACATGCGTTCATGTTGGACTTGTATAAAAGACTGTCGCGTGGAGCAAAGCGCAAGACAACTAAACTAGAATCTCAACAAAGTATCAACACTGTTCGCGGTGTTGTGGATCAAGGTCAGTCAAGCGGTTATCACACGCGCGTTTTGCGGCCATGTTATCTCACAGTCGACGTTAGTGTTGTGATTACAGATTTTTTTTCTTGTAGCGGTGTTTTTTGTTTGTTTTTCTGATTTTCTGCATAATTTTTCATGTATTACCGTGTCTTCTGAGTGTAATTACGAGTGTAGTGTACTGTGCGACTTACATCGCGCTGTTTCTATCTTGCAGAGATCTACGACAGGTCAGTTTCACAATCGCATCATCAACTTTACTTGTTTAATTTATCTACAATCCCAAACACTGATAAAATCATCGCAGCTGAGTTGAGGATTTTAAGAAGACCAGAGTCAACTGAGAACAATATTGTAGCGGAGTGCGGGACTGCGTTCAAAGCCGTGATATCCATGAAAAACAGCCTACGAAAACCATACGGTGACACAGGACTGGAGTCACTGGATTCATTTTCGTTTGACATAACCGACAATGAAGAGCGATGGCACGTTTTTACTGTCACCAAGGCTATTCAAAAGTGGAGGGAATCGTCTCGGAACCTTCATTTTCTGTATCTTAGAGTAGAGTCGGTTTTAAATGGGAAGCCCGTCAGTCCTGTTAAGCTGGGTTTTAGTAAAGAAAAAAGAATTCACAGCAATCGAGCCCTATTAGTGGTGTTTTCAAACGATGGAAAGACTTCAAAACTCTTGTTGAAAGAAAAATCTGACAAGGTTGATCAAGGCACCTCAGCAAAAACAAGTAATGATGATTTGAAAAACAAAGTCGAGGAGGATGGCAGAGCTAAAGAGAATGGATATTTTCGAGCCAAACGTTCTACCAATGTTGAGCAAGTGATGAGAAAACTAAATCGCGGGGGCTCGCGACGACGCAAGAGGAAAAATTACTGCCGTCGTAAGCCATTATATGTTGACTTTGAGAAACTTGATTGGGGCAGCTGGGTCATCGCGCCGCGCGGATACAACGCGTATCTCTGTGAGGGACTCTGTCGGTTCCCCCTTGATAAACACTTACGACCAACCAACCATGCAACAGTTCAAACTATATTGCACACAGTGGATGCTTCTGTACCAGCGGTTTGTTGTGCTCCAAACAAACTAAGTACTATTAGTATGTTATATATTAATCCAGAGAATAATATCGTTTATAAGAAGTACGAGGATATGGTAGTGGATCGTTGTGGATGTAGCTAGTGAAAGCGGCTAATGTATACATATATGCGTTTGCTACTTAGATGTTCATACGCGGTGTATCGACCAAGGATGACCCAAAAACACAAAAGAAAGTAAAAACAGAGCTAGTATTCTGTTGAGCGACTGCGGGGCTTCATAGTGTCAGGAAACACTCGATGTCATCAGTGGTATTGAGGATCACCTCGCATGGCGCGCTATCTTCTGAAGTGTTGAGTTGAGTATTGCTTACGCACGTGCCAAAAAGATCGTCCAACGTTTCATCTAGTCAACACTCTGCGATCAAAATCTGAGAAAAACAATGTTGTCGCGTAGGCTTATGGCTCATAATAATAGTCCCAGTGCTATCATCACCTACTATATCCCAGCGCAATTGAAAGAACGTATGGTGTCGTAAAATACCCTGAATTGTTTTCGGGAAATATCTGGGAGATTTAACGACGCAAAACCTAATAAAACTTCAAGTGTTTACTCTTAACTAAAGCCTGAAGCACAGAGACTGACGTAATCTTATCATCTAGTATTACTGGATTGTTCTTCAGCAGCCAGCCAACGTCTATAATGAACTCCCTAGACGGTAGATTAATTCATAATGCTTCAACGCTTATGCTATGATGAAAGGCCGTAGGGGGGAATTGTTACAAATGCTTGCCCCTCACCGTGATAAATGAGCCGCTTTTTTACCGAGTGACTGGCTCAACATGCATATGGCCTTTCTCTGGAGGGATAGTGGGATTAGTGTTTGATAAGGTGTTTTCAGTTTAATACCTCTTAAGTATTGATCTTGTTGGAAACATGTTTAGAGAGCTTAGCAAACGACTGAACAAAAAGAACTAAAAAATGCGACTTCCAAACCGCCTTTGAGATACTTAACATAAGATCGATTCACAAATGTCATTTGAGGGTGATAGTATCAAATGGATTAACGACAAGATTGACTCAGTATATATATCTACAAATTACCATTCTTAATTTATCAAAGTTATAAAAAGAATACGAAAAATTGCGATCAATTTAGGCAGTGATTAAATTACGAGCACTGGCCGAAGTCGTTTTGTGATTAACTGCGAATGATGTGCAAAATTATTTGAAATTCTCGAAAATTTAATTGATCAGTAGCGGATCTTTTTAATACCGCCTCTTTTGAAGCCGTCAATGACCATGTAAATAGAAAATGGCTTTATTTATTCCTGTAACTATTCTTTACTTGTATGTATATGCAGTACATATGGCGTATGAGTATTAGAGCCTATTCTTAGACAGGAAATAACTGTCATTATGAATAAGAACCATCTACAATGTCAAGTATTGTACCAGTCAAACCATTTGTAAGAAGACTTTGGAAGTTTGGCCGTCACAATGGCAAGCACACCGGGCCATTCTTCGCCAGATATTTCATCATTCTAAGTCTTTTCCATGCAAATTAGGCTAGGGGAGATTATTTTTATTAAAGATATACAAAGAATTAAACTGAACTGTCAACTCATGTCAAATATTCTGCCGTTCTAGCTCTGCTTTACGACTCACCAAGGTCAAAAATTTCAGCAATTAATGCCTTTGGAGACGTGATTTACTAGTGAATGTAGCTTCCTTATCAGTGAAGGGTTGTTTTTGAGTTAAGTGCTGTGTTATTGGTTTGAGAGCCTTGCAAGAGTGTTCGAAGTAATTTACTTAAACTGCGCATTGATCAAAGCAGTTCAAAGTTCTTAATAGTAGCTCTTATGCAGTGTGTAGCTTCCGCTAGCGTAAAAATTATTAGCTAGTTATGGTGATATTCATCTGTTACGGGGGTAAATTACAATCCAGCCTGCGCTTTGCCATGCAAGGAAAAAAAACCTACGAGACAAAAATATTTCTTAATCCACTCCAGCGAGTTATTTAGACTTGATTTATACACTCTAATCGTTGAATCAAACGCCTTGTAGACCCATTGCCAACTTACAACTTGCAATTAAGAAACTTCCAATGATTTCGTTAATTGGGTTTATTGAATGGTTGTACGTCCACAGCGGGGCGCGGATGGAAAATACTTTTCAGCGGTTCTTGGAATGAGTGATGCGAGCGAATTATTCTCAATGTTTTTCGTCAGTTGTTATGTATATGTACCCCTTAGACAGCCAGTTCAGTGACAAGGTGAGCATTCTAATAACCATGGCCATGTCGACACACTCCGGCTCATCGTCTTCGCTGGGCGCGGCTTTTTAAAAAAAATTCTCTGAAACGACTGAAATTTTTCACATTTGTTCTAGGTACTAGTATTTCAAATTTACCCCGGATAGTAAACTAGATCTATGATAAAAATTCGGTATAGGGAATAAAAGAATTTTTTAACCTAGGTTTAACTGCATTTTTTGATCTAAAACAACAACAACAATTCTTGAACGGCTTACTCAGAACGTGAGGTTCCGTGCATAGGCGAGTCTAATCTCCTCAAAAGGCACCGCCTCTAGCTTTCTTGTATTTCTAATACCATTCAATAGGCGGGAAAACTTCAAGTTAGAGCACCACTCGCTTGAGACTTTACGTACTTCTTGAAGAAAAATCGTTTCCTTTTGAGTCAAGAGCTGTGAAGCGAGTCTCCTCCAAAGATCTTCAGCTCAAGAAAGAGAAATACACTTTTAGTACTTCAAAGCCAACAACACGTGATAAATTAATCCACTCGACTTATTCTTCACAAAAAGAGGGTATCTTATTTAATCTGCTACTTTTTTAGATATTCAGTTCGTTGCTCTTGTCGTCAAGTGTTGAGAAACACGGTTCTGAGACTTAGAAATGGGTTCCGAGATTACGCATTGTGATTGGATGGTTTACGCTTTCGTGTCTTTGATTGGTTGAGAGAGGAAGCCATTTAAGAGTCATGGTATGGGACGCTTCCCATTCATACGAAAACTGTTTAAAGATAAATACGAAAAAATTTTTAAAAATCTAATCGAGGATTGAAATACTAAAAAAGGCAAAAAAGGCAGCCATTTTGAAAGACAAAAGTAATTTGTTCTTTTCCTTACAAAAACAAATATAAAACAAACAAACAAACAAACCAAAAAACAAGAAAAGCAAAATCAACTGAACCGCAAAAAAAAAAAAAAAAAAAAAACAAACACGAAAAACAAGGAAAAACATAAACAAACAAACAAACAAACTTGCATTAATTGTTGTTGTCCAACATGGAAGCGGTGGAACATAACCCATCAAGCGAGTGTTTCTGTTGCTTTTGCTCGATTGATTTTTGCGGTGTGGCTGTCGTGCCGCGTTCAATTTTCCTCTAAGCCCTTTGTTGACCAAAATCTTCATTTTGTTTGCACTAAAACAGTAATCATCGATTTGATCCCTTTTATAAAGAGTTAAGGTTTAGAGTGATTTACTTAATGAATACCATTAAGGGACCGCAGACGGTTCAAAAATACTGAGCTCTGAATGGCTCACCACAGGGAGCCCAGCTGAAGGAAACCGTCAATATTAAACCCGCCACTCGGATCTCGGTGATCAATTTTAAAGATCGTGAAATCATTATAAGGAGGAAATTTATTTTGAATAACAATTTTTTTTTGTTTAGAGGTTGAAATACAAACTTGGGATACCTGTGTTATTTTCGCTTACAGGACAGTTGAGCCCGCAGTCAAAAATTGCTTGGATTTGAAGGCACATAAGCGAGGCTAATGGGTCAATATGATATAAAACTAACCCAAATCGCAGACAAAAGTTATTACCATTTGGCTACTTGGAATACAGTATTACTTAATCTTAATAAGGCTGTTAGGAATATTATTGTTCTGTTTGGAGAAATTCCTTGACGAAAGACAAACGGAGAGATTTCCTCTCTCATTTAGAGAGAGGAATAAATTTTTTTATCTGTGATGAATCCTTTTCGCATGCAAAACACTGCCTGGTAAAAAGAGACCTGATTCAATGGTGTAACACTGACAGACAAATTATTCATGATGAATTTGTAACAAAATCCGTCCTATTTTTTAGATTATTTTAATATTATATTTTAACGACGATTAAAATTTTTTTGCGGGTTGAATCGCATGCGATGAAATCTGAAGTTCAACCACGTAACCCGACCCATGTTCTCAACAGTGCCCAACAAATTGTCCTATAAACACGCTCCAGTGAAAATCCGATTACACTACACCCCTTAGAAACATTAGAACGCAGTGCCGAGCATACATCTTATCCAATCAAAACGCAATATTTGCCCAAGGAATTTTGATATGCGATCGGGTGCGCGGTTAATTGAGAGCAATGAAGTACGTCGCCCGCAGGGAACCCAACACATCTTAAAAACACACCGCTGTGACCTGAGTTTTGAGGTTTTAATGTTCTAATAGCAGGGAGCTTAATAAACAAAAGGGTACCGATGGTTGATGAGCTATTTACTACTCATACTAATATCACAAATCTCCGTTTTAGAAACCGCCATGACCTCAGACTGGTGTTAATTTTGAGAATATCTACTGACTCGTTTCATCACTTGGTCTTAATTTATGTCACTACCAGATGTCTTATTCTATTTTTGAGATGTAGGGGCTATTTTTAGGGAGTTATGCCCGCCCCTCGATATATTCAACGCATTTTCCGTGCACTAAGCCGCTTTAATGGGGGGTTTGTATGCCTCATTTAGACGAAAAAAATCCATTCATGAATTAATGAAGTAATGACGATCGAATTGATCTGTAGAACTTAGCTATTCAATGCTTAAACTACTAATTTAGTGAACTTTATTTGTCAATTAATTCATCAATTCCTAATTTTATTTTCTCGTCCCCGTCCCCCTCCCCCTTTGTAATGAATGTTTTTTGGTATTACGTCCGCATTCAAGCTTTGACTTTCTTTGCATGGTCAGTTCTAAGCCATAACAATACTTGAATTTACAGCAAGATATCGTGACTACTGGCGTCTCTTTAGTGATTTTTTTGAGGCATCAGTAAACTTTCGAAAAGTGCTTCTAAAATGAGATTTTTCATCTTCGTTACTGGTGTTAACTGTGATATGCAATCCGGGTTAGGGAGGGAGAGGAGAGCTAGAGGGGAAAGGACTGGACTGGACTTTGAGCATAGAATGAATTTTAGGAATCGCATTTATTTACGTCGGTATATGATAGAAACAGTCCTACCTCGTGGTTGGCATTAGCACCCATCTATACCTATCGATCCCCAAGGGTGCCAATGCAGAGCATGGACAATTAACTTATTGATTCATTAGTCACTCAGTCATGATGAAGACTCGAGGAAAGGGCAATTATCACTAATGTACTGACGTTAGAGATTCATACCGTGAATGCCAGCCCTTGGCATAAACATCTAAAGCAGCACATATATGACGTCATGATTCGAAGGAAGACATGCAAGTAAGCGGAGGACTCATGGTTCGGGTGAGAGATGAACCACAGGGAACCCGCGTTAGAAAAAAATCAATAGACAAAATTCAATAAGGAAAATACCGTTCTTTATTAAATGAAGGAAAACAGCCGTATTTTTTATTGCGAATAACAAATGTCTATTCTTGGGGTGCAACCACGTGACCCAAAAAATAAATAACAATGAAACAGCCGCCATACGATAAACATGGTATGCGTATGATGTTGGAATGAAATGTGTATATGATCGTACTATACTGTGAAATGTACTCAGAAAAAAATTATAACAAGAGAATTTTGATGAGGAATACTTTTTATAGTCAACCAACATGGTGGCTAGTGACGTAACATGGACTCCAAGAATTGCGTGTTCTTTGGGTTGCCTTTTCGACAGACTGTAGTCATGCAAAATCACAATTTGTATAATAGCTGTTAGAAAAAACCTACTAATGGTCTATCACCAATCGAGCCCTGTGATTGGCTGAGCTACTAGGGGTCTATTAGTGATAGACCTCTAGTAGCGAAAAGCACTGGTTTTGAAAACCAAAAAAAATATATTTAAAGCAAAATCCAAAACTTTTTGCATCCTTTTATTGGACCGATTAGTAGGTTTTTACTAAAACAATTAGACCTCTCGCCCTCATGGCCTACGAGTCAATAGCCCATTCGGCCTTCGGCCTTCGGCCTCATGGGCTATTGACTCGTAGACCATTCGGACTCGAGGACTAATTGTTAATTAGTCGAACAGTGCATTTGAACGATGCTCGACTGAATCACTTGCATCAGTTTCACGACAAATGGCTGGAGTAACATGCAGCATTTGCAGCTCACTTCCTAGTATTATGCAGCTCTTTCGCATGTCGAGGGATACTCGTCTACTGACCAGCTTGTTACAACCCGACCTAAAATCAGTGCCCGGCAGGCGAATAATGCCGGTAGATAGACCATGCCATTGTGATAGGAAAGCGCGCGAAAACAAACCGAAATTTTATTTCTCAAGCTAGGAATGCAAAAAATACCAAACAGTGCCAAATGGCATCGACTTCCCCTTCGCACGGTATTTTGTTTTCAACAGATATATATTTGTATTCATTCTTCAAAACGAGCTGCCGCAAAAGTAAGTCAGTAGCTCAGTAGCAAATGGGAGCTTTAAGTTGTGGAAAGGGCGGGATGTGGGACTTCAGTTTAACAAATAATAAGAGATAACAAGTAAAATAGTTTCAGTTTCTACTAAGCTTTTAGGGATAATAGTTTTGGTACTGGATATATCTCCCTTCCCTCTCCCTTAACAGGGCCCATGCCATGGCTATTTACTCCAACTTCGCCGATGCCACAGTGTTTTATCAGTAAAATAAACGAAATAATAGATAGATAAAATCAACAATAGATAAACCAAAATCAATAAACTAAATTACAGGTAAAGTACATGGTTTGTTGTATCATAGATATTGTTTTTTACTCTGACTGGCGAAGGCCCAAAACTACAAGACACAACAAGTTGTTTTTACCCCTCCAGTCATTTCCGAAAAATCGTGATTTCTTTGTATAAACTTGCTTTTTATACCTCCCAGGAAGCTGTTTATTAGTGAAGCAAGTTTAAGGATAACGAAAATCACGTTTAAACAGCACGTCTGATGAAATACAAGGCTTAATACGTGGACAAAACAATCAACAATATAGATAGTGTTATCTTCTTTTTCCATACACGCTACAACCAAACTATATCATTGCAAACTGCAGTTGGAACTCGCCTAAGCCATGCTTTTCTTTGCAGGTACGTTGTGTTGTCCTCGTAAAAGCAAATTCCACGTCCTAATTCGTAAAACTCAGTGATATTCTTGAAATAGTTCGTTTCGTAAGCCAAATTTAGTTGAACTGCCATTCGCAAACTATACACTGCAAGCAATGGTTGTTTTTATTTTGGCAAAGATAACTCAATTAAGTTAAGTGAACTTTTTTGGCAATGATTTTGTTTTTCACCATAACAATGGCTGATAACAATGGTCTTTGTTCGTGAAAATCGAAGAAGTTTTGCGGCTGATGACTAATACTTGAAGCAACAAAGTACAAACAAAACGACTAACAATGGAAAATAGTTTGATAAAGGTATAATTGATACAAATCTTTAGAAGTTATGAAAACAATGGAGCCGCGGGAATCGTGCGCTTTGAATTGTATTTTAATGTCGTTACAAGTTTTCGTATAAACAGCAAAATGGTTTCCGAGTTCAAGCACTGTGATTGGCTGGTTTGGTTTTCTCTTGCTTGTGATTGGATCAGAGAGAAGCCGTTTGAAGCTCACCTCAGCTGAAAGTCGTCCAGTTTACTTCTGAAATCCACTGATGTCTGTGAGAAAATGCTATTTTTCTTTGTAATCTCGGCTTCTCTCACGGCGTTTTGGGAAAAAGTGGCGGAAAAAGTGTTTGTTTGTAGTAAGACGTGGGAGGCCCTCATGAGTGACGCAACTGGAAGTCAAGACATTCGTTTCCATACTAAAAATATCTGCTATTTTTTTTAGTTAACTTGACGGTATTTATTCATTTGTTTGTTTGTTTGTAACAGAATGACTTGCAACGACAACTTATCGTAGAAATTCTGTAATGTTGAATCTTGCGTGTCTGGGTTTGGGAGGGAAAAAAGCCGGCTGGACTGAACCAGGAGAACAAACTCTTGAATAAAGGGAGTGCTCCAGCAAATATGCATATAATGTAGAGTTAGATTTAGAATCATACTTTATATTATACTTTATATCTAGACTTTACGTGACTTAATTAGCTTGACTGTTTTTCTAGTCACTGAACGTGTGGTTTATGGATGGCGGCAAACAACACTTTTTGTTCTTCAAGAATGACGCCCACACCTTTACACTAATTTAGCTCGTAGCTCCAAAATAGCCACACATTAAAATCCTTTTTCCGTTTCCGCTAATTATAAAAAAAGATCTCCCTTGAAGGGCTAGACCGGTAGCTTACAAAACCATCACTGATGTTATTCTCTCTCAAGAGATCGAGCTCGAAGACCCACTTACCGGAAGTCGATGGTCATAAATTGTACAGGATATGGCGTCAATTATATAATGATTTTCCGTTATCAACCTCCAACTAAGAAGCATAATTTGCTTTTAAAAACCCCTAAATATGAAATACATGTACCCCCTCCCTGATGTAACTTGCGTTGGGTTACCTGTGTCATTAAAATACCTATGGGGTTTGGGTTTGAATCACAAACCGAAGGAGCTTCCTTCTCCTTCCTGCAAAATGTCAAACTTGTGAAGAAAAGTTGGATAAAAAATATTTTTAAAAATGCGATCGGTGTCCTTCGTGGAGCATATGCAGCTGGAATTCGAGGGGAATCTCTTTAACGAAGCCTTAATTCTCGAGGACGTTGACAACGATGGCAAGAATGAACTTGTGTTGGGGAACGTGGAAGGAGAATTGCTCGTGTTTAAAGGAAGTCAGCACAAACCATGGAAGAAATATTACCATAAAGGAATGATAACTTGTATTGCTGTTGGTGATCTATGGAACACGGGGAAGAATGTACTTGTTACTGTTACAGCGGATGGATGGCATCACGTATTTGATGTATGTATAACTCATGTTCAGGGTAATGGCGAGTTAATGTAATCCTGTTATAACGATCGATATGTTAATGGTATTACTGTCAGTAATTAAGCTTATCCCTTCTAAGATACCTCGTCGACACTTTAAGTTTTCACTTTGACCGGTGCTCGGCATGGTGTCCTCCCTTTAATCGCCTCTATATTATTAATTTATGTATTTATATGAAAATGAATAAATGCTGAAACTTCAAACTCCATTCCCTTAGCACCAATTGGAACCCCAAAATTAATACCTCTCTTGGAAAATGGACCCTGTCCACTGTTTCCCACTTCAAACCACTCGTTATTCACTTGAGTATTACTTCTTTTGCTTGCTAACAAATGGGAGGGGGATAAATAAATAAGATAAATAAAAATGTAAATTAGCAATCGATTCCACATAGCTAGCTCTTCTTCCACTGGATTTTTGTGGAGGGAGGAAAAATCAGAGAACCGGGAGGTCGAGAATAGCCTTTAAAGCACTAGAGCAGAGGACCAAGAACAAGCTATACTTACTGAAACCTGGGTCGCATTCATGAGAGGTGGTGCTCTTGATCACAGCTATGCTACCTGTGCTTCCCACTGATCTACGGTGCAAATAGTATATCCATGAAATCTAAATTTAAATATATATTTTTATCTTTACTAGTTTAATGAACAGCCAGAAGACACTGGAGTTTTAAAGCTGACTTTCTCTCAGGCTCTCAATTCTAATGCAAAGACAGCACTTATAGCAGATATTGATGGTGATGGAGTTTGTGAACTTGTGACAGGACACACAGATAGAGTTGTATATGTTTATAAATGGCAAAAATTTGAAGAAAAAACTCCTGTTATTGAAAAGATTACACAGCAAGGTAAGCAGCACTTTAATTACTTGAAACTCGATCTGTCAATGAAGCCTTTTCAAAATTATCTTGAATGCAATGCTAACATGGAAATTATGTAAAAGAAATGGCACCAATTCGATCAATTTTCATGCATGTTAGCCTCACATCCATTTACATGATACCTGAATGAGTTCTGTTCCAGAAAGAGAATGAATTTCCTACTGTGTTTATGATCACATGATGAATATTCAGCTCCGATCTCTTGGCGTTATGGAATGCTGTAATGAGCAATGCCTGTTTTAATTAGATAATATGCATGCGTCAATCATACCAGGAATCTCCTCAAGGAGCAGTTTCATTCTGGAATGAGTGTTCCTACCACGTTTACATGTTACAAGTATTTCTTAATTTCTTTCCACAATTTTACTATTAGCAAAAAAGATGGCAATCTTTACTAGTCTTGTAGATGTTCCATTCAAACCATTTTTTGACCATTTTCTAGAACCTGAAGGGACAGCTTCATCAGACAGTAAGCGTAAGACATCAGGTGGTAGATCTAGGAAAGAGTCGAAGGTTGAAGATACAAAGTCTCCCCCAGATTCAAGACAGGTGGGATTGAACTGCATTTTAACTAATGTACTAATGTTGGTAGGGTACTGTGGGGTGTTAGTGGAGTGTATGGTAGGATACTCAGTACACAGGTGTTAGTGGATGCAGGGGGGTGCGCATCCCCCCTTGGAGCAACTTTGTCCCCCTATTTTGAAGATACCTAATGTTTTCTTTCTTTGTTTCTGAGGGTTGCACCCCCCACTCCTCGGCTGACTTTGTGCCCTGCACCCCTCCCTGAAAGTATTGGTAGGGTGTTTGAAGGGTATTGGTTAGCATTGGTAGGGTTTCATTCATCACTGGGTGTCAGCACATTATTGGTAGGAATTGTGGTTAAATTCCTTCACTTGTGTTATATTTTGAATGTAAGTTCTTTCTACTTTTCAAGGCAAGGAAGGCATCAATACTATCCAATGAGGACAGCAGTCTACAAAAGGAAAATAAAAAGAAGAAAATAGGACAGTTTGTGACTTCAAACACATGGACCTTGTCCAGCCAGATCACATCACTTGCGCTATACAGGTGTATTGATAATCAGTATCTCCTCGTGTCACAACCTGGTGGAAATTTTGTGCATTTATTCATATCTGAGATAAAAACAGAGGTTAGTGCAGTTTAGAGTGATTGCAAGAGTGAAAACAAAGAAACACAGTGGATTAGGTTCTACTAATGTATAATTTAGACTAATATTTACTTCACAGGTTTAAAATTTATGCCACTTTACCACTTTGAGGTGGACGGAAAGCCTTACAGGTTTTAGGACCCAATTACAAGGCAACCGATAGATCGAATTAGAATTTGGAAGTTGATTTTTGTGGTGGGAGGAAAACCGGAGAACCCGGAGAAAAACCCTCGAAGCAAAGGAGAAAACCCAACTAGTAACTCTACTCACATACAACACCGAGCCCAGCAAGGCTCGAACCCTGGTCGCATTGGTGAGAGGTGAGCGCTCTCACCACTACGCCACCTGTGCAATCACTCTAATCTTAGGGTGTATTTCATTTGACTAGAAACACCATGGCAAATAATGGCACTTGACTATTAAATGTAGCTTCAGGTCAATACTAAAATATATTTCATTTTATTCTTTATGTTGTCAAAAAGAAACCTGAAACCTAAATTAATATATACAGTCTAATATTTTGATTTCATTTTTCAGGGAACAGATACACCCAAGTCGCCCAGTAGCGAAATAAGCTTTTTTGATTTTCCTCTTCCATTCGTAAGTGGAAACCAGGATTCAGGCATCCCAACAGCTATGACAGTAATATCCAACAAACACACATGGCACAGCCCAAACAAACAGTCCAGTTTACTGGCTCTTGGGATGTTAGATGGGAATATCTCACTTCTAGACCAAGAACAAATTCTCTGGACTCTGCCACTGGAGAAAAATCTTCTCACTCTTTCAAAACTTGATGTAACAAGTGACGGGTATGAAGAAATTATCACCTGCGCCTGGGATGGCTCAACATATATTATCGACTCAGAAAAGAACATTGTTTATTTTAAATTCAAGGAGGCTGTGAAGGCTTTCAGTACAGGTTACTTTGGTATGGATGCTGGCAAAAATTTACCTTGCTTTGTTTATGTCACGTTTTCAAATACAGTGGTGATATATTGGAATATTCATCTGTCTAGGATGACTCATGCCAACCTTTTGACTGTCATGGAGAGCAAGGAAGAGTATAAAAGAACACTGAAGGATCTGGGGCTTCTTGATGATGAATTTGTTGATGAGATGAAGTTTCAGGAAATGTGTTCTAGATGTTTATATGGTACTTAGAAGATCATAATTGACGTTAACCAGAGATTGAATGGCTGTTGAACCAAAGCAACTCAATTCTCATATATTTTTTAGTAAAGGCATGATTACATGGAGCAATAGTGTTGCAACACAAGTTGCATGGAGCTCAGCATTGTGGCATGTAACCTACAGTGCAATTTGAAAAATGTTGCAAGACAAGTTGCAGCTATCATATCGAAAAGTAGTTTGAGTACTAGCTAGAATGGCTAATTGTTTTCAGTCTAATACTAACAGGTAAAATGGAAACCAAAACTAAGGAATTAGTATAAAGTTTTTTTATTTAGTTGATACTGTTTGAAATATCAGATAAGTATAATAATATATATACTGGTTATTTTGCTTAGTGTTAGTTATTTATAAATAATAAACTATTTTACACTGTAATTTATCTATTAAGAATATTGTAAACTATTTTAACTAATGTATGTTGTAGAATAGTGTAAATAAAATAAACAGATCAAAGCTAACAACCATATTCATCTGTTTTAAACTTGAAAGACTTTTTCTAGGCATCCAAGTGGATCAGCTCAAGAAGGAAGCAAAAATAATAAAATACACCATGTTCTATGTCTCAGAAAAGGTCTTTGGTATGGCATGACCAGCACTCATCCTGGTATCTAAGCACAATCTTTTCTTGATGATTAGTTTTAAAGGATAAAACTTAAACAAATAATCTTAATTATTCTCATTCTCAGATGAGAAAATTTTATGCTCAAATCGATATTTACATCTATTTTGTACATAATTGAAGAAAGTTCTTACTAATAAAATAATAACGTCATAGTACTGCCTTTGATGTCCCAGGTGCAAAGAACGTCACCATACGGTCTTGAATTTTATACTGTGTTGTAGTTTTCTTGTAGGGTTTTGGTCTTAGATCATCAGGCTCTCTCCATGTTATTACAAGCTGAAAAGAGAAAAATGCAACAATGTGACCATTAATCAGACAGTATCCATTCATATAACTGGTTCAACTGTGAGAGTAATAATTACGAGTGTTTCACCTAAGAATACAAAATATAAAATTGCACCAATAGAAAAAAAAATCAAACTGCATCCATATACGCATCAAGAGTTCCATGCTACTGCTCTAAGCGCATGCTCAGGGGATTAAAAAGTGGGATAATATTTTGTAAAATGTGCAATTTTTCGGTATATTTGATTCAGAATTTGCTTAATGGTACGCGATCTTGAATATTTAATGAAAGTTGTGCTTGACAAGAAAAATACAACTAAAATAAATTATAGCATATTTTACAAAATATTATCCCACTTTTTAATCCCCTGAGCATGTGCTTAGAGCAGTTTCGCAGAACTCTTGATGTGTGCACGGATAGGTACCAATTTCCAGTACCAATCTCCAGGTCCATGGGAACCCTTTATAAACAGTTGGAGGGGACCAAGAGGGTCTGGGACCAACACAAATAATTTGTATTTCCATTTTTTGTATTCATTTGATTGTTATAAACTTACCTGACCATGAACATCTTTACAATAACCACTACTAAGACCTTCAACATGCATCTCAATATGAGCTGTGTGACACAGCTGTCGCCATAGCAACATAGACATGTCATCATCAACATCATCATCACAGTGTACTAGACAGACAAAACATCCACTGACCTGTGGAGATACCAAAGAAAATGAAAAAAGAGATGAGAATTCAAATAAGAAATGATGATGAATTTCATGTCGCCATAGTATTATCACAGAATGGCTCTTGCATTTCATTTTCTAAATGCATCTAATAACACTTGAAATTGTGGATTCTAAAGAAAAGAGGAAAACTGGGGAATCTTGTCTGTCTTTCTGCTGATTGAAGGGATCAAGGTCATTTTTATCATTTTTATATGTTACAGTATTTACACTCAGATCAATACCAGTTGTGTGTACTTCCTAATAGTCCCTTTCACAGTTCCCTGTGCCATCTTGAAAGCTAGCTGTGCTGTTGCATTGAAGTGAGACAGACAGTGAACTTGCAATGATAGACATGTGAAAATTCATCCAAGGTGTTGAAAAAAGATCTTTTTTTAACACCTTGGACAATTATTCACATGTCTCTATCATTGCAATCAGCTCACCATTGGTCTTTCTTCGATGCAAAGGCACATGCAGCTACCTTTCCAGATGGTGCAGGGAACTATAAAAGGGACTATTACAGACTCTCTTACCACATTTTTGTCATAACACATGAGATCTGCACAGTATTGACAGAAATCATGAACAGTTTGCACAGGAACACCAAGTGACAACAGGACACTCATATCATCAACCAATAGTAGACATGGACCATTTCCTTTTACAGTTATCCAGGATCTGACTTGTTGGTACAGCCCCTCAAGTGAAAAATCCAAATTTCTGCAAAATATATAAATGAAATCCAACATAATAATTATTGTAATACATAAGTAATACATTTGTATTTTGTAATCAACTTTTTTAGAGGCAGACAGTTGTGTTGCAAGTAATAAACTTGTGGCCAATCTTTAAATGATGGTGGATTGCTATATTGTGTAAAATTAATTAGTTACTCAATTATATCAATCAATCAATTTAATAAATGAATAAATAAATGAGAATGAATGAGTGAATGAATAGATAGATGGATGGATGGATGGATGGATGGATGGATGGATGGATGGATGGATGGATGGATGGATGGATGGATGGATGGATGGATGGATGGATGGATGGATGGATGGATGGATGGATGGATGGATGGATGGATGGATGGATGGATGGATGGATGGATGGATGGATGGATGGAAGGAAGGAAGGAAGGAAGGAAGGAAGGAAGGAAGGAAGGAAGGAAGGAAGGAAGGAAGGAAGGAAGGAAGGAAGGAAGGAAGGAAGGAAGGAAGGAAGGAAGGAAGGAAGGAAGGAAGGAAGGAAGGAAGGAAGGAAGGAAGGAAGGAAGGAAGGAAGGAAGGAAGGAAGGAAGGAAGGAAGGAAGGAAGGAAGGAAGGAAGGAAGGAAGGAAGGAAGGAAGGAAGGAAGGAAGGAAGGAAGGAAGGAAGGAAGGAAGGAAGGAAGGAAGGAAGGAAGGAAGGAATGAATGGATGAATGAATGAATGAATGGATGGATGGATGGATGGATTGATGAATGGATGGATGAATAAATGGAGAGAACCAGCTAGAAACTCTACTCATATATATATGACACTGAGCCTGAGGCGTGACTTGAACCCGGGTCTCATTGGTGAGCAGCGAGCACTCTCACCCCTACGCCACCCATTCTTCCCTTTTACCTAATATTTAGAAATGGATTTTCTTGAGTATTCAAGGTGTCATCTCTACTTTGATTGGCTGAAAGACCTTTGGATATTAATTTTAGACCATCTATATGCTTGACTTGACCATTATCACGAGCACTGTTGAGATTGATTCCCTAAATAACAATACATCTAAGTTTATTAACTTGCATAATTGAGCAACATAACACAAGTAGATATTGCATTAGAGAAATATGAAGGTATGAATTTAGGATTTTGTGTTGCATTCTCAGAGATACTATTTCTATATTTTTATGAAAACCTGGCTAGAAAGGAGGGGGGAAGGGGATGACTTCTCTAGATCCGCACCTGAATAACATGCAACATTTGAAACTACAGTGTAATACGACTAAACGACAGTTTATTATTTGTGGGAGAGGTGATGGATGAGCGGGAAAGGAGTAGAGCAATGCTGAAAATTTTAGACACTAACTGTAGGTAAGGTCATGCATGTGACCTTTTTAGTATTGCATAGAACTACACTGAAATAGACTTTGAAATAGTAGAAATACCTAATATAGAGCACTTGATACATACCAGTTTTTGGGTCACATTACAGTAATGTGTAAATGATTGGGAAAGAGTTAAAAAACAAATGTGAAATCCACCTAAATGAAAAGGAAAAATATCCATGAGATCCTGGTTGTGATCTCTCCAGGGGTTATCTTAATACATGTATGCTTTAGTAAGGTTTTTTTTTTGGATGGGCTCATAATATAACAAGGGAGTGGGGCTGGGAGAGGGGGTTATTTTTGAGTAGAAATGGGTTATCTTTTTTCTTTTCTTTTCTCAGTCAAGTATTGAGAGATGACATGAATGTCATATGGTGAGATTTTAGAGGTGGGCTTATGGAGGGAGGGAGTGGGGGGAGTGGTGGGGGGTATAATTATAACCTGGAAGGATATTTATATATTAGCAGACAGTCATTATGACCAGAATGGCTAATAATCAGCTCTTTATCATGGCATCAATAGTATATTTATGCTAGTGTAGGAACTGAAGGATACTTCTTACATTCAACACAAAACAATCAATACCTTTAATGTAGAGGGAGAGGAAATGATTCACTAGAAAACTGCCATCATTTTGAGAATCAGATAGCAATATAAATTTGCCCTGTAACATAAAAAACCTTTCAGTATAATTTTGTTTGCAAGCTCAACATCATGTACTGCACATATATATAATGTAATAATTCAAAAAGGAGATTTTAACTCAATCTTTTTTGACCTTAGTTAGGTTATATTATTTGTTAGATATAAAGCTATTTCAAAAAAGGGTTGGTGAAGGTTTTGTTGCATGCATCTGATGCTTAAATTGTTGCATGTTGCATGTTGTTTGCCAAGCATAAAATGTATTATATTCATGAGCAAATAATGTCAGCACAGAAGAAAATATGCTGGAAAAACCTGCAGGTAAAGTTCAGGAAAATTCCATATTGTTATGACCTTTTGCTGCTTGAATTTACATCACGCACAAGCTTAGTATATTTCGGGCTTGGTATATGCAACATGCGCAACAACTGAAGCAACAAAACCTTCACAAACCTTTTTTTGAAATAGCTGTATATGCCACATTGTAAGAACTTGACAATGGATTTTTCAGTGAATTCTCAAATTCTTAGATCTTCCAACGTGCATAATTATCATTATAATGATGATGAGATGATAATGATGATGCATGATAATGATGATAATTAATGAAGATGATGATGATTTTCCACAAAGTGGCTCCTCCACTGAATCCAAAAAACTCTGAAGACTTTTGAAAGTCTAAGATATTTCAACACACATATCTTCTACATTCATTCATACCTTTGGTGGCTTGTTTTCGTTAAAATCAACCAAAGAATTCAGACCAGGAAACATTTTCTAAAATAAAAAATCCAAATCTCAGTCCACTTTTTTCTTGCTTATGTGGTCAGCGGACTCACTAGTGCCAGTCTCTTGTTGGATTTATTGGAAGAGGAAGACTGGGTTGATCAACAAAATGGAGGACGAAGAAGAAAGGAAAGACTTCAAAATATGGCTCGAAAAACTATGCGATTCCTTCTTCCGATTAACAGATGCACAAAAGAATACCACGATGGAACAATTAATAAAGCTTTGTGGACCAGATCAGCTTCGGTTTTTGTCGACGAAACTCGAAGTTCTTGTGAAAAGAGACTTTTTGAAATGCCTTCCTCTTGAATTGTGTTTTCATGTCTTAAAATGGATGGAGCCCATTTCGTTGTGTCGTTGCTGTCTCGTGAGTAAAAAGTGGGAAAAAGTGATTTCAAATTGTCATCAAGTATGGCAGAAGGCTTGTGTGTGCCTTGGTATGGACGTGAGCGAACACGATGTTCCTAAAGAAAGATGGAAAGATATATATTTGAGGGCCATGCGTAAAATTCATAGTTTTAAAAAAGACAGTTCATACGAGACGACTATGTTACATGGACACACTGCTAGGGTGTTTGCACTGTGTTATAGACATAGTATGCTTGCTACAGGTACGAGTTTTGCATTATTATGATTATGTTTTTCCCACGCTGTCAATGCAATCACTTTGTATAATAATCTAATATGCAAGACTTGCACATTAAAGTTGACTGTCATACTACGGACGTCACTGAAGTGGATTCTTACACTAGAAAAACATGTTACAGTCACATCCTAAAACGTCTACAACTCTGCCGACAAACACGTTATCATCTACATTCTTTTCTCCACAGGTCTGTATACTTTTGATTATTTTTTCCCCCTACAACTTATCAAAAGTGTAATGGGCACGGGGCTCCCGGGAATAGAAGGGTCATGCATGCATGGTGGCATATTAGGTCCTGAGTTAAATCCCGAGGGACCACTGCGTATTTAAGAACAGAACCATGTGAGTGTTAGGGGTACAGCAGTTGGGGGCTGGCTGTCAAAGTATTGGAGAGTAAAACGATCGGTTGAAACCCTGAAAAGAGATTATTGACTGAATAAAGCACTACAGTGACATCTTACTCGTCTGAAACTAGAAAATGTTAACCGAAGGAAAATAAAAGGCTATAAAAGGATGGCAGCCCATGGACAATGGAATGCAGACTAAAATGTTGATGTTTGTGAGGGGATCGAGTTGTAGATGTTTTAGGGAGTGACCGTGACATGTTTTTCTGGCATGGAAAACCACTTCGGAGATATCCGTAGTATGTACTTTTTAGTAATTTATCTCATCAGGTATGTAAATTTTATTGAAGATAAATATGATTTCAAAAATTACCATCCAGTGCATTTTTACATTATAATTCCTAAAGTAAAATTTGGTTTTTATATTTAATACCATTTCTGCCATTCACTGGTTTGTTATGAATTTTCAACTTTGAGGGCACTTTGTGTAAATATGATAGCTCGTTATCCTTCACTGCACATGAAAATTATTGTGTTTAAGCAAAGTGCCCCTCAAATTTGCTGTAAATGAGCTGATTCAAAGTGCTTTATTGGTCATAAGAAAGCAGCATGTATTCTACACTACATGTATGTATGTATGTCAAATGTCATGACAACATCATGATCACCTGTCCTTCAATTTTATTGAACCCTGAAACAACCTCAGGGCTGATCATATATACTATCATTGCAGGATCAGATGATAGATCCGTACGTCTGTGGGATCCACAAACAGGTCACTGTGAATACGTCCTACTAACACACACCTGTGCAGACATTAGCTTTGACATGGACAAAGTTGTTACTGCATCATTTGATAATACTATCGGCATGTGGGACTGGAAGACTGGCAATAGGCTACAGTGTTATCAAGGACATACGGGTGCAGGTATGTACAGTAATAGACTTTTCCTTTTCCTTTTTAACTGCTGCCTCTTTCTACCTTCCAACACTTTCCTTGTGCTCTGCAAGCTCATCTCCAGTTAGTTAGCAAGCACCTTCCTGTGAAGTTGTAAACTTTGTAAAAACTTAGTAAAAAAAATAATCCTGGCTTGTTTTTACAAGGTTAGCACTTAATAGCCAGTGGCTAACAAACCTGTGGCCCTTGTTCCACGATCGAGTTGGAATTTTGATGTTGATTTTTGCTGAGATACAGTAGGAAAACTGGAGAACCCATAGAAAAACCCTTGACATGTTAAACTGTAGGTCTGGAAGGGTGAGCTAGAAAAATGCTAGAGGTAATTAATTCCTGTGGGGAGAGGGACACAAAACATGATGTTGCAGTTATGGGAGAGGGGGGAAGACTACCTTGTAAGAGGAAATAACTTGGGGGGGGGGGGGGGGCATAAAACATGTCACAATTTACATAGGGAGAGGGAGAAGTTATATTTTAAATGCAAGCCAGTATATATCAGGTAATTCAACTGTTATATTCTGCAAACTTCAAACTTAGTAGTTGCAAGTTGCCCATTGGAATTTGGTTTTTCACTGCCACCACACAAAACTATAAAAGATACCGACTATGACATCAGTGAAAAACCAAGTTCACAAAAAGCTGTTGAAATATCTGAGTTTTCAGAATATTGAGGATCACAGTAAACACACATACTTCTGATTCAGGTCTAAGTTTTTGCTTTGTGTTTTTCCAGTGTTTTGTGTAGACTATTCAGATGAATTAGACATTATTGTAAGTGGTTCAGCTGACACAACAGTAAAAGTATGGTCCATGTCTTCTGGTGGGTGTCAGGTGACTAGATACGGACACTCTGATTGGGTCATTAAGGTAATTATGACGACAGATACCACAGGGTGCCCAAGCTCATTTTATGTATCAGCATATTACAGTAAATGTATTTGATTGACTATATAAATATTGTGTCCTCTTTTCTTCTAGAACTGATGCATACAAAAGCAAAAGAAGGTGAAAAAAATTCTTGAATTTTCCAAAATCTCAGGGAAACAACCACATACATTTACTGTAATATAGCCGGGGCTGCAGAGGTGGGGAGAGGGTGGGGCTTGGGGGCTTAGCCCCCTACACTTTTAGCCAAAAATGATTTTCTGTTAAGAGTTGCCTCATGGCTTGGCATATGGAATAAACATGCTGCAATAATTATTGATCCTCAGAACACTGGAAATTGCATTTCCAAGAGTATCAGTTTCAAAATTTTCAGAGGGGGATGAAAATTCCTCTTGGCCAGCCAAACTAGTACCCCACTCAAAATTATGATGCTTTGCAGTCCCTGCATATCTGGTACCAAAAAAGAGCTTGGGCTCCATGTGCAGATACTTTTTTTGACTGGCTGGTCACAGTCAATAAAGAGGTTTCATGTGTGACATTCATTCTGTGGATAAAGGAATACATTTTCTCCTTTGGGATTTGGGAAACAAATATTATTTCCCTACAAAACATTGCAATGTCCCATGCCCAAGAATATGGCCTGTGAATTAAACCCCTCTAATATTAATGCCGTATTTTAGTTTAATTCATAGGATTTGCATTTCTGTTTAGGTCATTCTACATAAATCAAAAGTCAATTCTCCAACTCATAAAATAGGAGAGTTTGTTCTTCTGAGTATGGACAAGAAAACAATCAAGGTAGGCTGGTTCATTCTATGCAAAATACAAATTTATTTTCAAATCCAAGTTTCAGACTTGTGTGGCACTTGCCTCTCACCAAAGCAACCTGGGTCTGAGTCCTGCTGGGCTCAGGTGTCGTATGTGAGTAGAGTTGTTTGTTGGTTCTCTCCTGTGCTTCGAGGTTTTTTCTAGATTTTTTCTATTTTTGAGAGCCACAATTTCCAGATTTTCAGGACCCGAGGGCATTCTCCCAACTTCAACTCCCTAAATTAGCACCCCCTTCCCCTCAAAACTATGCTCCATAGTCTCTGTAATAAAATACTTTTCTAGGCCTCACTGCTGACATGTTCTTTTTGCTTGCTTGTTTTTCCACAAAGATTTGGTCACTTGATGCTACAATATCAACACCCCTTGCAACTCTAGCCACACAAGATGAAAATATTCATCTTCAACCAAGAGTTCAATTTGATGGGAATTTTATCGTCTGTGCATCAGATTCTGGTATTCACTTTTGGAATTTTCAAACTCTTGAATTATCCAGGTTAGTCAAAAAGTTGTGAATTATCAATTTTGACATTATGTGAGAGAGAGAAGTGAATATAATAGCCAATGTGCAGGAGCTCGAAATTATAGCACAAAGCATGATGGGAAAGTGAATTCTTATGCTTTTTTGGCTCCTCTAAAAATTCATCTGACAATTTTTCCTTCGAAATTTTCTATGGAAATAAAAGGGTTTCAGCAGATGAAAATAACAGAGTAATTTTTTTCTGATAGTTCCTTTGATTTCCCTGTTTCGTTTTTAAAGAACTCACTTTCTCAGAGGGCTTTGTGAGTTTTGATGCACATTGGCTATTGGACAGAAACATAACTCTGACAATGACTGAAAGAGAAAATGAATGCATAGAATGGATTAGCATCACAATTCTTGTGGTCCAAGCCACGTCACCAGCAGCCATGTTGGTTGATTATACTCACAACTTTCACATCCCCATAATGTTTTGCTTTTTTGGGGGGCAACAAAATCGTTAATATTACCATGAAGATTGATAAGAATTGAAGAAAAAACATCTAAAAACACTTATGCATCTATGATAGATTCTATCAGAATACACAAAAACCTGAAAGAAAGTAATTTGAACAGGTTTATGAGCAAAAGTCATGACATTTCTTGGTAAGTCCATACATTGTCTGTAACACCAAACGTTTCATTCTCCCATGCGTGTGGAATTAACTCTGATTAAACTGATACTGGATTTTTCAATGATAATAGCAAATGTACTCAACATCTGCACGAAAAATTTTGAGTTTTCAAATAATTTTTCCTATTGTTGCCCCTCAAAACGCATTATGGGAATGTGAAAGTGGTGAATATAGCATTCCTCATCAACTTCTCTTGTTATATCAACCAACATGGCGGCTGTTTCATTGTTATTTGTATCTCAAGGGATTTCAGTCATGTGGTTGCACACCAAGAACTTATGTAATTTTGATGTTAAAACAATTTAAACATGCACTTCTCCCATAACAAAAGACAATTCCTTTATTAAAAGCAATAACTGACAACGGAAGGGGAGAGGAAAGGAGCAGTATGGGGTCATTGTTTTTGAAAGCACCAAACAGTGGAGTGGGAAAGGAATCATAATTATTTTTACATTTGGAAACGAGAATGAGGAAATTTTCAAGAAATTTAAATAATTGGCACATGATTGAGATTAGACTTGCAAGTGTGCGAAGTAGCTTGTCTAAATGAGCAAAGAAAAATTAAAATGAAGTGAAATGGTGAAAGAAATAGAAACCAAAAATAATTAGAAATTAAGAAAGAAGGACAGCTGGAAAAAAAGAAAAGAAAAGAAAGGATGGGAAATAAAAGTAAAAATAAGCAACAAAAAAAAAAGGAGAAAATTTATACGTAAAGCAAAAGTAAAGGTAAAAAAAATGGGCTTTTTTCCAGGGTTTTTGAAATATGGTAGATATTTTTCTGCTTTATAGGTCATTTGTATCTTCACCGTCCAAATGGCTCGTTGCTAAGGGACAAATGTTTAGCCTTCTCCTGGACTCGACCAGTCTTCACATTATGAACAATCGCAGCGAGCAGTGTATCGCCTCGCGGGAACTACCACCTTTTCGTCGTTCTGCCCGAGGTTCAAACTTTACTTCGGGAGACCCGGTATGGTTGAACTGCCTTTGTGAAAACATTAAGGACAATGTTCTATTCGCCACTAGCATGCCGGACCATAGTATCCTTGTATTGAAATTCAAAGACGATACGTGACCTAGTATTTACATTGAGTTAGTTTCTATTTCCTCTCTAAACTCAAGCCTTGCAAATGAAACGCGAAAGAAGAGACAGTACAGGAAGTCTAGTTTAAAAGGGGGGAGGGGACGGGCTAATTTGGCAAGTGCGTATTTCGCAATTAGCTTGCAAATTTCAACTTTTTACGAAAATATATCACCATAATTCCGTTCCCTTCCTCCCCACAGGTTGAGAAATGTTCCAGGCTTCGCTCAATAGTACGTGATAATAGAAATAAAGAAAAAGTTCACTTTTAATTGCAAAATAAGCGTAGAAGAATAAGAATAGCAAAATGTTCAAATTTTCATTAGTGTATATTAGCATATCAGTAAATTTTTTTAAATTAAAAGAAATAGTCAAATAGCTAATTATAGAATCAATAAAAATTGACCTACAGCGAACTATCATGTTTACAAGTGTCATTTGTAAGTCCTCCGTGACTGAGCACTTAGCCGTTTTTTAATATACGTTGTACGAACGTTTGCAAACGTGAGAATCCAATTATTCGAAGTACTTTCAAATGAAATATAATTTGCTCAAAATACGGATGTAAATACAAAGAAGTAGTGAACGATTTGGGATTAAATGCAATCATCATTCTTGTATTTTTTTGCATTTCATTTTCTCGCAAGTAAACAAGAGTCATCTGTCTCATACTGGCTTTTCTCGGTTGGTGTCAGAAGCACTGCAGGCATATCGTGAAAAAATATTCTCTAAATCCTTTTCTGTGTTAAATACAGCAAAAATTGTTAACCAAATTCGATAATACTGAGCTTTATACTTAGAAATTCTCCCTTCATATCATATCTGACTCCAAAGCTCTTTTATATTATCGCATATGAAAAAGAATTCAGTTTGAATCTACCGGTTCCTAAACTAATACATCTTTGGTTTCGTGAATTCTGAATGATGTTTATCGCTAATGAGAGGAATTTGTGCTGTTTTGAAATGATTTTGAATTAACGATGGCTTTATTACACCACTGTGTGCACGAATTCTTGCGTTGATAGTAACACTGGTTCTCAAATTTCTACTGACATTTTTATGACAAAGCATGTCTTAGGAATCCCTTTTGTTGGTTATTTTGTTCGTTTTATTATTATTTACGAAGACGCTGACGTTCTTGCAGTTAATTGGATTTTCGTTTTGACTCTTTGAATGACAATGACATCTTCAATTAACTACATAAACATCCAACTAGAAGAACTTAAATAATCACACCTTTTATTAACTCGCAAGACTTGTAAATCAGTCGTTGGTGGTTAGACAGAGATCTAATCCTGAAAGCTGGGTAATCCTTCTGTTAAAGATTGACATAAATACAAAGACTTACATCAGATATATATCGACAGACCATTTCATGGCCGGATTTATTTAAACCAGTGTGTAAGTTTGATCTTGGAGCAAGTATAAATATGTACATCTACAAAGCATATAAAATTCTTATTGTCATTTTGTTGTTGCTTCGATATTCTGTTGAAGCAAAGTTTGAGGATCGAGGAAATACTAGAAGTGTTAGCCGTTCCTATGATCTACTGGAATCAAATGGCGATCCTTCTGTGATGAATCCAAGCAGGCCACAAATTGAAGACACACGACCTAGTGTTTTCGGAATGACTGCACGGGAAGCTCTTCGCATTATTGACAAGATACGAGGAGAAGACTCCGACTGCGAGAAGATGCTCGAGACTCGAAGCATGGAAGTCTTACGGATCAAATACGAAAACACAGTCTACAAGAGGCAAGCTGAAATAGCAATACGAACTGCTAATCTCGTCACAGACATGCTTCTTACAGGATCTGCAAAGTCTCTGCCTGGACAACCATCCAACTCGGTTCTACTACGTAACAAAAATATTTTGTACAGTATCGTAAGGAATAATGTGGAGGGCGATAGCTTGATCTTCGGTTCTGCTGTCATCTTCAACAGCTATCCAAATTTCGGCTGGTACGCCCCTTATGCTTACAGGAACCTTAACGATCCGTTCATCAAGGTCAAAGACCTGTCTACAACGTGGAGCTACTTGCATGAACTGTTTGTAAACTTTGTCAAGACTAAATCTCTTGGGCGACCTTTCCCTCTACGTACGACGTATTTCTTCCCACGGTATAACAAGACCTCCGATAAACCACAAGTTAATTTAACTCATTTTTTCGTGGAGTCGCTTGATGGGTTATGGACACGGCCTTACTACGAATGCACCACTTCAAGGGCATGGCAGATCACTTATACTGCACCTATCATTGGGAACTGGACTACTGGAGGCCAACCTTCATTTCTGTAAGTGTTTACTAATATTTAATTAAATTTATTACTGATTGAAGTTGTGAAATTTTATGAGTAAATGCAATCCATTGGGATAAAAAACAAGTATTCGTAACAGCGGTGGAAGGAGGAATTCATAAATATTCGTACCGCATACCTGTGACCGCAATATATGTATTATGATTGGGTGAAGCGCACGAAGGGAATGAGAAGCCATTCCAGGGTTGTGGCATACCGCATGACACATGTACGTCCTGTGAGTTAGTATACTGTAAGTTCCCCGTTCATAAACGGTAAGAAAAACCTTCATCGCTAACAAGCTACACTATAGGAAATTGAAGTTAGAGAAGCCGTCATAGTAATGGTTTCTCAGTCCAGACGAACCTTGGTCATTCGGACACAGGATTGGATTAAAGGAAGTGTTCGTATTACACAGGTGTCCGTAAAGCAGGATTTGACTGTTTTCGGGCATTGTGATTGGATGGAGTTTGGATTGGAAGCCATTTCAAAGCCACGTTATAGCTTCGCACATATTAACCTAGAAATCTTTGCTGACTTTCATTTATCCTTCATATCTAGGTCTTTGAATAATATATTACTAGGGCCTTTTTCCATAAAAGTGTCTCTTTTTAAGGTATCAGGAGGGGATTATGACCCCCATACGCGCTACCTCAAATTTTGCACGGACTTTACACTTAAATATTTTGCTATAAAATTCTACATTTTCTGATAGCTAGATGAACGTAGTTTTCGAATATCCATTCAGAATTGTCTGTTTTGGAACACGAAAACATTTATTGGCTTCAAAGTGACATTCTACCTCACTTCATTTGACAACTTCCCTCAGGAACAGGATTTCCGCTATGTCGATCATAAACACACTAGCATACTCTGTGGATAATGAGCTTCAAAACGGTTCCTCAGATTTTTGATATCTTTTTTTAAATCAAGTGAAATTATGAAGTCACGACCAGATATGTCCATTCCTATTTTTTTTTTCCGGTACAAAATATACTTTTGTCGGTTATTCTTAGGCAAATTTAATGAAAATGAATGTATCGGCACTTTTAGCACTCTCCAATTAAGACTTTTAATTTTTCTCGTAATTTTAACGCTATCAACCTTAAATAAACTTTCCTTGTTTCAAATTATAAAAAAAGATTTTGCATACTGATCACACAGGCATAGCAATTTTGAGCGATTGTTTTAGTTGGAGCTTTTTTGCCGAAACATAATAGAGATTTCTGGCTGGCAAACAAATTTTCGTGGAACTTTTTTTGAATAGAGCGTTCTTTCCTCTTTGCACTTTGTTCATAACAACAGTGTCGCTAAATTAAAAGGGACGCTGATAAAGATTTTAGTCAACAAAAAACAAATTGTTATTAGAATTTTATTTAAATTCGTTTCGAACTGTTTCTTTTGCGTCTTGGTTGTGAATCACATGCCTTCAGACAACCCAAGACGAAGCATTTCCTAACAAGAAATATTCTAAAATTGTCAAAAAGTTCTTTCATCAAATGGCGTGTTATTTTTTTCTTTTCTTTCTTACTTTTATCCTTATTCCTTTTTCTTTATGTAAAGCATTTAACAGAAGATGTTCGGCGTCGTTTGCTTTAATTACTCTCGTTGTTCAAGTGATGACTTATCTCGCGGCTGTCTATTTACGTTTTGGCGCCTTTGCCAACCATTTACATTGAGTGTGCAAACAGTAATATAGTTCACAAAATATCATTATTTGCTCGTAAATGTAAGGTGAAAATAGAGTAAGAGCGTTGCGAAATTTAATTTATTCTGCTAATATTCATCTTGGAGTCGATATACATACTTTTTCTTTAACTTTGTTTGTCGGTGTTTCTCTTTTTTACGATATTTGTTTGCAACGGCGTGCCTGTCGTGTTGAGTGCTTTTTTCGAATGAGAATTAGATTAAATCAAATCAAGTGCTATCGAATACATACAACATCTCCTCTATCCCTACTATCAGATTCCAAACGTTTACGAGAGCTACAGTTTAAAGTATGAACTCTGTACTTTAAAAAAATTATATCTTATTTATTCATACAGTTTTTGCCGTGCTTCTTGACATTTCTTACATTATCAAATTTCCACAGAACATCTTTATTAGTTTTTCATCTACTCAAGAGCCTTTCGCCGCTTTTCTTTATATCAGTATATTATATATATTATTCGTAAAACAGCTCAAAATGAAAGGTTTATCGATTGCCCCAAAACCACAGGCAGCTGAAAAACACAAATCGTGTACAGACCTGTAGAGGCTGTAATTTATTAAAATCTTTTTATCGTCTTTAGCAATGGATTTAAAAATTCTATCACAAAAGACCTTAGTTGTATTAAAATTTGTTTTAATGCATAAAATAAATTGTAACTGACGTTTTTTAAATCCTTGTTGAAGTCTTAATCTTTCTTAGCCGTTTTTCATTGTTCTCTGTTTTATTGTTGCACAAAACCTTTGAGTTCATGTGTACATAAAGTGTTTATGATTCTGGCACAAGAAGAAACAAAGCTTCAGTCAAAAAACGAACAGTAATGACGGTTGGTAATCCTTCTATAATTAAAACAGATTACAGTGGATAACTATTGTCATGGACGTGAAGTAACGAGCATCAAAAGCTGCCTAAAAATAAAAGATGTACTCGATGACATGTTGCCCCGTTTCAGTACTAGTCCTCGGCAGCCATCTTGTGATTCTAGTCATGGAATTTTGAGACAGGTTCCTCTATCATGGTGAACGAAAGTAAAAAAAAACACTACCAGCTTGTGTCTTTTGTGTTTCCAGCGATGATTCGCCAAAACGACCCTTCTAGCTATATTTATGAGCGAGAAGCTAAGGCTATAGTTAGACTGGGATACCTGTGGTGGAGAGCTGCCCCACCAATGCCGGCCTTGTCGCACTGAGTAATATACGATATTATCTATTACTATATAATGCATGTATATTCATGGTTCCAACTACCCTTAGTTACCGTTGCTATGTTCCACAAGTTCAGCAAAAATGCAAGAATATCTTAGAATTTAAAACTCTGATCGTTTCAATAGACCTCTTGCAGCACGTCGGAATGCAGCTCAATTTGGAGTTCAAAACAATAGGTTCAAATTCTCAGTAGTCTGAAATTCTTTTGTTTTGCCCTCCAAATTGAGCTGCATTCCGACGTGCTGCAAGAGGTCTATTATTTACTGTCTCACGAAAAAAAAAGAAAATTGCTTTGTAATCCTCGTAGTACTCTTAAAAACAGCTATTGTGCAGTTTTTTATGGGACAATATCTTAATTCCACTGGGAAAACGGTGATTGGTTCGCTATCGTGTGAACCATGAATTCTCTTGCTAGTGAGCCTGGCCTTCCATTGTTTTTGTTCTTGTTTTTATTTTCCAGGGGGGTGACAACTATTGACATCGAGCTAACTAATGTGGATATCAACCAGTGTGACCGTGATTCAGGGGGTCCATTTCAGTTTGAAGTGTTCATTAGTACGCATCGATGTAGAAACTCCACAACTATGGTAAGTTCGCACTGAAGTCCATGCTCTCCCCCCTCCCCCACCCCCAAGGGCCTGATACTCAGTTTATCCATGCTGACTGGCTAAAACTTTTAATTTTTCAGCTTTTCGCTTGTATTACCCTGAAATTAAAATTCCATGAAAATAAAAAATATATAAAAAAAATGGTTTTGATTCCTCGAATTCCATAAAATAAGCTCCTTTATCTTGATCTCAGATAACCGGCTCATTCTCTTGGCAAAACGAGGAACTAAGTCGAGTTAGTTTTTGTTGTTTTGTTAGCCAATCAGAAAGCAATTAGAGCTAAGATCGTAGATTCGTCTTTTGTTTGTCGAACGGAGACCAAAAATACCGCAGGCCCTGAAAACCAAAACAACTTCAAGTTTGCGCATGCGCGTGATTTATTGTTCCCGGGAACAATTTTGCCAGTTTTAGAAATGACCTTGAGTTGCTAGCATCCCAAGGTAATAATGATACCTAAAATAATGAACCCATCATCCAACCTGGTGCCGCTTGATAAATACAACAATGGCGAATATCCTGTTCACGGCTCACCAAGCAAGATGGCGCGCCAATGACGTCAAACAAAAAAAGTTTGTTACTCATGGTAGCCGACTAAGAAATATCATTTTTATTTGCCCTTGCATTTAGAACTATAATTTTTTTTCTTCTTTTCTTGTAGTGCGTGCATACAAAAGGGCTTGGATTCCAGGCCGGCTCTTACAATTGTGTCTGTAGGCCTGGGTTCTACTTCCCGGTCAAATTTTCCCGCCAAAAATGGTTCAATGGATCAGAGGTGGAAAAGCTAGCCCAAGATAATAGGAGTATTTACTACACGAACCCTGATTCCTTTGAGTGTCTGCGTTGTCGTGAAGGTTGCGTGACATGCGTGGATGATTCGCCGTGTGTCGTGACTTTGAACTGGCCTTTGCGTTACGCCTTAGCGAGCATCACCATCGTCACTGTAGTCATTTCATTAGTGATTGTTGGCCTTGTTATATTTTACAAAGATATTAAGGTGAGTGAATATTGATTAAGCCTACATACTCAGCCTCAACTGTAGTACTCTTTCACGTGACGTCAAAGCAGCTCAACTAGGTGGACAAAACAAAAGAATTTCAATCTCCTGAGAATTGGAAACCTGTTGTTTTGTTCTCCAAATAGACCATTTCACGGTTGTCGTCGATCAACCTAGCTCAGCCTCGATAGTGTGTAATATATTCTTTAGAATTTGACTACAGCTCACGGTAATTTAAGGAATGAACACATTATCAAACAATTGAAACACTTAAAAATTCCACGAGCTTTAGTCAAATTCTAAAGAATAAATTACACGCTAGCTGAGGTTGATCGACGAGAACCGTGAAATGGTCTATTGAGCTGCATTGCGATTTGCTGCCGAAGGGGTCTATAGAGTCAACATCTTGACATCATCTCCTGGTTAAACTTAGAATCAATACGATACAAGGGGCTCTGCTGACTAGGAATATTACGTAATATGTACAAAATCCAGGGCATCAAAACTAAGCCAATCACAAAAATGCCCCCCCAGGAAAAGAGCGTATCAAAATCAAAAACACAGTAATATTTGACCATGTTTGTCAAAGCTTGTGAAATGACGAAGTGAAGATATAAAAAAATCGCGGATAATACACATTTCCATTTTAATTTTGTATCAACCAAATTCCTATACCATTGTCAACCTTGGAGTTATGCTCCATATGGAAATTACTGTTGTTTGCAATGGATAATGAAAGATGATTTTTATCTGTTATTTTTGAGGACTAGATTTCAAGTGCGCACCAAAATTTAATTTGTAGATTGTGAAGAATGAAATAATCTAGCAGATAGAGCTAATTTCATTGTTGTTCTGATGTAATAATGTTCTGTTGTGTTTTTAAGGTCATCAAGTCAGCGAGTCCACAATTTCTCTGCATTATTCTTTTTGGTTCAATATTAATGTATCTTGAGGTAAGATTTTGACTTTTAGATGTTATTGGACAGGAAGAGTGTTCACCGACGGACACCCAGTGACCCCTTCCCTTCCCAGAGTCGTCCAGGTGTCCAGACTTAAGTACTCTTCACTTCTTAATGACATATTTGATGTAGACTTAACATGCACATGGTCTCTAGCACGCCAGTGTCCTTTTCACAGATGATGTTAGTATTCTTTCAGTTTAGTTTTAGTGTTATTTAGATTTGTACTATCAGCTTCAGATGTTATTCTATATTTCTTATACCTTTTCATTGCTATTTCAAAGGGAAGCGCCTAGCATGGGACTTAGAGTCCCGTTCGCACTTTCCCCATTGGGTAGCGTAGATAGCATTTGTAATCTTTTTATTCTTATATGCCCAATAAATATGTAAATATAATATAAATACGTGACAGATGTGTCTAACCAAGGGACGTGTCTCTACAGGGGATTGCGTGACAGGGAAAAAAGCAGCAGACAGACTAGTTATTGTTCTTTAATATATTGTAGATTGTAGTCTTGTTCCCACAAGCCGAAGAAGTGCTCTGCACCGTTCGTTTGTGGTTACGTCACTTGGGGTTTGGTTTGGCTTACACATCACTACTTCTTAAGACGTGGAGGTGAGATCAGATGTTTTATTCTTTGATCGTCTATCAAGTGCTCTGTGAAAGTATAAGACTTCCTTATTCCAGGTAGAACGTTTTCGAAAAACATCCTGTTGTCAATCTGTATACTATAGAGCTGTTAAGTTCTGACGTATTTCCGGGTCCAACTGCTCACAAAAACCGCTAAAATAGAGCGAAAAATGTTTTCAATGAATAAACCTCCACCAGAAACAATTCAAACTTTGGACAAAAAATCCGGTCACGAAGAAAAAGTAAGAAAAATCTTTATAAAACTGCTTTTCGTTTTTGACCCGGAAGTTTTTTTTTTTATACGAGTGACGTCACACTTAACAGCTCTATAGAGCTCTTAACTTATGACGTATTTCCGGGTCTAACTGCTGACGAAAACACTAAAGGAAAGCGAAAAAAATTCTCAATGAACTAACCTTCACCTAAAATAATTAGAACTTTGGGTAAAAAATCTTGTCATGAAGATAAAGCTAGGAAATCTTTATAGAATTGCTTTTCGTTTTGGACCCGGAAGTCGTTTTCCCATACATTTGACGTCACACTTAAGAGCTCTCAGAGTGTTTTTGTGACCCGGAAATGCGTCACAACTTAAGAGCTCTTGGCTTTCGAAAGAAGGGACTGGAAGGGAAGAAAACTGAAGGACCGTGTGAAGGAGAACGAGAGATTTGACCCTCTTCAGTCTATACTTGTTTGTTCGACGTTGTGTTGGTGGATCCAATACTCCTGCTACAACCGAGATTTCTTTCTCTCTTTCTGTACTTTACTCTCAAAACTTAAACCCCTGTTACACGTAGTTTTTCTATAAACTTGAGCCGCGCGCAAAATAGTTCACGTTGCACAATCGTTTTTTCAGCGTGTATTTAAACACCCCCTCGTGCAACTTATTTTTCAAACATAAGAGTTGTACAAAAAATTGATTTGGTTTCTACTTTCTCAACAAATGTCCGAAAGTTGCAACGACAAAAAATACGTGTGACATGCTCGCGTGCAACTTAAATTTTTTTGCGCGCGGCTCAAGTTGCATGAAAAAAAATACGTGTAACAGCGGCTTTAGTTCACTTTGTTAATCCTCTACCGTCCAGAACTGATGATAAAAAATCCATATTGCGCATGTGCAGATGTGAGAAATTACCGAAGAGTTGATACATTATTGACGTTTCATTTAAAATTATGTGAAAAAAAACTTACAGCGTTGCTAGGCAACGGCGGGTACGTTCGCCATAGAAACCATTCATTTTTTTTTTCTCGAGAAAATCTTTGTTTCTTTAGTAGTTTTCTCCATTAGTGTTTGGTGAATTTGTTTTTCTCATGTGATAGAATTGCTGTAATATTCCGAGTAAAGTCAGCCCAGAAAATAAGGTTGACTGATCGTCACCTCCTGACTCGCCTCGCTCCCATACTGGCCGTGTACTTGGTTTACCTTCTGGCCTGGTCACTAGCGGGATCTAATAGAGTCCTGGAGCACAAAGACACCCAGGATCGCAAATTCTATGAGTGCGCAGTTGATTGGTGGGACCACGCAATATTGATCTGTAAGTACCTTGATTACTGTATTCAGCCAAAGTCGTTATTGATGCGCATGCGCGGTAAGAACAAAAGGGCTTGGGGTCGAGAATGATCTTTTAAGCTGATAAAACAGATTCCCTATTGCCTTGATACGACGTTTTTGTGTAAGTTGCTATAATGAGCTCGCATTAACGACATGATGCGACGCGCACATGAATAACAAAGACACAATGAATAGCCAGCACAGGCAGAATACCGCATGTCTTAGTTTTCTAGTCAAATTACATCCAAAGATTTTAATGATAGAGACTAGTAGATAACCTCAAATCCCACAACCCCCTCAAATCCGCCTGACCAGTGCTATGCATTGTACCTACTCATTTCCAATATCCTTTCATTTTGTAGTTGAAGTTATGTTCCTGTTGTGGGGGATTCGTCTATGTTACAACGTGCGCAAGGCACCGTCAGCATTCAACGAAAGCAAGTTCATCAGTTGGTCCATTTACAACATGTTTGTCGTGACTTTCTTCCTTAAAATTGCAAGGTAAGAGTGATGTCTTTGAATGTTGCTTGTTTATTGTGTGGGTTACCTGTGGTAATCTGAGTCTTAGTTTGGGCTACCTGTGGCTTGAATCTGAAAATAACTGAAATAACATCTTATTATTTTGCTTAATCATTTTTGCTTACTTGAGACGATTGAAGGTTTCTATTAAAATTAGCTGTTCTTGGTTGGGGAAAAGATTTTAAGAAAGAAAAATTAATAAGCTAATAATTGAATGAATAGTTCATTAATGAATCAATAAGTTATTTTTAATGAATGAATAACTGAGTTATCTAATCTTATAAAGTTGCCCTTCAGCAGCATGGCAGGGATAATACAGTTAGTTTTTTTTATCCAAGTGAGGTCTTTGCCGCTGTAAATCTTACGGTTGTTTACGGCGTCATCAGATAATTAGTGGACAGATAATCGAAATATTAGTGGCAAAGACCTCACTTAATTGGATAAAAAAAACTCGCTGTAGTGAATAAGTTATTCTGCCCTTCCTCCACCCTACTCCTTTCCCCTTTTCCCTATTCTACCCCACCCCCATCTACCCCCCTCTCCCCCTCCTCAGCTCCCGATCAAAACCGTATTAGCTGTCTATGAAGCAGTCACTTGATAAGTAATAAAATAGAATAAATAGCTTAATAGTATTTGCCAAATTCAAAGTATCAGCTAGTTATTTAGTTTTGATTCATTTAATTGGTGTTTTAAAAATTAACATTTCGTTTGCCAACGAATCCATTTTCTGTTTTCTCAATTTTGACCTACAAAACACAAACTTTCTATTTAGTATTTTTGCCAACTTTGTTCATGATATGTTAGTGCCTTCAATTTTCATCTTGTTTCCTGTGATTTATGAGGGCGGTGACCTCCTACCAGAGTATTTCCTTCCAACCCACTCCACCCAGCCACACCCACGTTACAACGCCCAAAACCCCCTACTATTCCTAGACATCCAACAGACAACATCCAACCCAGACCTTACTATTTGTATTCAGGCTATATTTTGTTGGCCACAATTAGGCGGTTACGTCTGGGTTTGGTCACCAAGCCTTTCCTGCCAACACAGGCAACCCATCACATGAGAAGTTAACTTCTTTGTTTCTTGTGCATTGATTGTTTAAAGTTTAGCTACCCTGGAAGAAAGTGAATAAATGCATGAAGGAAAGAACAAAAGAAAGAAAGAAAGAACGAGCGAACCGAACGAACGAACCGAATGAATGAATGAATGAATGAATGAATGAATGAATGAATGAATGAATGAATGAATGAATGAATGAATGAATGAATGAATGAATGAATGAATGAATGAATGAATGAATGAATGAATGAATGAATGAATGAATGAATGAATGAATGAATGAATGAATGAATGAATGAATGAATGAATGAATGAATGAATGAATGAATGAATGAATGAATGAATGAATGAATGAATGAATGAATGAATGAATGAATGAATGAATGAATGAATGAACGAATGAATGAATGAATGAACGAATGAATGAATGAATGAGAATGAATGAAGGAATGAATGAATTGATGTACCTTATTACATGAAATCGTCGCGACACTTTAATTTCGCGATTTTGAGAAAAAATAACATTCTTGATCACTTTAAATTCGCGATTTCATTGAATAAATAGTTATTCATAATTTGTTTCAAAATACCCATAAATTCCTTTAGAAAACTTACTAGTTCCTTGGTTTTGACTTTAGCATATTGAATACTTGTTCCAATCATTCATTGTTGATCAGGATCAATAGGCGCTAGTACTTGTTTCTCAGTAACAACGTCTTCTATCCATGCTTTTGAATGCTCATGAAATTCTTTCTACTTTCTCAAAAATGGAGGATCACTTAATTTTCGCGACATTTTAATTTCGCGATTTTTTCGAAATTGCGAAAATCGCGTAAATAAAGTGTCTCGAAAATGTCATGCAAGGTATTGATGAATAAACGCCGAGTAGATAATAGGAATATATGAAAGAACATGAAAATTTGAATGATCGAGGAGAAGTCAGTGTATAGATGTATAAATAAATAAAAGAATAAATAAAAAAAACCCTGAACGACTAAATAAATAATAAATAAATGAATAACTAACAAACAAAGAAATCAAGGTAAGCAAATTAAAACGAGGGAAGTTGGAAGTCAAAATATCAATTTAAAACGACGCTAATACAGAAATCAGTGGTGCCATTGTTGGAAGTCAAAACCAATATACCTATATCTCGTAATTCACCGGACAAACAAACCGAACTACTGCTTGGCATCGATAATAATATCCATTCAAAGCAGATAACTATAGAAAGGGCGAAGGAAATCCCTTGCAAAAGGATGTCTCGTAAAAGCCGACCGGACGAACGTTTTCGATAGCACTAAACTTGTCGATTCTTCCTCTCGCTCAAACACGTACAAAATCCTCCAAATAGCTTGATATTTTCAACTGTTACAATATTATTCTTTTTTTCCCCTCCGAATTTAACGTGAATCTATTTTGTGGGGTAACTTTGTGTGCTAGAAACTAAAAGTAATTTTCATTTTCTCGTTGGCGGACTTCAAAAGACGTTCGCCGTGAGATAAAAAAAGATTCATGTGTTGTTGAAGACGTGCATTATCGACTTTGTATCTAAATAAAGTATAATTTCTGTCACCTGACAAGGTTATTTATTATCAACATTGATAGTAGATAGCATTATGTTTATCAACAAGCACAAAAACCGACAGGAATATTTCACTGATAAAACACGAAAACACTGTCAAAACATAAGCGTTTCAAAATATTTAATTTCAAATTACGACTTAAAGTGAAATTTTTTTTTTAAAGTTCATAACCCCGCCGGTTTTATTTTTGTCTTTTTGTGAGTATATATTACGTGGAAAAGTGAAATGTTATGAAGCAGGCAGTCGTCATAATCACGATGTCCTTGGTCAACTTTCCCTCGTCTGTTTTCGATTATCTCAGCCAGTCCAGAACAAACTCGTCCTCTTAACCCCTTGGGCTATATTTACACTAGCTCAGCTCTAAATTTAAATGTTATATTTAGTGTGTGACATCCGCAGTGACCCTGACCTTGAGATATCGTATCTGCCATCTCTATCATAAGTTCGGCTTTCAAGTACTTTTAACTCGCCCTGATTCCTGTTAGCTTTCATCTAGCCATGAAGAGATTTCCAATCTCCAATCACTTGAATGTGAATCCAATCAGAAGATCAACGTCAAGATAAATACCATTTTTAATTACTTTGTAATTTTCTAAAACGACACTTGTTTTTTCTCTGTTTCTGTTTCTCCGTGGCAAGCTTCAGTCATTGAAATCACAGAAGACACAAAGCTTCTGACTGCGTGTGTTAGTTTTGTTCCAGCGGGAGTGTCGTGATGTAAACGAGCTCGAATCCCCTACAGCCTAATGCTTTTAGAAATTGTTTTCCTCAAAAAGGAATGGTTTTAAGTGAGGGACACTATGATGCCGTGAATGATTAACTCCTTCGTCATTTCTGTAAAAAACACGCGAGTATCTTAGCAACAGACAGTAAAAAGAGACGAGATTTCTGACTCACGATCTATGATCATGAAAGAAAGACGTTGCAAAAATACATTTTCATTCCACTTAATACGACTTCTTTTTGGTAGGAGTTGCTGCTTTGACCAATCCTGGTATATGAGTCATTTTTCCCATTTACGGTGAACTAAAGATCGTCAAATCCCACAAGCTGATATTTTTTCCTTTACCCATTTTTTCTCCCTTACACTTTCTCTCGGCGTAGGTTCTGTTTCATTTCAGATAAAATCCATGGAAAATTTCATGGAAAAGTTAAAAACAAAAAACCTGGAACTCTTGAAGGTGAGGCAAAAAAATGGTGTAGGAAAAATAGAGGTGCCTCGTGAATAGCTTTTTTATAGTGAAAAAATCGCCTCCAGAATTCTGGCTGTGCCTTTGAGGCAAAATGAAAGAGGAAAAAAATGGTCATCCTTAAACCATCCTAGAGGCATAGAACATACTCGGGATTTAAGCATGAGAGACGGACTGAGTCCCGCTGGTTTCTCAAGAATTATTCAAAATCAATGTCCTTGAAAATTTTCCTTGTTTTGAAAGAGGTATTTTATAAATAGCACTTATTTTCTATTCTAAGACGCCATCACCATTTTTACTTTTGTGTTTTTCATTGTTTGGGCTTCCTGTGCGATGACTCATTCGTGAAATAAAAATTTTAAGTAAATACAGAACGATTTTAATTTTTAGGTAAATAATGATAGTTATGATAGAAGCGAATGATGAGTATTTGAGCTATGATACGTGTAATCTATCATGCTGGCGAGCCAGATAAATAAGGAAAATCAGCACAGGCTGAAATAATAATTTCAAAATTTGTGACGTGGAAAGTATAAAGAGAATTGTTTGTTTTGCTACGAATCGCTAAAGCTCACTCACGAATTATACGTGTCGTGATTCCTTTGTCGGGTCCGTTTATCCGGGTTTGGAATTACAATTTTAAGCTTTAAATAACTCTTCTGGAAGTCCCTTTGTGCCGCACAAACTGTTCGCTGAAGTAATCATTGTTTTTATGTGAAAGTATTATCGTTAAGTTGGCTTATACTCTTCGGTCGTTAATGAGTTTCCTGAGTTGATGATGGTCGACTGTTTTACCAATAAAACCATTCGAAAGTACTTCAAACTAGCACGTAAATACCCAGGTATTGTGTTCGTACCAGTTGGTTTTACGAATCGAAACCGAATCATGATCACGAAACTGCCTCGAGCGTCACAGAATCCGTTGACATTTGTCATCGCTTTTTTAAAACGATCAATAAAGCTGTGAGTAAATACAAGACAACTGCTCGAAAATGGAGAATTAATTAAAGCTAAATACTGAATGAGGTATCAATGAAATCATTTCTGACTAATCAAACATGTTATGAATCAAGTATTTATGGGGGCTGGCTGAAGTGAAAACCGGCTCCCACTGGATCTCAAAGAACTAAGATTGAGGTTGGAATCCCAACTTTACCATAAGGCGAAGCGTGAGGTTTTCTTGAGCACTTCACACGTTTATCCGGTGAAAATTTTACGAACAGAGAACTTTGAAAGGTTTTTATTTCAACATTTAAAACTGTGAATGTGTTTGACGTCTGGCTTCGATGGGAATCACCCAACTTTATAACATCATGACAAGGTTTCCGTGACTGAAGATGCTAACGTGACGGATGACGTCATCGGGTCACATCTAGTTCGTGATACGCCAGGCATGTACAAGTGGTTGTGACGTCAATGTTTCCTGACGGGATGTCTAGAAGTGTGACTCTTTCGCAAGAGCTGCCAACGATGTACACGTATATAAAGCCTGTGATGTCAAAGTAGACGCATTCGACGAATTCAGTTTCAATACTACCAGAACGGGAGGCCAAATCAAGCCGGGAGTAAAACCCGAACGAACACAAATTGGATTTGACAGAATTCAGGAGCCATTGGAGAAATTATATGTTTACCCCAAAGACAGCTCACAAGACCCGTAGCGATGGGAAAGGTAGGTAAGCGAGCAGGAAAAATATTTGTTGTGGTTTTATAGCTTTCACGTTTCGAAAACTAATTTTGGTATCATCTGTTCTGGATGTGTACTAAGAAAGATGAACCCAAAATGTTGAAGCATTCAAAATTATTTCCAAAATCCTTGTAGTAAATATTCAGTCTGATTGTAAATCGAAATATTAATTTAGTTCTACGCGCGTGGTGTTCGTGCATAGTTCGATTCATACGCCATTCAATAAGGTTTCCTTCTTTTTGGCGTCATCGGTAGATACACCCAAGAAGTTTGGATCAAAGATCAAAGGTTTTAGAAAATCTCAAAGATAAAAGAACCTCTACCAGTCTACTCCAGTGAACTGTTTATTGTTACATTTCACGATGAGATAGCGGTTTAAGTTTCTACTCAAATCACCGGGAAATATGATATATTATTTGTTATTCTTTCCTGGCCTTGAATTGTGAATTGATTCTAAAATAGCCATAGAAATGTTGATTTGAATTTTATAATTGGTATAACATATGTCAGTTGAAAGAGAAATCCGACAGGCGATCTTGGATGTGTATATGAATATTTAGTAGTTCACCACATGATGGTCCAATGAAACCTAAAAATAGATTTCGATTGATCTATTTGTTTGACGTCATATTTGTGGTTAATTATTAATGTAGACCATGTATTCCTACCTCTAGCTCGCTTTACTCGGGAAAGCAAGGCATAAGGCAGCTCACTCCAAGACCATGTGTTTCACCATAGGTTTGACTCTATTTTTCTTTGTCATTTCATAGATGTTTGAATGCTTTAAAGCCAGCATTATGGGATGTTTTCCATCTCGGCAAAGATCCTCGGAGGGTTCAGTGACAGAAGATCCTTCAGAAACACGTACAGGAGGCTCGTCGGAGGACTCCAAGAAAAATGCTAAGCCGAATCTAACTCCTACGGTTCAAATGGTCAATGATGAGACCCTTAGATTACTACAAGAGATTGGCGAACTCAAAGTATTCAACACAGCTAACACGGACTGTAAGAAAAATTTAGCTGTTCATCATGATATTATGTTGGCATTAGAAAATCCAAAATCCGTAGGAAACGCTACGAACTCACCGGCCGAACTGGTGGCGGCGAACGTAAAATAACATAGCCATTTGCTCTATCGATTTTCAGTTTGGAAAACCTATCAACGTTGTACATTTCGAAAAATGCAGAGAATTCTTGCTCTAGAGAAGGACGACTATGCGACCAACTGCTATTTTCAAGCGCTCAGTTAAGCCAAACGCTTGACTCGTTCCTGAATCGTTATTTCCCGAGGTTAGCTGGATAGTGAGGTGAATCGAATGTACGAACCTACGGGCCCGACTGCCAAAGGTTGATTCCCAAGAAATAGGCCTAGTCTATCCTGACGGTTGGAGGAGGGATTGTTTTAGTTGTCCGCGGTTCGTTCAAGGTTTTGCGGCCTTGTAATGGCGACCAAACAAAATCATCCGAGTAAAATGTATTTGTGAGCCGTCCATCGAGTGATCACCGTTTGGAACTGTACATTTGGCGTTCGAACACGACTAAATACCGACTTGCATATGATCATTTAGACCAAAGAAAATAAACAGAAAATACTGGGAAAATAGAAGGAAGAGAATACGACGGTTTGTTATCGTAGGTGTGCGGGAATCGACGAAGGATTAAATCCTACAAGGGAATGAAATTGATGTGAATGAAGTGGCAAACTGACTGTGAAACGAGTACTTATTTGACCCGCGTTCGCGGTGTGGTTTAATATTAAGATATAATGACGACCACATCGCTGTTAAGCACTGAGAGAAAAAAGAACAGCGAAATTAATCGAATAAATCAAGGGGAAAATTATCCAGAAGAATGACTGGGCGACTTAAGCAAGATGTAAATAAGGCTTGTATGGTCCATTCATAAATATTCAAATGTCACATTTCATGTTTACCTTGGTGAACACACGCTCTTACATATGGAGCTTTACCCGCCTTTGCACTAAATTGGACGCGAAAAATCAACTTGTTACCGATAAACAATCAAACGAAGGGAATGGCTATAATATCGTGGCTTTTTCCTAAGGACAAGGAGTGTAGATGGATGAAAATAATTTTCCATATATTAAATTTCTCGAGCGAGGCACAGTAATATCGTCCGTCCAGTCTAACGTGTATCTATCTATCTTCATTTCATCAACGTGGTAATTTCCTTCTTTTTAAGCTCTATAAGAAACAGAAAGAAAACAGAATGAAGGAAATTTGGGTTTACGAAGACAGTGTAAATTTTTTTGGGAGAAATGCTTTTTCAAAATTTCGTGTTTCTCAAGAAAATTAGAGTCAAAATGATGACTGACGTCATCAGAGCAGAGAATCCAAAAATTAGCATCACTAAAGAATGACGATTAGAAGAAATTGCAAAACATTTACATCTTGCCTACCAAATTTATAACTCTATTTATATACTATAAGAGAAATAAGGGCAAAAAAAGGCCAAAATTATCCTGTAAATAGTAGTTAAAGTAAAAGTAGTAAACAGCAGAAAAAAGCATAGTATAGCAATATATATATATATAGATAAAGACGGTAAAGTATACGTAGTACTAGCTAGATTATCCACGTCTAAAGAAAAATTCCAACTACTACTACAACTATACTCCTAGTTCTTATAATTCCTATGATTTATCCATATGAAAAATGAAATAAAATTTACTATTTATTTATCAATCATGGATTGGTCTTTTGGATATTAACTTGTATTGTGAACTGCTGATAATTCGTAACTTCTAGCGAAGAAAGAAATTGAGATTTGGCGCTATATTTTTATGTTACCTTCTTAAAATGTATATTAAAAACACTGAATTCAAATCAGACGATTTTTTTTTTTTTTAAACTGATAACGTCTTTGAGTGACAGTAGGGAATCATGCCAATTTGTTGTACATCTTTAGCCAGCCTTAACTTAACGAAGCATTTAGCTTACAGGTGCAGAAGCCTGTTCACTGTGAAAACATGGATAAAACGTTAACCAGGCTATTCATCTAAGATTATAATACTCCAAAATGCGTGAATTATACCAACGACCATGAATGCAAAAACCCTCGTTTTATTTCTAGTAAAATGAGCTGATATTTTTTCATATTTAATCGTACTCGTGAATAACAATACTAAGACGAAAGAGCAGTCTTCGCCACAGTTACCACTTTGCTCAGTAAGTTTGCAGTTTCGTTCTAGCCATTGCATGAGTTTAAAAATCTTCCCTATCTCTAAAATCGCTTTTTGTGGAAAAAAAATGTTGTATACGGAAAGGTTATACTAGCTTAGGATAAAGGAAAGACGACTACGACTGACTACCTCGACATGTTAGCATAATTCTAAATTCAATAGTCTAATCTTTCAATCATAAAAATGAAGGATTGGCTTTAATTAGTCTAATTTAACTTCTAAACTTGTGGCTTTCCTTCATGAGGATTCGAGACAAAGTTACTGGGTATTTAGTACACAGTGAATAAAAAAAACACATTTTGATAGAGTGGAAAAAAGGGTGGAATAGGAAAAAATGGATGAAAAAGGATTGGAAACTGAACGTATGAAGAACAGCTTTTTGGAAAAAAATTAGATTAAGACATAGTAAGTAAAGAAGTCGAGAAAAATGATTGAAAAATGCTCGGAAAAATTAGAAGTTGAAAATAAAATGAACGTACAGTAAGACGGCAAAGAAATATGACACTCAAATTGTGAGTGAAAATGGATATCCGACTGAGAACTGAAAGAAAATGGAAATGAGAATGAAAAAAAAAACTAATGAAATATAAAAGTGGGATGTACCATACCACCTCGTCTTATTAACTGTAGTACTCATTACTGACTTATTCCTTGTGTTCCAATGAAGGTCGAATTTAATGAATAGAGGGTTTTTTATTAAGTCTATGGCTGGACACACGTCATCTTATTTCATTCGATTTACTATTAGAATGACACGACGTACACAGAACAGGTGTGAAGTGTTGGCAGCATTCAAAGCATTATTACTGAAACACCTTTGAAGTTAAAAATATTTCTAGGAAGTGAGAATATAGTGTTGGGTGATTGTAATGTGAGAAAAAAATATTAAATTCTTTACAGTCAATTCTTTGAAAAGCCATTCCTGTGCTGCGGCATTCTGGAGGGCGCTTTCGGCCGTGCGTCAAGTCACAAATATAAAACTGACCACAGCTATTACGAAATATATAATGACGAAAGTGGACCGCGTAGCTTTAGAAAGAAAAAGATGTGTAAATATAGGTTGCAATGCTAAAGAAACCAAACAAGCATTGCTCTTAGCCGAAAAACGTCGGTGAAAATTGATAACCGAAATTGATGGCATTTGAACCTACAGCCCTCGGATTAGGGTCAGACTTGCAAGTGGTCCGTGGTAATAGACCTTTTCTGTTTGGGCGTAATGTACATGTTTTTCCATTCCACACACGTGTCATTCTATTGAGAAAAAGATTCTTTGTTTGAGTTGTATCCATATTCATGTAACCGTTAAACAAAGAAATGATACTCTAGGGAATGACGTGTGGTCTGAAATGTGAAAACGTTACGCCAAAGCTAAAAAAAAACTATATGATAGTACGGCAGATAGTAGGTCAAGGTATGTGAATGGCGTAGCACTAGAAAGGAATATATAGATTTGTATAAAGGTACGCTGTGGTGCTAAAGAGTTTTTAAAGAGTTCTTTAGCAATACACTGTATACCTGTGCATATCTGTCTTAAATATTCTTTTTAAGTCACCAAATGTCTATCCTGAAGAACAAAAAAAAAGATTAATTCTTAATGAAGGCAGAGACTAAATTTCTATAGTACCCATTTCAATTAAGTTCCAAAAATAACCTAATAAGCAGCCTAGCTTAGTAGAATGTGAACACTATGCATTAATGTTTTGCTCTTCTGAGTTCGCACTGAGCAAATGCATTTGCGCGAAAACTTGCTCTCCAATGGCTTCCATAAACTCTCCACCAATCAGAATCACAAAAACGCAAACCATCCAACCAGAATGCTTAGATACGAAAGCCATTTGATAGTCACGTTGACTGAAAATTCGTCATCAACTTCTGAAAATTCATAGACATTCAGTTTTTTGTCTTTTTGTGCTTAATGGACAAATTGAATTTTTTCCTTATAAACGATAATCTTTTTAATCCTAACATAAAGAACGAGGTATGCTGTTGATAATGAAGAAAGAAAAAAGTTAAGGTTTGTTTAACAGACGTTGTTTTGGCATAAGGTTTTCCTATGCCAGACATCTTTGAAGTGAGATTCTTACTCTTTGGAATAAAAAAATTCATGAAAATAATCTCCTGTTCACAAACCTTCATTAACTTTTATCCAACGTCGTTATTTATTCTGCCATTTTGTATTTTTTTGCAAAAATTGTTTCGAACATGAGATAAACAGGAAATGTTTAGGGAGATATCTCGTATTCCCCAGAACTGAGAAATGTGGGACTTCTACTGAATTATAACAGAGATCTTCCTCACTCTTCTTCTCCAAATATTCGTGTTTCCATATTATTGATAATTTTTTACGAAATAAGCCCTAAATGTGCAAAAAATTATATTTTATTTCCTACCAAGATGAAAGAAGAGGCTCTGAGTGACTACATAGTTGTCAAAAAAAATTCCCTACTCATCTCTGGGACTTTCGCCATCACAGCTCTTGAATATGGCTAATCTGTTTATTTTAGCATATTTTAATAAAGGTATTTTTTACTCGTTGAATCTATAATCTTTCCATACCATCTGTTCACAGGGTGAGGTTTATAATGATCGTTTAACCAGCTCTAAAATTACATAATAGTTTACACATTGATTAAGCAAAAGCATCTTAAATATCTTTAATTAAAATAAACCAGCAAGCAGACTCGCTTAAAAGTAACAAGGTACAAATACACTTTTTTACGGTTCCTTTCAGTGACCACGAATAACAGTTCCAAGTCAAGGCTGGAGTTGCTGCGCATGATAAATTATAGTTTTTCTATGCGCAGCAACTCTAAACTCGAGCTCGTCTTGAAACTATTATTCGTGGTCACTGAACGGAACTTTATAAAGGTATATTCTTTTGTGGGAGGTAGTCCTTAGCACTTTTATTAATGCCAAACTTGCACGAAATTGCTTTCCCTTATCAAGCTAGCGTGACAGTATATGTATTTGATTTCTCTAAGGAAAACGAGTTTATTATCATCGATAAAAGTAAGATTGCAAAGTTTTGTAAAGATTGCCCTTAAACTGACGAGGATATGAATTTTTGAAACTAAGCATTTTTGCAAAGAAATTTATGTAATTTGCCTCGTTACCAGGTTGGACAAATACATTTCTTGGCGAAATATCCACAAAAATTATCCTTTCGAAAATTCAGTCATATATATCTTTGTCATTTTAGGGGAAATTTTTACGAATTTTTCCCCCTGGTATATCAAATATCTTCCAATGTAACGCTAGCGTGATGATAAACTTGTCGAAAGAATACGTTAAAAGTTCATATTAATCCTGCATTGAATGGGAATTCAGAATTTGATTTTTGTGGAGGGAGGAAAACCCTCGAAGCACAGGAGAGAACCAACTAGAAACTCTACTCACATACGACACTGAACCCGAGACGTGACTCGAACCCGGGTCTCTGGTGAGAGGCGAGCGTTCTCAGTCACCGCTACGCCACCCGTTCTTCCCTCTCTTCGTCATTTGCCAAAAAAAATAGCCATTTTATTAGTCTTATTTATGCTTCGTGATGTGTGTTGTGATTTCGATTAGAGGAGTATATGAATTGTAAGTGAGGAAAACCATGTTTATAACTACTTGAGGGGGTGAGGGGTGCTCAAAAATATTCTTTTAAAAGAACAAGAATAGCTATCAAAAGAAATTTATTCCTTTTGCAGCCGCTCACGATCGCATGCTGATGCCAAATGAATTGAGCTCACAGTCAGCTTGGAGAAGCCAATGCTGAAATCTCGCGGAAATACTTAGTATTCATGGATCAAATTCATAGTATAAGTTAGAAAAGTAACAATTTATAGGATAAAATAGCAATAGTATGACAAGATGGCTTTTATTTAGAGAACATTTTGAAGAGTTATACTTACGATTAATTATTATTATCATTATTATTATTATAATTATTATAATTATAATTATGATTATCATAATTATTTTCATCATTATTGTTGTTATTATTAACGTTAATAATAACATTATGACGTTAAATTTATTTTAACCAATCACCTGCTGATTCAAATCAGGTCAGCCGCATTTTCAATATTCCAAAAATTTTCAATTTTTCTATTTAAACATATGTTTTCTCTGTGCTTTCTTCAAGAGCCGATAAACGGCTCATCGAGGAAGATCACACTAAATAATTATTTACAATATTTATGGAGTACTAGAAAATTATTATAGAAACATAACAAAGAACGAGTACAAATACAAAACTTGATAAGCATGCAGTTCTCCCAGGCCTTCTCCCAGACCTTCTCCCAGCACTAGAGTTTTCTCCGAGAAGGGTCCTGGGTATTAAGCTAGCCTGCCTCAAGTTCAAGGGAGCATGGCAGAAATAAACCATTGACTGGTCTTCCTGTGGTGTTGACCTATGCTGATGAATCCAGTTTTCCACGAAAAATGCACTGTGTGCTCACGTAAAAATCAAAGCTGGCGGTGCACATAAAATTATTTGTATCATCCGCCAAATTTAAACAAATGAGCCCGCGCGCTTTTAATGAAAACCGCATTAGCGGTCAATACCACAGGAAACCCGCGCGCTTATACGCGTCAATATCGTAGAAAGACCAGTCAATTAATATAGTTCTGCCTTGCTTCCTGGCTTGGATTCGCTCAAAATCTTAATTGAGAAAATATTTGATTGGTTTTCTTTTCCAGGTTATTCATTACAAGTGTTGCTGGTCCAGACATGAACTATCTGATCGAGTTCTTCCGTGTTCAGTTCACTGTGTCTCTGTTAATAGGACTGGTGTTTATTCCTAAGGTAAGACTCAGTAAACTGCAGCAATCAGACTTCTTAACCCATGGTAACCCTTTTACTTTCCCTGGAGGTGTGATATGAGTTTGCTAAAACGCGAGGACCTCAAAAAACAGTAGCATGCTATGCAAGTGGCTGGTGGCTGGTGTGGTGGTGTGGTGTGGTGTGGTGTGGTGTGGTGTGGTGTGGTGTGGTGTGGTGTGGTGTGGTGTGGTGTGGTGTGGTGTGGTGTGGTGTGGTGTGGTGTGGTGTGGTGTGGTGTGGTGTGGTGTGGTGTGGTGTGGTGTGGTGTGGTGTGGTGTGGTGTGGTGTGGTGTGGTGTGGTGTGGTGTGGTGTGGTGTGGTGTGGTGTGGTGTGGTGTGGTGTGGTGTGGTGTGGTGTGGTGTGGTGTGGTGTGGTGTGGTGTGGTGTGGTGTGGTGTGGTGTGGTGTGGTGTGGTGTGGTGTGGTGTGGTGTGGTGTGGTGTGGTGTGGTGTGGTGTGGTGTGGTGTGGTGTGGTGTGGTGTGGTGTGGTGTGGTGTGGTGTGGTGTGGTGTGGTGTGGTGTGGTGTGGTGTGGTGTGGTGTGGTGTGGTGTGGTGTGGTGTGGTGTGGTGTGGTGTGGTGTGGTGTGGTGTGGTGTGGTGTGGTGTGGTGTGGTGTGGTGTGGTGTGGTGTGGTGTGGTGTGGTGTGGTGTGGTGTGGTGTGGTGTGGTGTGGTGTGGTGTGGTGCGCAGAAGCCGGGGGGCCCGTACTCCCTCCCCCAGTTTTCACAGACTGGGGGAGGGGGTACGGGCCCCCCGGCTTCTGCGCACGTACGGAAAATAGATTCTATTTTTTTTGTGATCACGCTTGTTGCTTTGTGCCCCCCTCCCCCCAAGTTTCTCAAGGCTTACTACGGCCTTGCAACAGAATCGTCAGCTTGCGTCAGTTTGTGTTAGTACTCCATTTAGTGTTAGTCTCTCTTACTCGGCTTTGATTTTGTGTAGAATATTCATGTGTTTTAGTGAAGATCGGTGGAAGTGATTGTATTGTTGAAGTAATGCATTCTTTATATATTCTGGCACTGAAATGAGGCTAACCATGATAAAGTGAGCCTGTCATCAAGGAACACAGCGGTAAAGCACAAAGTTTCAACGTGGTCTGACTCAGAGTATGTTGTCTAGATTTTTAGAATTATCAAAGGACGAGGTGACATGTTTGACACGAGCGGAAAAATTGCGTCGATTAAAGGAGCAGCACTGAACATGCGGAACATGACCAGGGGTGTGAGCTCTGAAGGAACTGTTAACATTGCGCAGGAAAATGATGACTTAAAGGCAAGTAATTGATCATCATTTTTTTACCCATTCATCATCATCCTCATCATCAGCAGCAGCAGCAGCATCAGCATCATCATCATCATCAGCAGCATCATCATCAGCATCATCATCATCAGCATCATCATCATCAGCATCATCATCAGCATCATTATCATTATCAGCAGCATCATTATCATCCTCATCAGCATCATCATCAGCATCATCATCATCAGCATCATCATCATCAGCATCATCATCAGCATCATCATCATCATCAGCAGCATCATCATCATCATCATCATCAGCATTATCATCATCATCAGCAGCATCATCATCATCAGCATCATCATCATCATCAGCATCATCAGCAGCATCAGCATCGTCATTATCATAATCATCATCATCATCGTCGCCATCACCATAATAAATTCAGCACTATCATCATCTCTATCATCATATTTCATTAATCATCATCATCATAGCCTGAGAAATTAAAACAGACGTCCTTTCGCTCATCGCCTCAATCATCACTATCATCATATCTTGATTAATCATCGATCAGGATCCGTAGTGCGTGTTGCTTGTCATTCGAAAACTACATTTCACTTCCCTGTGTCACATTTTTGCTACTAATTACCTTATCTTATTAAATTCGTAATTTATCATGTCTTCCTCCCTCCCCTCCCCAACCACATTTTCCACCTTTCCCGAATTCGATTGATTGAACACAGAACATATTCAAGGCGAGGCTGGAGTAGATAAATGCAGTAAATATATGGATTTAAAAACTCCAGCATGGACTTGCATTTGTTGTTCTGTGGTCAGTCAAGCGAATTCGGGAAAGAGCTTGACTTAACTGATAACTGATGATATAGCTGTTGTTCTGTTTTAGGAAGAAATCCGTAAGCTGTACTCGCAGCTTGAACAGATCAAGACAACAAACATGGAAGCTGGCAACCGCCATTTGTCCAAGTCCACGTCGAATATTTACGATACAAGTGCCTCATTCTCTCACCTTGGAACAAGTTTTGCAAATCCAAATGCCACGCCCAGGAGAAGCAGAAGAAATCAACGCCTTTCCCCTGCCGCGGAACTCGCTAGTGACTTCGTCTAACATCATTCATACATTTCATTTCGTATATGAGTGAGAAACGACACGGCAAATTTGTAGCCGTACTTTAGCCGTACCGCATCTTACCTTAACCTTGACGCGCGTTGTGATTGGATGAATTCCTGGAAGACAATAGGAAACCATTTCAATGTTACGGCATGTCGCGATTCCGTTTAGGTTGAGCAAGTCGGTATCGTGTGTTTCTAACTCATACAAAAACGGCTCTAACTACTGTCCTTCCTTTTGATATTCTTAATCTTTAGTTGTCTTTGGCTTTATGAACATGTAGATATTTGAACGTGATTCAGTGGAGTAAATCTACGAAACATCTAATTGTAATTTTTTATTTCCCTTCCACTTTTATCAGACTGACCAGTATCTTGGACCTTTGGAATCAGTGTTCTAGAACGTCACAGTTCTCCCATTTTTGATAAGTTTTTTTGAGGGCAATGCTTATTTACAGTCGATCGAGATTACGTGCTTTTCCCAAAAACCTTCGAATTTTATCCTGAAAATGTTGGAGGAAAACCAAAGAACCCGGAGAAAACCCTAGGATCAAGGAATAGACCAAGCAAAATCGACTTGCGTGATGTCGAGTCCAGGAATCGAATCCAAAACCCCAGTGATGAAGTGAATGCATACCCCTATGACACCCTTATATCTCATCTTCACCGGCTTCACTGTGTTCTTTCTATGTCTTTCCCAGGCTTCTTTAATACACTCTCTGTCGTCTCCCAGCCGGCACATGCTGTTCAGTGGTCATGATCTGTCAATATATAGCGTTTAAGTGTGACGTGTGACGTGTTACGTGTGACGTGTGACGTCAATCGTATTAAAAAAAAATCCGACTTCCTGTTCCAAAACGAAAAGCAGTTCTATAAAGATTTTTCTTACTTTTTCTTCAAGAAGGGATTTGTTCAGTCCAAAATCCAAATTCTTTCTGCTGGAACATCAAGACCATCCTTCGCTTTATTTTAGCGGTTTTAGTGAGAAGCTGGATCCGAAAATACGTCACAACTTAAAAGACGTCATTTCCGATACCTTGGGGTGTGTTTGATATCATTACCATTGTAATATGATTATTTAATTATTACTACTAGACTGCTAGTCTCTTAAATGTTTACGAAAAGTTACTTTAATTACAAGTTCATATCTCTGACTATATTATTCCAAGGATTCTTTGTGCTCGTATCATGTCTTCCCTGACACAGACGCTGGATTTGATCCCCGTTGGAAGGGGGTGGGGGATTTTATCTCCTTTGACCGCTGCGCTTTTGTTGAGCCTGTCTGTGCTCAGTAAACGAGTCATTCAACAAGTACAAAATATTTTGTTTTATGCCGCTGCTTGTTCGTTCTATTTCGCTGGTTATATTATTGATAACTTTCTTCAGTATTCTTGGTTCATCAGTCAAGCTTATAGACCGTTTTCACGTGACGTCAGAGCGGCCATCTTGGTGTACCTAAACAATACGTTTTCTATCCTCCGGGAATTGAACTCTATTTTTATGCGACAAACTGTTCTATTGTTTGATACACCAATATGCCCACCTTGTCACGTGGCTGAAAACGATTAGCAGGTTTAGTAGTTCAGTTGGTTAGTCAGCGCGGTCTTCGGAGCTAGAGGTCAACGGTCTATATATTTCGACTTTAATTTTCTCTGTTCTATGTCACGGCTTTAGCTTTACATACCCGTAATAAGGAGCACTAGTTTGAGGGGTATAAAGGGCGCATCTTTATTCCAACGCCTTAGACATTAGCCTGCGTAGCGGCCCACTGCAGGTGAGGGGTCGGGGGATTGGGGAAGAGAGGGGAAAGAGAAGGTCTCACTTCCCCAATCCCCCGACCCCTCACCAGAGGGCTGCTACGCAGGCTACTTAGGCATGGGCCCCCTGCGTTAAGGAGTAAATCGATATGCTTTTGCCGCGCCTTTTGCAACAAAGACGGACAGACATGCAGACAGACAGACAGACAGACAGACAGACAGACGGACAGATAGACGAGCGGAACCCTAACCCTAAGCGGAATTGAAGAATGGATGTCTGTGGGTGTACAGAACGTATCCTGTCTTCGCTCATATCATCAGTTTTGCTTCAAAGTTTTCCTATAATCATGGCCTAGGTTTTCTATTGGCTCTTTAGATCTGCATACATCATGATTATTGCCTGACTCAAGGGTTAACCCCAGGGTTACTTACTTAGACCATTACGTGATTTAATTCCGCTCTATCCATTCATGTTTATTCATTTATTTCAAATAACCATAACAACGAAGATTACGAGCACGGAAACTGATCACCAAGCGTGTCACTCCTCCCGAGGGGGTGTTGGAGGGGCGGTCAAATTAACGCGTACGATTTAGAAAACATGTGATTGTATATTAGTCATACTCGTGCATATTTCTATGCTGATAAAACCCCTTTACAGAATCATTGAATGAATATACATATATATGATTTATTTTATTTTATTTTGAGCACACTTCAAATGTTGTTTTCCCCCACCCTCCAAAGTAGAAAAAATTGTCCACGAGACATGATTACTGTGTGACAAATGATCTCTTGGATATTGTGGATAATTTACGCATGGTTGGTGTTAAATCAAATAACAAGTTCTAACTTCTTAGCTCGAGCTGCAGTTCCTTATCAGCACAAGCAAACGATTATTCAGCCGAAGTGGCAGGCATCCTCGATGTTTCCCCCCAAAACATCCCAAAACATGCAGGTTTTAAGCTATTCTCGAGCGAAATTGTCTCAAAATTGGATTCACGATTCGTCGGACATAATATTTAGAATGTAAGTGCTTGTTTTTATATAGTATTCTTTTGTCTCGTATTTCATATTAATCATTGTATTTGCTATTCTTTTTTTCTCACAGAACCATAAGCTAACCAAAACCCGTCATATCCCATGACATCTCATTCAATCAAAGACTGTATTTCTCTCCTCAAATCTCAAACTGCTGCCCACCAAGCTCCTAAAGTATTTGACTTCTTGCAAGACTTTGAGGAGTCGGGCTTCGACCCATTGCTTGGGACAATTTCCAACCTTTTGGAAAGAGAGACAGTCCCACACGTCTTAAGCTTCTTGAGGACTTTTAGAGTTCTGGATGTATCTGACTGCGAGCTAATAACAAATAGAAATGTCTACAAAACGACCCAAGAGGAAATAATTGCTTTGGTGGACAGCTTGAATACGAAAGGGCCCCATGCATACTGGTTCTTTGTACACGCAATGGAGCGACTAAATCAAGACTTTTTCATCCAAATGCATGGAAAACTTGTTTGTTGTGGTAAGCAATCTTTAATGATTTTCTCTTTTATTCGTTTCTTTGCACTTAGAAGTCAGTCTTATTAATTTGTTACTGGGATTTTTTATTTCAAATCACTCAGTTTATTATGCATTCACTCGCCATCAAACAGCGAAGCTGCAATACAAATGACGTCAATAAAAGTCAAGGAACAGAATTATCACAATTACTCAATTAACATGTATGATTGTTTGCGACTTTTTCTTAATTTATTTTTTCTATAAAAATGGTTTAATAAACATGACAAACCTTGGCTCATGCATGCGAAACTAGCGGATGGTATCTATAAAAGAACTGCAAGTTCGCTATGTGATTGCCGGGCAAGTGTAGTAATGATTTCAACTGTGTTTTTCCATTCATTCAGTTTGTACAGAAGTAGCTCAAAACTACGACCTTGTGCCCCAGGATGAAGCAGTAAAAGGTAAATATTGAATATAACTATCGATTACTTTCAATATGATCACTCAACGAGTAAAAACACATCTTGAAATTTGAACATAATAGGTCGCTAACAAATCATCGATATTTTTAGCATCCGGATCATTACGTAACTGTTGCTTGGTAACTGAGGGTCATATATCCAGGTCATATATCCAGGCCTAAGTATAGATGCTTGAAGATAAAAAAAGAAAAATATAGTTAATTATTTCCTAAAATTAACTTTGTTGACGTGGTGAGTGAGGATTAACAGGCCTCGACTGGTTGCACAAGTAATAATAGATAAGATAATTACAAAAATAATATTAGCATTTTGCTTAAACTTTACGAATAATAGATTGTATAAAAATGAATTGTACTTTTAAAGTGAATGTCAGTTATTAGTGTTGGTGTGTTCTTATCTTTTGACATAATGACTAGTCTAATCTAATATATTATGTAATCTAGATATCGTTTGATGTCAGTGTTTGCCATCCAGTCTGCATCAATCATTACAGTTGTTGATGAATGTATTCTTCGATTTCAGTTTACGTCATCGCGGCCTCTCGGGGGAGGGTTGCCATTCAACAAAAGATTTCTCATATTATTTTATTAATTTTATTATTCAATTTCTCTGTTGTTTTTTTTAATTGTAGAATGTACGTCAACGGAGCCGTCTGCTCAGATTTCAAAGCAAAGAGAAGTGATAAGCGATCTACTTGGACGCGTTGAACAGCTGAAAGTCAGCTTCTTTTATCTGGAGAATAGCGTCACTGATATTATGGATAAAATAAAGCCTTTCCCCGACATGGTGGGAAATCTATCCCAGAGGGTCAGCAATGAAATTAAAGGTATCATTAATACACTATACAAATGAGAAGGGTGGTGTGCGTTATTTATCTCAAGGTGTCCATAATGCTTCCTATCTACGTCAAAGCCTTCATTTTTTGGCCATGTCTAGGACACAGGGAGCCCAACCTCTCTGCTGTTAATTTCTACACTGAAATAGACCAACTGAGGCTTTGCATCATCACGTGATGACAGCCATGACAGGAGGCAGGAACAATTGAATCTGGTCAAATCTGATTTACATGAGAAAAAATTCAGTTTCCCAGGGGAAAAATACTCTATTGTTGTGCGCCTCCTGTCATGGCTGCCATCACGTGATGGTGCAAAGCCTCTATTGTTAAAAAAAAAAAAAAATGATTAACGGAAAATCTGCTTGATTGACAGATGTGATGCAACACCCCGGTGCTGATGAAGAAGTTGGTAGCCACACAAATGTCAATGTAATTAAACGTCTTAAAGCAAAATGCTCGCAATTAAGGAGACAACTTGAATGTAGATTGCAGTCAAACTCAAGACAAGTTCAGGTTGATACTGACGATATTAAAAACGATGCACTTCAAGGTATGTCTGAGATAATAGACTTTTCTAGCTTGGGAATAATGTTTTCCCATTTCAGACCACGTGTCATTTCCTAGAGTATCATTTCTTTGTTTAACGGTTGTGCTCAATACAACTCGATACAACTCAAAAGAAAAAATCTTATTCTCAAGAGAATGACACGTGGTCTGAAATGGGACAACAAACCACCCAAACTAAATAGGTCCATAGCGTAGCATACTCGAAGAGAGTATGTGTGTTGTTTGGCAGCTAAAAGGCTTGGTCATAGTAACCACCCATCCCCCAGCATCTAAGGAAAACGTGGCGTTTTCACCTTATAAAACCCCGGCGTCTCCAAATTTCTCTAATACCCCATTCACACCAAAACCTGTTTAGTTAAACTGAGTTTTTATTAAACAAAATGTTTAGAGACTAGAGAGCTTCAATATAATTATTTTATCTCTAATCTGTTCAGTACAATATGAAGGATAGTTCATATGTATTATTTCATCAAAGAGTGAACAATGTTTGTAAATAATTTTCTAAACATGTTTAGTTAAACTACTTTAAAACATGTTTAAGCTATAGTGTGAACGGGGTATAAGTGTAGCTTAGATGCAGGAAATGTTACCAACTTACATTTTGTTTACGTTAGTTTTCCCCCTGAATTTTCAGAAATTGTTTGCAAAGAGCCGAAACCCGTCGGAGACGACAGAACTGAAGGCAAAGAACTTCTCCCTTGCCGAACTTATGACGACATGTGGATTGAGTTTGAGGATCGCTGCTTGGAGAGGCTGAGTCAATACAATCCTTTTGTCACGATTCAAAGTTCTCTTGGAAATATTCTTCTCTTTGGGCAAAAACACAAAGCCAAGGTTTGTTGTGCTGTTGGGATAGCAATTTGTCTGAAAATAGCAACATCGTACCTTATGGAGTACAGTGGATGGACGGACGGACCGAGGCCTATGTTTACATGAACTTATTACTAGAGGCCTATGCTTACATGAACTTATTACTAAACCGGGTACATCGCTTTTCATAATTCTGCAACCAAACCGACTCCAGGCGTTTGGCGTCTTGGCTTCCATCAATCAAACTACGACGGGCCAGAGTTCATTCCGATCACGAGCGACATAGAAATTTCCATGTGAAAAGGTTTTTGTCGACAAGCTTTTTCACATGGAAATTTCTTTAACGCTCACGCGATCGGAATGAACTCGGTCCATCGTAGTTTGATTAACGGAGCCTAAACGCCAGACGCCTGGAGTCAGTTGGGTCGCAGAAACATAAAAAGATATATGTATAAATGAACTTGTATATATTTTGACTACTGTACAGACTTAGTTATGACGTAGTTGAATGAAGGAGCGCGAGATTTCCTTACGTTTTAGTCATCCATGTAGTTGGATGCTGTTACCATGGAAACTACGTATGCTTCCTATATCCTAACCTCGCCTGCCATGGGGAACGAGGAACCAATATTATTAGACACCGGATCTTTTGAGATCTGAATAGACTAATAGCCCCGGCGGACATAGAGTACGAGTGTTGCGGGCAAAATTGTGCAAACACACTACGACATTACTTGTATTTAGCTCTGCAGGCAAGTTAAGCGCAACATGTTTCATGGAATGAACACGACCCGCAACGTTGCTGGCAACCTGTGCGATGTTCTCAGCCAAATGGAAATGCAAATTGTCCATTTCCCCTTTGCCAGAATCCTGCGATATATCAGTAGCCTGCCTTTATTCTTAATTTTGTACAGTTTTGTACGGCCTTGTGCGCAGCAGTTGTACATGGCTCACTGAATTCAAGAGAGTATGAAGTAAGAGAGCACATCTCCCATACATAGGTCTATCCCCATGAAAATTATTTAAGAATCTATTTTTAGCTCCGCGCGCAGCCTGAACTGAATCAGGAATCGCATGATAAAAAATTTCAAATTTCGGAGCTAAAAGTATATTTTCAAATAATTATCATAGGGCAAAGAGATGTGCTCTCTTACTTCATATTCTCTTGATGAATCTCAATACTATGAATGAATAGAAAGTATCTAGTATGAAAAACAAACGAGAACTGACGAAGAGAAATGGCGACATTTTTGAAGCTTTTTACAGAGATGTTTTTACTGACACGTGCAGAAAGTATATGGTAGATCAATTTGTATATATGCATCATCCAGAATTCAAGATTTACAAGTGAACAATAGTATTAGTATCAAGCCATAGTTTAGCTGGTCTAACTATATATAATTCGGCTTGCTGGTACAGTAACCACTTTTGTTATGCATTTTAAAGAAAATAAATATCAATGTTATGTTTTTTTAGAACTAGTGTTGTCATATTTTTAAGTCCGAAGCGATACAGGTCTAATGATTTGGTTGTTGCACGTAGCACATCCAGGCCGGGGGAGGAGGGGGGGGGGGGGGGGGGATGATATCACACTCACTCAAAACAAAAGACTTTCAAAGGAGTTTTACTCATGTACTCACTGTCGGTTTAATGTATAGGGGGTTAGGTGTTGCCATTAGAGGGATTCCATTGCAGATGCAGGTGGGAGGCCTAAAGAGGTAGGGAGTGCGGAGGAAGGGAAGGGATGGAGGGAGGGAGGCCGGATGGAGATTGATGAATAACAAGCTCTCAATAACATTTTGGTTCACAATTTTAGTTGCTATGAAAATTGCATTAACATTCAGGGACTGGGAGCTAAAGGTGCAACACTGTAGTTTGACAATTTTTCATTCAATCATTTTCATCATAGCCTCCCACTAAGATAACGCTCCATGGAGCACAAGAGCTAAACAAGTTAGGCAGCCAACGTCTCTCACCAGTATGCATCACGTGCAATGCACTTTGATTATATGTCGCCATTTTTCTCTACCTGTATCCTATGTTAAATAAAGGAGCCGTGAGAGAAAAGAACATGTCTTATATTTCCTATGTCAACTTGGGATAAGTAGACCTTTCACAACTGCGTTTTCGACAGAAATCACGCTCATTTTTGATGCGGTTTTGTGTTCTGCTGTTCGTGTTTACCTAATTAATGCGAAATGGCCGTGAGAACGTGATGATCTGATTGGCTAATAATGTTATCAGTTCAATCTCTGTCTGGTGGTCCCGGTTAGTGTGTCCGCACTGTAATTTGAAAGCGAGTTACAAAATATCAGAGACTATTGGCCGATCGATCAAATTTCATTTGGCTTTCGTGCCAGCCGCAGGAAACCAATATCATTGGACGACAATGTTTTGACAGGAGAGGAAAATGTTTGCGCATGCTCATGGTCTGTATGAAAATTTGCCAAAGATGATTCCGTGCCTTAAAATATTGACTTGACAAAGTGCCAAAACCTTCTTCTGCAATTTGAGGCCAATTCTTATTTCTTATAAAAGCAAATATTTTTGCCCCCCCCCCCCCAAATTTACTATGCACATAGCTTAGAAATTTACTTAATCTTTTCTTGAAAAGCTCTTTTTTTCCTGAATACTTCGAACTGAAATACCCGCATTTACAATCGTTTATCTGCGACATATCCTGCGCATGTTCACGTGTTCAGCTACGCGCGAGAAAAAAGACAGTACCATGCAGAATACAGCTCAGCAGCACGGCTGCGATATTTAAGAGGTACGTAAGTATTATCGCATTCATTCTCAAGTGATCAAGTGATCGGATGGAAATACCTTTGCAGACGAGCCTTTTGGTGGATTTGGGGAAACTGGCGAATATTTTTTCCAAGGTTTTTGGCCGGAAAAATCTTTACAAATGACCCTTTTGTGAGGTTCGAGGAAACCAGCCAAATTTTTCCAGGGTTTTTGGCTGGAAAAACCTTTGCAAATGACCCTTTTGTGTCAAGTGATCAAGTGATCCGATGGAAAACCTTTGCATACGAATCTTTTGGTGGGTTTGAGGAAACTGATGAAATTTTTTCCAGGGTTTTTGGCTGGAAACATCTTTGCAAACGACCATTTGATGGGTTTGAGCAAAAAGTAGCGAAGTTTTCTCCAAGGTTTTTGCCCTACCAAAGGGCTATTCCAGAGGCCATTTTAACTCTCTCTTAATGAATCATCCCCTTACTAATCCGCTGGTTAAGAAATCATTACTAGAGATTAGACACTGAGGGTGGTCTCGTCCAGGGCTTCATCCTCATTGGTTCTTTCATGTCAGCTTTGATACTCGGTTAGCTAAAGACTTTTTGCTAGTTACATTCATTCTTGATGCATGTAGTTTGATTGAAACTCTATTTTCTGTATATCAAAAACACAGTTGAAGAAGTCCATAGAAGGGCTGGAGTCTAGTTCTAAAACATCAGCTTTTAGCTAAAAAAAAATAGAATTCCTACAATTATTTTGATTTGTTCTTGTTTTGAATTCCGCCTAATATTTACACGCGAACGTATTTATGACAAATAAATACGAAAAGTAAACTGGTAATTTTTCAAGAGCTTTTAATTTTATTCCAGTCACAAAAAAAGAATGATCAAGAAAATACACTAGAAAACAGTGCAATAAAACATATTGGAGATCGGAGGAGTTCCGGCTGTCAATCAAATAACAACTCCACCAATCAGGCAACAGCAGAAATGAGTACATAAAGATAAGTCAATAAAAACTTCTTATTTTGTAATTTATGTTTTTCCTTCTAATTTTCCTTCCCTCAGCCCTGTCTGGTCAAATTTACGAATGTTTTCTAGCACGATTTTTTTTCCAATCATAATTGAACTGCAGCGGTTGTCCCAGACATTCAGTTGATCGTCAAGACACCGTTTTAATTTTATTGGTTCATGTTATTGATGCAGACCTCTAGGTGCTTGACAAGAGGAAGCTCTGTGAGAAGCCTTACGCTCTGTCAAGTTTTATTTACAATTCATTGACAATTACAACATTCCTTATGAAAAGATCCTTTTGTTGTAGCTATTTATGTGGATTATAACTGATCAAACTTTTGTCTTTATTACCTTTGGTTGTCATCAGCAGAAATTCGACAATAATAACACAGCACGTTTTAAAAACTTCTGTAGACCTTGCACCGTAGAATCTTGTGGGTTCGTTTCTAGATCTCTCTTATCTTTACATGCAAACCAGCGGCCTATTGTGTAATTTAAGATGCGTTACATGAGCTAAAAGAATTTAGAATTCGTGATGTTTTAGGTGTGATGGAGATGTGTCAAACACGTTTTTAGGGTGAACGAACAAACCGTGTTAATGGATTAAGGATTGCACATTTACGAACAATACATACTACGAACAACCAAACCAAGTATCATCTTTGAGTTATGACTTGAAAAAACTGGAAAAATCTCAGACATGTTGGCTGTAGGTTCGGTGGAAGTTCAGAAGAGCTCGCCAACGTCTACACGTCGTCGAAGCGAAGGACTTCTTTTGTCCCTGAGTGGTTATGGTAGCTTCAAAGGTGGGTCAATCTAAATCTAGTATCAGCAAAATTATCCTTTAAAAATGTACATATATTTGTATCATATTCGAAGTTGTTTTAGAGAGCAATATTAAGTCAAAGCTATCTAAATCCTTCGTGTGTCGTCGTGATTAAAAGGCATAATTCGTATATTGTCGGTTTAGGTTTTGTAACTTCGCTTCCTGTCTTTCTAATTGAGCAGTTTAAGACAGCGACGTGAAATTCTTGCTTGTTTTGGTCATCACAGCAGACTCTCTTTAACTACTGCAAGTATTTCTCTAAATATATTCCTTCGTACGACTAAAATGATTCATTAAAACTCAGATTGATCGACTGACCTCTAGATTTACGTATTTTGAAATCTCGTCATTACGGCTAGACTTTGATGTCATAATACTAACTTTTTTCCACGCAGTTGCTTTGTTTTATTACTAGTTTAGCCTATGTTTTTATTAATTTTTTTCTTGAGGTCAGGCAAATTATATATCGTTTTAATTAGAGTTCAAAGTATCTCGTCAACATTTTTTTAAGCTCAGTGCTTTGAGTGGGGTAGTGTAATTTGTTGATCAACCAAGCGAGACAGGACAATACCATCTATAAATATCTGCTAATGCAAGCTAATGGACTCAAAGAACATTGACTCCCAAACATATTGTCATTGGTTATTTTTTTTATGGAAATAAAATATAGTTAGTACAACAATTATTTTTCTATTTGGACATGAATGAAAGTGCTTTGATGAATGAAATTGAGGCAATTACCGAGTGCTATGATTCACATGAAAACACACGAAAATTTCAAAACAAAGGCACATTTAATTTTAGATCTCTAAGGAATTGTAAAGAGTAAAGAATTAAAAATAAGTACAAAATAATTACTATCGATAAAATTCAATAGATGAACTTAAAAATAGTATAACTTAAAAAAACAAGTAAGAAGAATTTTTTTAGCTTCATAAAGATTTTGAATTAAAATAATGTTATGTACATTAATCGCTGTGCGCTGTGTTGATCTAAATCTAAAATTATCTATCAACAGCTCTTTCAAGAGAGGTTTGTAGAGGTTTTGTTGCATGTTAAATACCAGATTGAAATGCACTATTGATACGATGTAAATAGAATAAGCCAAAGGTTCCAAACTTTTTCTGCACTTTTTTTCATTATATATTTACACAATACTTTTCATTCTTGATGTGTAACATGCAACATGCAACATGCAACATGCAACTCCAAAACCTTCACCAACCCTTTTGAAATAGCTGTATATTTTATTTGGTTAAAATTTAACCTGCATTTAAACAGTTATTGTAGCTGTCGCACCACATGTTGATGATGATGGTGGTAGTGGTGGTAATGATGATGATGATGATAAACTGGGATCACATGGGGGTTGATAGTTGGTGATGGTGATGGCAGTTGTCCTACATGTACAATGATTGTGATGAAAATGATGATGAAAATGATGATGATTGCAATGGTAGTAATAAGAGTACTAGTGTAGATGATGATGATAATGATAGGAATGATGAGGATGGTGAAGGGAATGATTTTGATGGTGATGATGGTGATGATGTTGATCATGATGATAATGATAGGAATGATTTTGATGGTGAAGGGAATGATTTTGATGGTGATGATGGTGATGATGTTGATCATGATGATAATGATAGGAATGATGAGGATGGTGAAGGGGATGATTTTGATGATGATGATGGTGATGATGTTGATGATGATGATAATGATAGGAATGATGAGGACGGTGAAGGGTATGATTTTGATGGTGATGGTGATTTGGATGATGATGTTGATGATCAGAATGGAGATGTGAATGGGGATGAGGATATAATATGATGATAATGATAATCATAATTATTATATACTTTATTTGTCTTTTAATACACCAAAATGTTCTTATAACTCAGGTTTAGTAACACAGACAATACAATCGTGCAACTGAATTGTTGCGCAAATTTCAGATCTGTTAGATCAGATATGATGATAGGGCTGATTGTGATGATAACGATGGTGATAGTGATGGTGACAATGGGGGATGTTAGTGATAATGGTGGTGGGGATGATGCAGATGATGTTGCAGATGATGGTTATGATGCTTATGCATTTTTCAGTACCACAATCATTTAAAAAGGGTCTTGTACACTTGATTGAGAAGCATCTGCAAACATCATTGACACTGACTTTTTGACTCTAATCTTGAATGTACCTATGGGTGTATCATGATAAAGGTTTTAAGATTGTATACACTGATTGTACTGCGGATTAAGATATGTCATTCCTTCCCTGGGAAACTCTACATCAAATGCATCGCATTCTTCCCATTCAAAAGCTCTTGCGATACGAAATGATTCTTCTCTTCTTTACTGGTAAAGAATATAGTAATGTTCAAGAGAATGCCACGAAACACAACAGTAATAAGAAAACGTCCATATGGATTAAATGAAAAAAAATTATTTCCAAGATGTTTGGTATAAGACCCTATAAATCTCACACAAAACGTTTAACTTTTGGACAACTAACCATGTGTTTACCCAGATGGTTAAGATTTTTTGGTAAACATGTTGACTCGAACGTCCTATGTTACGCGGCTGTTATACTGTGAAACGTTTCACGAGACACGTTAAATGAGGAAACTTGTGCAACTTTCTCAAATTCGTGAGAAGTTAATTAAAATAATTTGACGAAAAAGTAGAACTACTTTCTGCAAATGTAACCTGAAATAATTTGTGCAGTAAGGCCAGTAAGGCAAGCTTCAGCTAAACAACTCAAAGTCTTCTCACGAAACTTGTCTTGCAGCCCTGCACACATGTTAAGTGTTCATCTTTTTCGCACGAAAATGGCCAGTTACTTCTTTTAGACTTTTTGAATCCGTTATCTGCTGATAACAAAATAAATATTCATTGATGGCATCGAAAGATATTTCTCAAGGTGAACTGAAAACTTGACCTTCAAATTATGAAATTAAAAAATTTTTTTCTGGAAATTAAAATATTTTTTCTGTTATTGTTTTTCATGTGAAAAAAATATTGTTTTCTTCAGCGATATTTTTATTGGTTAATATATTTTTATCACAAGATAACGTTTTTTATGGTTAAAAATCAAATATTTGGCCCTATAAAGTAAAACTCTTACAATATTTATCAAGTTTTAATTAAGTTACATGCACCACATAATGGCCAATTTTATTTTTGCAAAAACTGCTTCAACATTTCCTTTCGCTTCCTAAGAGCTTTGTTTACAATACAGCCATTTTCAAGATTAGACTTTTTAATGACCTAATTTGTTTGCAAACATGCGTTACGGAGGTCGATAAGCCACTAAAAAGAAATACATGTGCCTTCAATTACACTCGAGAAAGATAAAACTGGCATTTCTGCAATGCTAGACATTTGCCATTTCTTGTCGGTGGGTCACTTTTCTGTACAAATTCAAAACAAATTCTGTTTTATAACAAGAATGATTTCGAAACAATTAATAACTGATCTAATACGTACATACGTAATAATGATTTGTATTTCTTCTTTGTAATATTTTGAAAACCCAATACACTTAATGAGGTCTTTCTTATTAAACGTCCACGCTGTTGGCAAGGACAATGAATTTTGATGTATTTCAGCGTGCTACCTTGGCATTGAGAGATATTGGCTCGCAACCTATTTGGTAAACGTGAGCTATATATCCCGCCAAACATGTGGCTGGCTGGCCAAGCTAGACTAAACAAACATCAATAGATACAAGACAGCGGTGGGTTAAAATAAGAAACAGCTTTATGAAGGTTCCAGTGTGGGCTATGATCATAATGCTCTTTTTGTCCAGTTAACATCGATAAAAATCATGTGGGTCAACTTAATGGACAAAGTCAAGTAAATGGTGATGTTATCTTAAGCCATGATTGCTTACCATGCTGGAGGTCTATGGAATATATCCATGAGAGGAAAGCATATTTATCCCGTCAAGTTTTCATTGAATCGGAATTGAAGTCTTGTTTTTGGATTGGCATTGTAGCGTCATACTACAGCTACCAGAATCCCTTGCAGACTTTCTCTTGTTCAACATATTAGCACCAATTCACCATTTCCCTTATTACGTCTTGACAGCACTACCACCAGAATCCTCTTCGAATTCTTTTTGTTATTCAAATGTTTGGACTCCTTTGGGAGTCGCAAGATAATGGTATCAATTAGGCCAACAAAAGGAAATACGAGAAGGATTCTGGTAGTAGTCGTATGTCAAGCATAACAAGCGGGATCGAGAATTGTCTTTTTTCTTTCTTTTTTTCTTTCTTCTTTTTTTTCTTTCTTCCTTCCTTCCATTCTCTATTTCTTTCATTCATTCATTCATTCATTCATTCATTCATTCATTCATTCATTCATTCATTCATTCATTCATTCATTCATTCATTCATTCATTCATTCATTCATTCATTCATTCATTCATTCATTCATTCATTCATTCATTCATTCATTCATTCATTCATTCATTCATTCATTCATTCATTCATTCATTCATTCATTCATTCATTCATTCATTCATTCATTCATTCATTCATTCATTCATTCATTCATTCATTCATTCATTCATTCATTCATTCATTCATTCATTCATTCATTCATTCATTCATTCATTCATTCATTCATTCATTCATTCATTCATTCATTCATTCATTCATTCATTCATTCATTCATTCATTCATTCATTCATTCATTCATTCATTCATTCATTCATTCATTCATTCATTCATTCATTCATAACCATATGACTAAAATAACAAAAGAATTTGGTATTGAACAAAATGAACCCAAAGAATAAAAAGAAGGGAGGAAAAAAATGAAAGTATAGATATGTCAAGTAAAGCAATCTGAACGTGAACATTTCACTGAGCAGCAGAACAAGGCAGTGACAAAAGATAATCAATAACCCAAGTATCTCAGTAACGAGGGTTGTTCACTCTAAATCTACCACACTTCCTTTTAAGGATAAGGACTTTGAATCATTCCTTCGCCCATATGTAGACAGTCAACCTTTAGCTCTCATACACTCATGACAATCTCATGAGTGACTGTGGCTGATGAGAGCCAAAGGTTGACTATGAGAGTAACGACAAATCCGTTTTACCGTGCAATGTTTTTTTATTTGTCAGCTCGTAGATCTTCACGAAACACCAGCGAGGATCCCGCTCAAGAGGACGATGGTATTCTAAGATCTCACAGCTTCTCCAGTGTTTCCTTACTGAAGAACCGGGTGACAGCTACGGCTGCATTGCCTGCTGTTCCGGCTGTATCTGCTATACCAGCCATCTCGTCTGTACCTGAACTTTCCCCTGGCTTTGGAAGCAAACCAGATACACTGAATGGATCAACTGCTTCAGAATTGACGCTGAGTAAGTCACGTGATCATCCCGTTATATTTACTGGTATGTCTTCTGTAAAATGTATAAATATGTACATATTTATTCCATACCTTAGGAAATACAGCTAATCATAATGTAGCCTGAATGTCGTTGCATAGTTTTCCCCTATAGACTCCTTGCAGCACGTCGGGATGCAGCTCAATTTAGAGGACAAAACAATAGGTTCCAATTCTCAGGAGATTGAAATTCTTTTGTTTTCATCCTTAAGATTGAGCTGCTTTAACGTCACGTGAAAGGGGTCTATCCGGACCTCCTGCCTGGTGAACAGCCTCTATATATCTATATACATATATATATAGTTATAACCGTCTTCATGTAACCTTAGAGTGTATTTATTATGACGCCTCCCTTATATAGTCTGATTTGCAATGATTCATGGGACTTATTTGTAACAGGATAGGTCAGTTTTTCAGCCCGTTGTATCCCATGGTGCATTGTATCGAGACATTGGTTATTACGTATTTTTGGGACCATGGGCTTTTCCCCGGTCATTGCTCTTGTGGTTTATTTGCTCATGAAATTTTTTTGAGAATGCTCTTAAAGAAATGGCACGTGGTCTATCACGTGACGTTTCACGTCGGAATGCAGCTCAATTTAGAGGACAAAAAAATAAGTTCCAATTCCCAGGAATTGAATTTTTTTTGTTTTGTCCTCCAAAATTGAGCTGCTTTGACGTCACGTGAAAGGGGTCTCTACATACACCATTGTTCTCTCTCAAACATCAAGAGCACCTTTACCCTTCCAAATGCTTTTTTTCTTAATTGTGTGACTTATTATCCTCGGCGGGAGAGAGCTGATGTTACTTCAGCATTATTATTCCACGCATGCGCTCGGCAGCTTAGATTATTTTGTTTATGTTATACGAACCAATTTACCAGTACGAAAATTATGCGACCGTTTCGTATCACGCTGAAGGAACTAAATGAGCAACTCGAAACCACAGAATATATTGCTCGTCTTTTTCGAATAAACTCTTCTGTGACCTCGGTTTTGAGAGTTACATGGTCTTAAATCAATAATTCACTAGATTATTGACAAGACAACCAACTAGATTGTCAGTGGGTTTAGATTTGGAACGAGACTTAAGCGATGAGATGGTGGTTCTTTCTCTAACGGTGAAAACTGCTGAAAGGTATTGTAATTATATGAAGAAGGATATTGTAATTGTGATGGATCAAGGGAGTTTGTGAAGGAGTTTGTTGTTTATAATTAACACGGGACAAATGTTTGCCAAGAGAGTGCGGAGTAAACTTGCATCAATCACATCTGAACCCATGTGGAAAGTTTGGCACTTGATTTGCATATGTGGTTACGTCCAGACCTGATCGATACAGCAAGCTATGCGAGAAAGCCTAAATCTCTGTAAACCATAATGAAAGACCAGTTGTCTAGTCGACAACCTGTAACTCTATCAGTGTTGTGAAAAAAAAGCCGTGAATACAGGTACGGACTTGAATAGGACCACGATATTCGAAGGATCGTTTTACGACACGCTCAGTGACCTAATCCAACTCGTAGACCGAAGTAGGGTATTTCAAGCCAAAACCACAGCAAAATTGGAGCTGTATTTTCAAACTCATTTAATTTTACTTTATGAGGCGTGTGGGACGTTTCACTTTCAAGATAATTTGGTAAGTCGATCGAACGAAAGTTTGAAGATTCCCCAGCTCTTGCCATTTGGTCTTTGGTTTCCCTTTGATTCGTTTTGATCAAATTATCGATTGTCCTTTTTAGAATTCTGCGATCTTGCATAAATAGAGCGCCGGCATTTTCAATCCTACACCGGTATTTAATACTTAGGGATGACACAGTCATTGAGAAAAACAGTATTCTACGATCTACGGAGAGAAGTTTACATATACTGATGTCATTAAGTTAGTTGAAAGGCAACCACTAAAATCTAAAGCTCTCCAAAAACCTCGTCAAACCAGAACCTGACCCTCATAGTCTTTTTCCAGATATCTGTTGCATAGTATTCCCATTTTCCTAGATTTACTTCATTCAATTACACCGCACAACAGCCTTTCTTTCATTCCTATTGAGACTTTTATATTTTTATGGGTCTTTACGATTTAATAACGAGCCGGCTAATTTCTTTCGAATCCTGCTTCTATTTTCGTTGCTGACCTCTACTTTAAAATTTGTGAGTAATTTACGCGCTTATATTTATTTCAAACCATCATAATCTTAGTCCAAAGGTGTATTTAGACGCCTGTTTAAATAGATTTTTTCTACCCAGACGAATAATACCGAGAAAGTTTTTTTTAACGAAGAATAAAGCTTCAATATTAAACTAGTGTGCTCGCTATTCGACCGTTACTATATGCAAATTAGTTAAAAATTTAAACAAACAAAAAATAAAATATTTTTTATATAGCCAACGTTTTTTAAGAAAATGGAAAAATTTTACGAAATTTTTAGTAACCGTTATGTATTTCGATCAGTTTTCTTTTGATGTAATTGTGGCGTTACCAAATGACAAGTTTTGTTTATGCTTAAGCCATTCATTCTAGAAGTTCTCGCCGCATTATTAATGCAGTTTCATTGGTAGCAATGATAAAGCCCCATGAATCAATCAGCATAGAGACTTCGTAATTTGTCATAAGCGAAAGAGTAACCTTCTCTTGTTTACTCAAACCAGTGGTTTCTCACTTTCGAGTTTAAGTACACTACATAGGTTTGTGATTTAATACTTATAATACTTTCCTTCTTGTCCTAAGCTCTCCAAGTTGCAGAATTATTGAAATGTTTACAGATTTCTAAGAATATATTTTTTATTTCAGATGCTTCTGATAACCTAACGAGGTCAAAATCAGCCGCAGACATGCCAAAGAAGTCTGCATCAGGCGAACGAAAAGCCTCTACTCGCATTTTCAGGTCAGTGTCTCTTGGCTCCCGGAAACATCACAAAGATCAAGCCGGTAAAGATGGAAGGGACAGAACATCAAGTGGAATTTCAGACTCGGATAAAACTGATGTCTTGGTCGAAAAAAATTCAGAGAATTTGGAAGGGAAAGACGATGGAGTATTTGAAAATGAAAAAATCAAAGAAGAACTACGGGAGATGAATTTGAAACTACGTAAGATGACAGCGAAGCTACACGACGCAGAGCTTGAGAATGAGAATCTAAAATCGTTGTTGAGTTCTAATTTTAATGGACCAGGGAAAACCTCGATGGAAGCTATTATTGAGAAGGAAGCTTTAGGATTTCAGGATTCTGGTGATATGAATGGAGTTCCAGGGCAAAGTAAAACGGTAATTTATCCTTCAAAAGTCGAGGAAAATACTACTGAGACAATTATTGAAGCAAGTGGGTATGCAGTTCACTTAAACCATACACATGCTTGTAAAGAATGTGATAAACTTAAGGAAACCACTATCAAAGCTCTCGTAGAATCGATAGCACTTCGCAAATATGTACGACAGCTTTCCGAAGCACTTTCAGGTGGTGACCAGGCAAAGAAAAGTATTTTAGAGACGTTGGAAAAAAAGCTAATTTCAGCAGAAACTGATAAAGAGATTGCGTTAGAAGAGCTTGCTCATGTGATAGAACAAAGGGATCAGATTGTAAGTGAGAGGGATAGAGCACTTGAAGAATGGGGCAAGGCTGCCACTAAGTGGGAAAGCACTCTAGACCAGGTTGATTCCTTGATGAAAGAACTTAACAAGGTATGTAAGGTGTATGTTTGTAGCTGATGACAAATGATCTTGCTTTGCATATTCACTGGTCAAATGACAAAAAGTGTATGTCACCACACTCTATAGCTGTGTCCGTGATTTGTGGGTTGGGGGGTTGAGAGGGGGTGGGGGGTCATTGCTATTCAGTTGCCCCATTTGTTGCTACCTTCATGTAACTAGGCAACAAAACACTTGTCCCTAGCAACATGGTCACCCTGACTTCAAAATAAATTCTTTCCATCTGCGTTCACTTTGGGAACTTTTTATCGTCTTTTATTTCTTCTATCTCGATGGCATCTTACTTTATTGAAATATGAAAATGGTATGCAATTCTTCGCTGACTGGCAATTGTTAGCATGGTTGTCATATATGTTGCCATAACTTAAGAAGAAAACCCCCCAAAAAATTATTTTGATTATTCAACATTGCAGCCCTTAATTTCTTCAAAAAACATCAAGTTTAATTTTTGATATTCGAGACTGAGTTTAGAAGCCACATATTTTGTTGTCAGCGATCTGCTGCTAAATCGGGAAAAAAATTCTTATTCATAACCCCATGGCGCTGTCTGCCAACATGACACCATGGTGTTGTCAGATCTTCTTTCGCTTTTCATGCAAATGAAATGCAAAAAAGGTTCTATAGATCTTGAGGAATTGCAAATTCATTCGCTTCAGCGTGACTGCGCGGGAATAATCTTTAGTGATCCGTTGCCATAGAAACCATTATTTTGACTTGATAAGCAATTTCCTCAGTCATAATCTTGTTCTTCGAGATTATCTGACAATTACTAAGATGTACAAAAAGTGCCGAAATTTATGATCTTTTTTAGTAAATTGAAAAGGTTTCCGTGAGACTCTGTCGTTATTAATTTTCCATCGTCTCACTGTCGCACGCTATTTTTTTAAACGTTATTGGACATTAAATGTATATAGCATAATAAGTGGATAAATAAACAATTAGTCGTATCTGAATAAACATTTGTGCACGTACGCGATAGATCTTAGCTTTTGAAATTTATTTTCTATTTATTGGCAAATATTTGGTTTCAAGCCCATCAAAATTAAAATAATAGTTGTGTTGATGTGTTTTCCTGCTGGTTTTATAGAAGGAAGTTCTTGATTGATATGTGAATAATGCCGTATACTTTATTTATAGATACGAAACTATAGGTTTACTATTTCTCCAGTGGCAGCTGTATGGCCTTTGTCTTTTGTCAATACTAAATTACGAAAATGAAATTCAAAACTGAATGACGATACGAGTCGTATTAATTGTGGGGCTGTTTCCTATATGAATTATGCTTTAGGCCAAAGGTGTTTTTTTTTTGGCAATTAAGATGTTTTGTGGATTACTGGAATATCATGAATAGCCAATGTGCATGAGCTCGAAATTCTAGCACAAAGCATGATGGGAAAGTGAGTTCTCACGCTTTTTTGGCTCCTTTAAAAATTCATCTGACAATTTTTCCTTCGACATTTTCTATGGAAATAAAAGGATTTCAGCAGACGAAAATAACAGAGTAAATTTTTTCTGATAGTTCCTTTGATTTCCCTGTTACATTTTTGAAGAATTCACTTTCCCAGAGTGCCTTGTGAGCTTCGATGCACATTGGCTATTAGAGTGACTATGTCAGCAAGGAAAAGATGATATGACGTTGAAATATATCAAATATGAAGTTTATAAATTAGTAGCAGGAATATCAAACACATAAACAAATATCCACGCTAACAGTAAGTTCAAAAACATGTCGTTTAAGAAACGAAGAAACGAAGCCTGAAACAACCAAAAAAACCAACAAGCAGAATAATAAACATCAACAAAACTGACAAACAAACAACAAAGACAACGAGCAACAAACAAAGCAATAATAAAAAATATTAAAGAAATATATATATATATATATATATATATATATATTCAAAACGTTTGTCATGGACACAAATTGAAAAGAAGGAAATTATAAAACACACTAGAATAGCTTAAAAAAGGCGACACTAATATCGACTAGAATATTTCCCATTTCAAAAAAAAACCTTTCAAGTGCTTTATTATTTAATGTTTTCATTTCCGCCATCTTCAGGTTAAATCAAGTCGAGAGGATATGGTTTTCCAAATTGAAAAGGCTGAAACACGAATGAAGCAAGAAATGGACTCCAGAGAGAAACTTCTGGAAGACTTTGCGGTTCTAAACGAGCACCTAAACTCGACTGAAAGAGAGAGAATCGATTCGATGGTCGAACACGACAACATAACGAAGTATAGACTCGAAAGAGAACAATTATTACAAAAGACAAAAACTGAACTCATTAAGGCACAGCAAAGGTGCCTAGAACTGGATGCTAAATTAACAGCTATTACGGAAAAATTCGAAAGTTCGAGAAAAGAAAGGGATCATGCAAAAGAGCAGTGGAGACATTCGGTCAAAGAAAGAAAGAAATTACATCGAGAAATGGCGGCTATTGTTTTAGCGCGAGACGAAGCGATTCAAAAGTGCTTTTCTACGGCGGAAAAGCTCGATAAACTGAAAGAGGATTATAATCGATTACTCAATCGTCTGGCGAGGACTGGTTTAGCCTCGAGTGATTCTGCATCCACGTGTTCTTCTAAGGACTGTCATTTTTGCTCAAGCCAAGACTGGTCTGGAAGTTTAGAGGTATAGATCTAACCACTATAGACTCCTTGCACTAATTCAGATATCTTGGGGTCAAAACTAAAAACATATTTTTTTTCTTTGAGGATCTTTATGTTAACATCTTTCGTTGTTTTGACCTCCGCGTTTGTATTTAGTGGAAGGGGTCTCTATTTCCAATTCAGATCACGTGTCAATCCATCTTTGTTTACCACTAATGTTTGAGAAGACACATGAATATGGATGAAAGTCAAAGGGGATGACATGGTGTATGAAATACGGAACTCAGTGATCGATCAATACAGCTATTGACTATTCACCACTTTCCATACATCGGTTCACTGGTCAAACTCAAAGCATTCAGTCGAGGCTGCAAGGTTCAAATTTAAAAAAATCCTTTGAAAATACCTTGGAGCCTAGATTGAATGGTTTGTGTTTGACAAGTGAACGGATGTATGGAAAGATTGTGAATAACAATAATTGCCATAATGATTATATAGTTGTATTTTTATCCTATTATAACGGGTTTTCATTTTGGTTTTCGAAGGATCTTCAGCGACTTGAAGGCAAAGAGGTCACATCACAGTTAAAGCAGGTAAGCAAAGCAGTCAACTGATGTCACTTGATCCATCAACCACTTCAAGGTCGTCAAGAGTTTAGGACGATTTTAACTGAACTCATGACAGCCTTTAGTTTAACTTTCTCGAAATGAAATACAGCTTTTCCGAAAAATGTGGTGAAGGTTTTGTTACATGCTGCTCACCAGACTTGAAATGTATTATATTCATGTGTAAGTAATGTCAGCACAGAAGCCGAAAGTATGCTGGAAAACCTGCAACACAAACTACACGAAACTAGAACAAATTACTGTAAAGACACACTGGGAACACTCTTACAAAGTTAACCAACTGATTTCTCTCTATCCTGATTGGCTGCCATTTTCACTCTGTAACCTGATTGGCTATCTTTGTTAGAGTGGTCCCGGTGATTGTATCCCCAACTTTCTATGCTACTTTATACCAAACATTAGATGTCACTAGCTGTTCCAAATAAAGATCACCATTTTTGGTCTTGTTGTAGGATGATCCTTTAGAGAGCATCAAGATTGCTCGTGTCTCGTGTCATGGCCGAGCGTACATTGCTGTCATGGAAGTCGACAAGGCGTTGGGAGCAGCTAAAAACATCCAGTAAGCTAAATCTAGAAACTGGGTATTAACACTTAATTGATAGACCTCTTTACCTTGGAGGAACTTTTTCCCATTTAATACCCATTTGTTATTTTCTCGAGTATCTTTTCTTTGTTTAACGGTTGCACATGAGAAGACACATGAAAATGGGTAAAACTCAAACAACGAATTTAATTCCCAAGAGGATGACATTTTATTTTGAATGGGAAAACATTACGCCCAAGCTTAAGAGATCTATCTAGGTTCTCAACTTTTTTTAGATAAATTAGAAAACTTTTAAAGCTTTCTGTCTAAAATATGAATAGAGCTCTCGTAAGCAAATTGCCCATTTCAGACCACATGACATTCTCTTGAGAAATCTTCTTTTGTTAAAATATTAACACATGAAAGAATCGCAAGAGTGGCATCACGTGGTCTGAAATGGGCACAACAAACGACGAAAGTAAAGAGGTCTTTTGATGTGAAATCCAAGTGAAATTGCTTGACGAAAGTTCTGGAATTTTTTTTCCAGGAAATATGACGAGATTATATCTATTAATGATATGTCAGTCAATGAAAACGACCAGAACCTTGTGAGGTCTGTACTGGACGGCGCTACATCCACCATTACCTTGGTAACGGTTTTTTTCTTTTCTTTTTCTTTTCTTATATCTTATATAAAAAGGGATTATAAGTGAGTTGTTGCAGTGATAATATGTCCATATTTTTTAGATACTAATTCAAAATTGTTGTTTTTGGGATCAGGTTCTTCGACGGCAAACGACGAACTGTCAGTTGACTTTTGACGTTGAAATGAAAATCCCTAAGAAATCGAAAACAGGTTTGTACATACTGTTTGTTTTCATCTGTGAGTTAGCCATGCCCTGACTTAGATCAGCCCAGAGGTTGTTATATTGGTTCTGTGAGATAGCCATGCCCTGACTTAGATCAGCCCAGAGGTTGTTATAAGGGTTCTGTGAGTTAGCCATGCCCTGACTTAGATCAGCCCAGAGGTTGTTATAAAGGTTCTGTGAGTTAGCCATGTCCTGACTTAGATCAGCCCAGAGGTTGTTATAAGGGTTCTGTGAGATAGCCATGCCCTGACTTAGATCAGCCCAGAGGTTGTTATAAGGGTTCTGTGAGATAGCCATGCCCTGACTTAGATCAGCCCAGAGGTTGTTATAAGGGTTCTGTGAGATAGCCATGTCCTGACTTAGATCAGCCCAGAGGTTGTTATAAGGGTTCTGTGAGATAGCCCTGCCCTGACTTAGATCAGCCCAGAGGTTGTTATAAGGGTTCTGTGAGATAGCCATGCCCTGACTTAGATCAGCCCAGAGGTTGTTATAAGGGTTCTGTGAGATAGCCATGCCCTGACTTAGATCAGCCCAGAGGTTGTTATAAGGGTTCTGTGAGATAGCCATGCCCTGACTTAGATCAGCCCAGAGGTTGTTATAAGGGTTCCATCTGTTAGTTCAATCTTCCATCAGATGACCTCAGGTTTAAATCACTTAGAATCTCAACCAACAGACCGATAGTGTAGTTTGTGCGTAGTTTGTGTCTGTGAGAAATCCTCGCATCCAAACTATTTGCAGTGCTGAACATGAGAATGTCATGGCTTCTAAGAATCCGTAAGGCAAACAACTCATCCATTTTATTTTATTCCCAATAACTTATTTCTTTGTTTTAGGTCTTGGATTTGAGTGTGGTTTGTACGTGAAAGAGAATTCATTCGGTGCAGCAGCGAGCTCAGATAGTCGAGGCTTGGATGTAGGGGACTACATTCACAAGGTAGGTTATTGGCACGTGATAAAATTATTCCTTAACATACAGTATAACATCTACTAAGCAGCCACCCTGAAGGCATTGTCATGTGGCCACTGGCCACTTATTAGATATTCTAAATTACTGTAAATCCCTCTTTGGGGCCATGGCACTGGCCCATTTAAAAATGGTTCGAATGCAAGGCAAAGCGACTAAGCCCTAGATGCTTGTAAAGTGCTAGAGCACAATTTTCTTTGCAAGGGAAACTAATGCAAATCTGCTACAAGACCTATGCATATGGCCCACTATTACATCGCTAGAAAGTGGTCCGGGTACTGATTCTACCGCGAGGACAAGGGACCCAGATACTGAATACAAATGAAAATATGAAATTAAAAGGGAATTCTCATCACTGAAATTCTTCTAAGGATCTACCATTGACATTCCTACTCATCTTGTGCAAAGAAGAGGAAATATTTCACCACTAGATGTTGAGTTTTGTAATGTTATAATACTATCTTGTAGGTCAATGGTAAACATCTTGATAAAATCATCTCTTCATCGCTTGATAAAGTCACCAAGAAAGCTGCTGGTGAAAAAGTGAAATTCAACATCACAAGAACCATTAAAAGCTCCAGCCATTCACATGAACGAAAGGTAGGCTAATTGACCAAAACACGAAACCAAACGTAACAAACAATAGACCTTTTCCAGTTCGTGAAATACCGCTGTGTTCCAGATTCATTTACGCAGGGTTAGCCTCGATTTTGTGCAGAATATTCATGTGTTCCAGTGAAGTTAAGTGGAATTGTTTTGACATCATGATCAAAAAACTAAATCTGTAGTGAAGGAACACAAGTGGTATTGCTCGAACTGGAAAAGGGTCTGATCATGTTGATGATATAATGTCAGCTCAGTTCTCATTTCTTATTTCTTCTTTCTTTTCCTATCATTCATCTTTCGTTTAAAGGATAAGATAAAGCATGCGAATAACGCGGTAAGTGATAACTCTCTCGTTCTTCCATTCGTTTCCTTTCTCGATAAAAAGCAAATGAAAAAACTTAAAAATACACTGGTTCAAGGTAAATATGATTACCTTGTTATTAATACACTATCATAAATCTCGTCTTCTTATTTAAGGAACTGATTCATTCCTTGAGAGCACACAGGTTGCTCGATTATTTACCTATTCTTATGTGTATTTCATAAAATAAATAAATAATGTGTCCCGCTGTTCTGTATGCAGTTATAAGCGCTTGGGAATTGGCAGAACAATCAAGAAGTGTTGAGAAGCATTCACAGCCGCTACGTATCGCGTGCTTCTTGTAAACCTTCTCTCGTTTTCTACCCGCACTTCCAGTGTGCTTTATAACATTCGCGCGCGTTTTCTAATTCTTCAATAGACCTCTTCGGCTTGGGGGTAATGTTTTCCCATTTCAGACCACGTGTCATTCTCTTGAGAATAAGATTTTTTGTTTGAGTTGTATCCATATTCATGTGTCTTCTCATGCGCAATCGTTAAACAATGAAATGATACTCTGGGGAATGACACGTAATCTGAAATGGGAAAATATTACGCCCAAGCCGAAGAGGTCTATTAACGTTTTTCGTCACACCATTGCACACATAAGGCCTTATTAACCATATTTGACTTGTATTCTTTAGACCAGCGAAACAAGTGATGTGGTTCTAAGGCGTCTCCCTGGCAACAGCTCTCGGTCTGGTACTAATGATGCAAATCGCCTGTCATTGGTATCCAATGACAGTAGCATCTCAATGATATCACGTGACTCGCGTCTCTCTGCTGCCTCCAGTCTTGGCTCCATGGTATCTAACGCTGACTCATGTTTCGCTGACTCAAGCTCTGATCATTCGGGAAGTCTTCTTCATTCGACTCCAATCTATCAGCCAGAGCGGCAACGCATAGCTACTGCGATATACGTACCGTCCAACGCACCGCTCGAAACTGCCAGCGTCGGAGGAGCTTCGGAGGAAGATCGACACTCTTCGGAACTTCTTTCATCAGACCCCAAAGAAAATGAAACGGATGAAATGAAATTAAAGGCTTTCCCACTTGGATCAATGGGACGGAAGTGCTGTAGTACAACAGTGCTGAGAACAGGGGGCTTAGAGGTCGCCAGTGATTATGGACTTACTCGTACCCAGTCTACTATTACTGCCATCCGAATTGACGAGGAGGATGGGTATGGACTGGATCGATGTCTGAGAACTGGAACCCAGGAAACACTCGCAGCCTGTGGAATAAAGTGAGAAATGTTTTTTTTCATCCATCCTTCCTTCCATCCACTCACTTACCTATCAGCCAACCCATATCCTTTCTTCTATCCGCTCTATTACCCTCCCACCAGCCAACCCATCCATCCACCTATCCTTCCATCTACTCACTTACCTACCAGCCAACCCATATTATTTCTTCCATTCACTCATTCACCCTCCCACAAGCAAACCCACCCATCCATCTATCCTTTCATCCACTCACTCACCCTCCCACCAGCCAACCCATCCATATCTATACTTCCTTCCAAATTTAACTCATTAACTCAAAAAGGCGAGAAGATAGCCTATCCAAGATGGCGGCTATAAAATCCAGCCGTACAGTGTGAAATGTACAATATCAAATGTTGTATGTTTGTTTCAGCGTGCGAGTAATGCGACTCGAGAAACAAGCATTCCAAAGTCTAGGCCTAGAAGTGACAGGTGGCAATCTGGTGGGAATCTATGTAAAAGAACTAACAGACGACTCCGTGTGTAGGGCGGTTGGATTGAATGTCGGAGATCGGCTATTCAAGGTATGTGATAATCTTACAAAAATGAAATTGGGCTTCCTGTGGATAAACAACTAAATTTGAAAACCTGTTTTCTGAGCGCAAACCGACATTATCCTAAAATGCCTTTTTTATTCTGTGTTTTTTTGTTTGTTTGTGTACGCGTATGTGTAATCATTCCCTGCTAGCAGAGTCTATTTTTCTTTGGCGTAATTGAGGGAGAAAAATAGACTGCGGACGAAGGAAGTTGTATATGTTGCGCATGCGAGGGGTAACTTAGCAACGCTGTTAAAAAGACTCCACATAATTTTGACAGATGTCGCGTCAAATTACACTTGCTCTTGCGCATAACGAAGTATGCGGTTAAAAAACGTTTTTTTTCTCGTTCGTCCCGGCACAATCGTGGACGGTGGTATATTAAAAATCTCTACAACACTCAAAGACTCTACAGAGTCTCTCCATCATATCCCCGCCTAAAGAGGGGAGAGAAAGAGGGGAGACTCTGCTTTCAGGAACGTGTAATCAGCATAGTGATGTTCAAATGGTTTGCCTTGTTCTTTGTACAGTTGAACTGCTATGATTTCACTCGAGCAACACTGGATTACGCAACCCGTATTGTGCGGTTACTAAGCAGCTGTACATATGTGAGAATCGAAGCCGAGTCCAATGAATGTAAGTAGATCAACGTACCATTCTTATCATCACAATGGGCCTCTCATTTATTCTAAATTTCTGGGTAGGGGGTAATCGAAGGAGAAAAATTCAGGCTAGAGCAAGTCTTCAATAGCTGATCAGTATTACGATGGACTACTTATACGATACGGCGGCCATCTTGGTAGGGGGCAAATATACAAAGCGTTGTTACAGATATGGCGTCGATTATCATTAACAGTTCACCACAACCAAGACAATTTGACGAGAGATAAATTAAGAAGATGAACATGAAAGAAAGACAAATAAACGAAACTCTCCACTGATATCATCCGACACTGATCTTTGTTTTGTTGCAAATGCGTCAGTTCAATGCAAAACTGATCCACTTACCTCATCCAAAGCCAAACTCCTCATATCAGAAATTCGCAATGCGAATTTCATAGGACGACTACCTCGTCATTGATGCATGGTATTGTGACACTTAATGTAGAGGAACAAAAAATATCCGAGCTTTTTGATCTTGTCTCAAGGTGTAGCCTCACAATGCCCAACGGGCGAAGCTTTTAAATTAAATCAAGTATCAAAGTAATAAGGCTTTCTTTGAAGTTAAACAACAGCACGTATCTTTCATTTGCAATGTCTAGAGAAACGAATCAGCAAATTGGAAGGTTTTTTATGGCTTGCAGTAGTTTGGTTGAAGCAAATACTATTTCTTGATAATGGCGACATTCTCACTCATTTATTTTATTTTATTCTTTACGGCAGATTTCGAAGAGGTTCTGAAACAAACACCGTACGACTCTGTCTTCGTAAGGTATGAAAATAAATAAATAATACTTTAATATTGAAAATATTAGTCTGTGTCCCTTGTCCTTTTACTAAGATCGACATGTAGCGCCTCTGCAGTAGTTATGGACACTTTTAACTTACATAAATGAAATGATAGTACTAATACTAAAATGAATAACTATACAGCTGAGATAATAAAGAAAAAACTTGCAACGGGGCGGATAAAAGTCCAACCTGCCCCTCCCCCCGAAACCCAAATAGATAGGTATGGCACAAATGAGAAGGGGTTTCGTTCTAAGACAAAAGGTCCAAAAGTGCCTCTAAAACCCTTAGGAAAGCTTGGGATACGGTGCAAGAAGCGAGATGGGTCGCCTTTATACTTGCGATTCCATTTCTGAACTGTTGCATGCCGTTTCTTTCCTGTGCTTCAAAGATATTTTCCCGGGTTCTCTAATGACCTAATTTCAATCGTATTCAGTGGTCAAAGATGCCTTAATTCAATTTGATTTGATTTAAAAACGTGATTGAACTACAATAGATTCATCCTGTATTTGTATGTTTTCGTACTAACAGGACAGTGAACCTTTACAAAGCGATGTCACCAGACGAGCTGAGTTTCACAGTAGGTGAAACACTTCACATCATCAACACAAGAGCCAACTATGACCAGGCCAAGCAGTCGTGGAAGTGGGTTGCTATGCGTAAAGATGGAAAGAATATCGATGAAGGATTAGTACCTTGCATGGGAAGGTAATTGAGCTAGTCTTTCTTGCTTTGCTTTTGTTTTTGCTTTTTTGGTCCCCTGTAACTTTAGAGTCTTTCTATTCTTCGTTTGCATTTGATGTCATAGCCGCCATGTTGGAAGAATTTGACAAAAGATTTTTCAGTGAATTCTTTTGTTATATCTTCCCACATGGTGGGCATTGCTTTTATTTTACTCCCTTGGGAATGATTGCAAACCAAGAATTCATATATCCTTCTTTATACTTCCTTTCAGAATCCCCATTTATTTATTCTGCTTTTGTTACTGTTCGCGCTCTGCTTTTATTGTATGTGTTAATTACAACTTTATTTGCATTCTGAATAACCAACTATTGTATTGTATTGTATACTTTTATTCTTCTATTTCCGTCCACTCATTCCCTCCCTCCCATTTTGCCATACCCGCATTCTACCATTAATGCTCCCTCATTGCCTTTCTTTCTCATCCATCCTTTCCATCTATTTACCCATTCATCTTTCCTTCCTTCTTTTCCTCCCTTTCTGTCATCCATATATCCCTCCATCCCGCCCCTTTTTTCTTATGTTCCTTTCTCTCTACCTTCTTCTCTCTTAGTCCGCCATCCAAACAATATCCCACTCATCTTTTCTTCCTTCTCTTCAGTCTCCATCCGTCTTTCAAGGCACCGTTCATAATCCTTGCAAATCTCCATCCAATGCGTGCAATCTATTTAAATTAAGCTAAAATTTGGTTTTTCGAATCCATTTATTTCAATTCCCCAGCCTACCAGAACATGTAGAGAGGTCGGTATCCCTAGTCATCCCCAAACTAGACGCCGAATCTATGGAAGACTTTGGCAGTGATGATGGTGGTGCACCAATGAAACGAGGAGGGTCGGAGAGAAGGAGCTTTTTACAGAGATACAGAAAGATGCGAAAACGAGATAGCAGAGATCCTCTTGGATCGAATGCCGACATGACGGGTGAGTTTGGGCTATCGATAATGTGTAAATTGTTAACTGCAACATTACAGGTTAATGTGGCTTGTGTAACTCTTAAAGACAAAAGCTTCTTGGCGTTCAAGTAAAGTTACTTGAGGCAAAGGTTTGTAGCAGATAGACTTAACAAGTAGATGGCTTGCAAGGATTCCTAAGAGAGTCAAATGACAAAGACATGGCAGCCATGTTGGTGGTATTAACAATGGAAAGCTTTTGTTAAAAACTACCAACACATATAGAAGGGGAAAGAAAATTTCACAAGTACAGTCAACTCTCACCTTGCTGACACTCCGATATTACGGACACCTCTCTATAGAGGAATAGAGCAAAATCCACGGCGAAAAATACTGTCAAAGAAATTACCGTAATTAGCTGTATATGTAGATAGATAGATAGATAGACACCTTTATTTAAACTTAAATAAAAATAAAAACAGGGTAGTCCATTCAGTGGCTATAATATGCCACTGCTATCAAAAGGAGCCCTGTCATTGAACATACGACCAACAAGAACAAAAACAAGAACAACAATAACAACAACAACAATAAAAAAAGCAGCATTAAAAAACAGTAAAATATAAACTAAGAACATAAAGTTTCCGCTGACAACTCTTTTGTGTGGTTTTGTCAACAGGAGGTTCTGGTAAAGTCATTTATTACGAAATATTAAGCAAACTGACGTGACTCGAGCGCCTCTTCTGAAACTGAAGTACTGCTGACCAAAACACTTGCGGGCTTTTATCAAGAAACATATCACCGCGTACGAATTTTGACTGGGTTTTTGGATGACCTTGACTAACCAATACTGAGGACATTTTTTATTTTTTAAAAGGAAAACTTTAAGGTATATTATTAGTAATAGATAATAGGTAGCGTCGTGGGGTCCGGGGGGACAAGGCACTCCCTTTCTAATTATTTTGTTATATTAACTAGGTATCTTGACTCCTCCATGTGTATATAATGTAGTTAAACTAAAACGTTATAATAACAAGGGTATCGCCCGTGATATTGTGAGGTAACATGGTCAATATTTTGGTAGTTTTTAAACAAAATTGTTTTGAATACATCAGAATGAAAAATTTCTAAATTCTTATAAATATTTTGAATTTTTTTTAATAATTCAGTTTAAAAATGTTAAAAATGAATAAGAGTAAAAATAAATTACTTAATTTTTATGGCATTAACAACAGAAAACAAATGTCCAAATTTTTGGAGAACGTTTTTGTTTATGATCGATATTCGATCGGTTCACGGTAGTGTAATGTTACAAAGAGAAACGATACTTAGGGTCCGTAATGATATCGAAATTCAGTTATTTTCAAAGTTCTTGATTACTCCTTGGTAATATTGACCCCTTGCAGAACATTCCCAATAGGCCTTTCTGCTTTACCATTATTTTCGACTTCGTGCACTTTAAAAACAATAGGTGAGATCAAAGATTGTACGGAATCTGAACATCTTTAGAATTTGAACAAAATATGCTTGTATTTCATTCTTGCTTTTAAGAAGGAGTCAGGCCATACCTATGCACAATACTTACGTATGTTGAAAGCATGACCTGACTAAAACCATGAAATACAAGCATCTTTTGTTCAAATTCTAAAAATCGTCGAAAATAGTGGTGAAGGAAAAAGGTTTTATGCATCTCAATTTGAATGATCAACTAATAGACCACGTTCGATATTTTAGATATTTGGCATAAAATCTAGGCTTCCAGCACTGTACCCCTTGCAGCACGTCGGAATGCAGCTCAATTTAATAGAGGACAAAACAAAAAGGTTTCAATTCTCAGGAGATTGAAATTCTTTTGTAATGTAAAATTGAGCTGCTTTGACGTCACGTGAAAGGGGTCTATAGAACTCCTCGCCAAATCTCAAGGGAACAAGTAGATACGTAGTGCTGTAGATACTATTGTAATGTTGCTGATCGAATGGTCATCTGACTAGCCTTTTTATTGAACCTAATTGTTTTGTCCTATACATTTAGCTTGGAATATAGTTACAAAGGGTCTGTATTCCAATAGATGTTTGCAAAAAGGTGTAGTCAGTCGATTGGGACATGTTAGGATACCAATCCTTAGTCTAGGCTGATAATAGTGGACTTTAAATAATAGTTCCTGTTCCACTAGTGAAGTGCACTCTGATTGTTTGATGTCAGTCGATTGAGATCTTTTTTGATAACTAAGCTGTTATATAAAGAACATTTAGATAAAGGAAAGCATCCAATTTTTGGCTACTGCCGTCAAGATAAGGGAACAAAAGCCACGCCCAAGGACTAACTTCAGAGTAAGAAAAGTCCTAGGAGCGAAAAGGTTGATCCATGCAGACGGTCGTTAGAAAAGAAATATAGCTAAATAATTAACATTGTCGCTGAAAAAAGCCTATAATTTATCTTTTTTCTACCAAGAAACTTCACTGTAGGCTATCTAGGAATTAAGGAATATATGCCCAATTAATAGAATTTGTAAGAACATTACAGTGAGTTTCTTATTGTAATAATGTTTCTTATTCTAATAATGCCACGGCGAAATGAATTTCATGATTCCGCTCTCAAAGCTTTAAGCTTTCTTCAGTAGCAACGTTAATTGAATTAGCTATATGCTAGCTAGAATTAGCGAAATGAATTTCACGATTCCGCTCTCAAACCTTTAAGCTTTCTTCAGTAACAACGTTAATTGAATTAGCTATATACTGAGGAAAGGCAAAAAGAAAGAGAGAAGCTAAGATCAAAGAAATGATATGGCGCCATAATCCAAGAAAAAGCTCGTGACGAGAGTCTTTGGATTACACTTTTGAACTTATAATTAATTTGTGTTTCCCATGCACTATGGTCCCCTTAGTATCAGAGGATCTCTCGCTCCAGGGCTTCTGGGTCTCTCATGGCCACAAAGGGTACGGGCGAGAAGCCATGGAGCTGAGATTCTCTGGAACCCAGTTTATACCTCTTGCACGTGACGTCAAAACAGCTCAATTCGGAGGACAAGGCAAAATAATTTCAATCTCCTGAGAATTGAAAACCTATTGTTTTGTCCTCCAAATTGAGCTGCATTCCGACGTGCTGCAAGAGGTCTATAGCATCATGAAGAAGATTATGATCAAACTGTGATATCCCTTGTAAAAAGAATAGAAAGAGGCAAGTATTTGTAAAACTGTTTATAGGAATTGTTAATGTTGTACTTCTAAGTTAAAACAATGAAGAATGGTTTTTTTATTTTTCGTTAATAAAATCGAAAATAACCTATTATTTGCTAGTTATGACGATGGATGGATCGGTTCCTTGTCCTTCACGCTTACTTCCCAATATTCTGAAAACAGAAAAAAAAACTTGAACATTTATCACTAGCATACATTGTTAGACATCACGTTAAGTAAGATGTGCAAACAAAGAAACAGAAAAGGATATAAGTTCTTTTCATATGTCCTCGTTCTGTTGTCATTCTTCCGATTTGTACAGAACAACGCAAAAGTGAACATTTCTTAGAATTTCTAATTGTAAAAAAGGGAAGAAACACATGAAAAGATGGAAGTGAGAATAAAGGACACTTATAGCAATATTATTCCAACTCAGTAGTTGCGAGCTGACCGCTGAAATTTGTGTTTTCCCCCGCTGCCATGCCGTCACTCAAAATTAATCCTCCGTTGGTACCTTTTACATTTTTGAATGGCGGCGGTGAAAAACCAAATTCCACCAGGAAACTTGCAACTACTGAGTTCGCTTAATCACAGTAACAAGCAAGCAAAACAAGATGCTTCTAATTAAAGGAATCAACTTTTGTTTCGCCTTACATCAGTCAGACGCAGCATCCACCGCAGCATATTTCGCCTCGCAAACACTGAGCATCAACATTACAGTTGGGGTGATTCTCGCACTGCATAATCTTGGGGCAGACACGAACTGACGTTTCTAGAGAAGACAAGGGAAAAAAGGGATGAAGCTCAGTGAATAGTTAAGGTGTTAAATAAAAATTAGGTGTGCACTTTCTATCCTGGATACTTCGCCTTCCGGTGGATCCACGGATTATTTGCAAACTTGGAAGGGGAGGGGGCGGATGAAAATTCAAGATTAGCTCCTACATGCTCTATAAGCTGTCAGCGAGCCTGTCTACTTCCCTTAATCTTGGTCAATGTTGGGGGTGAAGATGTGGCCTAATATTCTCTGGGGAGGGGGTTGGGGAGTGAAGTTCTGAGCATCCTGCGACATTGGAGGGAGACAGTATATTACAAAAACCAGCACTGATGTAAATGAGTGAAAGCTGTTGTTAGTGGTGACTGACATCGGGTAAGAGATAGATAGATAGCACCTTTATTTAAAAACGATAGTTCCATAAGTATAAAAACTTCTTTACATGGAAGTCGTTAAGAGAGAGAGAGAGAGAGAGAGAGAGAGAGAGAGAGAGAGAGAGAGAGAGAGAGAGAGAGAGAGAGAGAGAGAGAGAGAGAGAGGATTGAATAGAGTGAAAGGTTTGAGCCCAGGATCTCTGGGGAGGGGGTTGGGGAGTGAAGAGAAATAGACGGAATGCCATCGTAACGTTAACCCATCGAAACACGTGTTGAACTTGCCGGCGTTGCATCCATTTTTATGAACCAGTCCACGTGAACAGTAATAGTTGTGATAGCACCCCTTGTCTTAATGGAGCGACGTGCATAACAGACAATAGTGATGCTTCAAGATAACCGATACCCGCACACGAGGTCTACCTATACATACCAGCTATTGTGTTTTTCAGACCTTACTATAGCCTGGATATATTACGGCGGGCTTAAATCATTGAATGGTTTGGGACAAAGGCAGCCCCCTTCCTTCTGTCTCTCCTGATGACCAAATCTCAAAAGTGCCGCGAGTATAAGCCAGTTCAAAGTTTGAGAATCGTTTTCAGTGCGCATGCGATTTTATCCCGAATTTCTCACCTTCTTTTGTTTAATTGAAAACAAAAGGTTTGAACAAAAGAAGGTGAGAAATTCGGGATAAAATCGCATGCGCACTGAAAACGATTCTTAAACTTTGAACTGGCTTATAGCAACCGGTCACTACCAACCTGGATCTGCGCATATCTTCCCGCAGCCTTGAGGACAGCATTTCTGTCTTCCTTTACATTCACTGTCATTAGTACACTGAGGTCCAAGTGTATCGATGCAAATGGTGAGCAGGTGATTTGGACAAACACCACGCTTCACCTTACTAGGCTTAGCTGAAAAATAAAGACATTTCCATGATTCCTAAAATTCATCGCTTTCACAGCGACTAAAGTCGCCACTAAATATTGTTCTGCTTTCTGATAATGTTCTAAATTGACATTTTTTCTGGAGCGAATTCGAACCCCCAAACTCAAAACCCTAGACCCGTCAAGCTTACGACACTGATCTAGAAAGTAGTTAATCGAGATCACTAGATTTCAGTACTTTTTATCACTGTAAATAATGCCTGAGCTTTGAGGTTTTTCCGGGTTAGCTCCGGTTTTCGTAGATTTGTGATAAAAGCTTTTTCCGTTACAGCCTTTGTTGTCAGAGGTGCATCTGCCATGAAGTTGGTTGCGAACGCTTATAAATAAAGGCAAACGTACCTAGTGTTAGCGTGGAGTCGTCACATACTGTAAATCAAGAAAATAAATGATATATGAGTCATTTATGGATAGTAATCATCCCTCATTTTATCAAGATAAATAGGTCATAACACAGTTGGGTTGCTGCGTCAATAGATGACATTTCACGTGCTGAAGTTTTACCATCTGAATTGCAAGCTTTCAACAAAGAAATGAATCTTGGTGATGGAACATGAAGAGCAGTGTTTTCCCTTTACTAAAAGCTAGGAATAAGATCCATAAGTTTCTTTTTTCCAAGACAATTTTATGCTCTTATTTGGTCATGGAACTTTGAGCAGTGTTGTGGCGCTCAAACAAGCTGAATTTATTTGTTAAGAACCTTCAGACACAAATAAAGATTTGTGAAGCCTTTTTTTTATGCCAGACTGAGACTTCTATTAGTATTATTTGCTAATGAATTATTAGTTAGAAAGTTATTTCGTGCAGTTATTTCTTTTTACACACTACTGAATTCAATGAACAAAGCATATCAGCTTATTCCGGTTACTGCATTGACGTCATTAGGATATTGGAACAGAAATGTTAAATATGAAGCAAAAAAAAAAAAAAAATTATGATATATGTTTCGAAACTGAAACTTTTCAATGGATTAGGGAAATAAATACAGGATAAGTATAGGAATATACATACACCACCACCCTCTTCCCCCCGCAAAAAACAACAACAACAAGTAAACAAATAAACTAACAATAGTAAAGTTTAAATTCTACAATAATTTTACATATATCATAACATTCAATTGTCAAAGATTTTCTTGCCATCAGAATGAAGATGACAACCAAAGTCAAAACAGCCGTATTCCCCATTGTTTTCATTGTTCTTGTGCCTGTGTTCTTGTGGGCAGTTCTTCAATATCATTCACAGTCTCTTGCTGTTTACGAAGAATGAAATAAGATGATCTGCAGCTGGTAGCATCGACTTCATATAATCGATCAAATGTTTAGCTTACATTGACGTGTCGACTCTTGATCACACAAATAATATTGACGTTGTGATAGCCCGAATATGGTTATATTTACATAATTATACACTATAAATAATTTTCTAGATGTATACGAAGCATAAAATCCACTGACGAAAGTTTGGTTAATTGGTTGATATTCTCATGGGCACAGAGCGGTTTGAGAACTGGAGATGCCTGTAGTACGTTCACGACATTCTCAGATCCACCTTAATCAAAACATTCTTCTTCCCTCTAGAAAACAGTGTACTTACAATTTTTAATCGAAAACACAAAATAGACCTCAATTTCATAGGTCATTAACTTTCATGAACTTTCTACATCACTTTGTCATATAATGCGAAGTTAAATCTATACCTAAAGTTATATATCATACACCTAGTTGCAAGAAGGTCATATAGAATTAAAAAAAATAACCAATAGGAATTAATTAAAGATATTTACTTTATTTTGATTCTAAAGCTCCCTAGATTAATGAGAATATAACTGTTTAGTAACAAGATAATCTCAAAACTGGAATATCAGTCTATAACTTCAAAACGGACTTTATGAAGAAAATTCCAGATGTGACGCAGGCTATTAAAACAGTGAAATATTACACCTGTTTTGCCAAAAGAATTAATTCCTATTTGTTATTTTGCTATTTTTAATTTTTATACGTTCTTGCAATTAGGTGTAAACCCCAGGTTAAATTCATAGGGAATTTAAACCTACATCAATTTTGCAATGGTTATTTTGATTCAGGTACTAAATGTGTTGAAAATACATATCAGGACATTTTGGTGTCCTAATTAAGACGAACCGAGTTAATTCATGGGCAACAACACTAGAAAAATAACCAAAATTCTCAAAAAGAAATTTTTTCGAGGTAGATACATTGAAAATGTTAAAATAAAACTCCCCATTAATGCTAAAAAGATCGAGATTTTCAGTTATTGTTGAACTTAAACAATGCTTTAAAAGCCTGACGAAAATTGGTGCTCTGAAATGTGTACAGAAAGGGATTCAACACCGACTCCAGAACAAATATAGCGCCAGTGTAAGCATACATTTTGCCTGAAAACCCGCCATAAAGTTTATGAAGAATAAGTGTTATGGCCATAGGAAAGAAGCAAATGATAAAAGCTGCTGTTATTGAGAGAGAGAACTTGACAAGTTTACGCTTTGCACGAGCATCTTCTTGAGGTGGCACATTTTGTGCTTGTGGTCCCACTTTGTTCTTGAAGTACAGCTCACGAAGGATTTGGAAGTAGCAGAAACTGATGACGATAAATGGAATGAAAACAACTGAGGACAGGAGAATGGTCATGTAGATCTTTTGGTATTTCTTTTCAAGACTATATTCACATTTGTGATTATTGTAGAAGCTAAAAATGTAAGTAGGTAAAGTGAACACTATTGCTGTTATCCACACGGCAATAATGGCGTATTTCACAGTGTCCTCTCGTAGTCTGATTCCTGCGTTTAGTGGCTTGACAACAGCGTGGTACCTCTCTACAGACAGCACCATAAGAGTAAGAATCGATGCAAAACTTGCTGTAAAAGGTACGTGGAATGACACGAAAAATTTGCAGAGAACGTCAGACAAAACTCCTTGGAAACTCAAGTGCTTCTCAACCAGCGTCAGAGGCAAAAACACCAAACAAACAATGTCTGCAGCAGCTATGTTCACCAAAAGATAGTTGGCCGTTGATCGCAACGATCGCTTTTTCCACACCACAATTAAGATCAGGAAATTGCCAATGATACCAATAAGAATTAACAGAACTCCAAAAAAAGTCCAAATAATGTTTGAGATGCTTTCCATGTCCTTATAATTTATCGTTATTCAACTTGGAAAACGTGTTACCGAAAACGAACATCAGGAAGATCAGCCGTGTGTATCAAAGATCTGTATCTGCAGTGAAGGCAAGAAAAGTTAGCTTGTCATTCTCATCAAATCTAATGTAGAAAGCTAATGCCGTTAAGATCATCAAGAAGTAGGACTCTGACAGAAAACGTCAGAGAAACGTTTAAAACGACATTCCCATTCCTAATGAAAATATTTTTAGCCCATGCATCCAGTAGCAGGTGGTTTTGTATGAAAGGCAAATAACTGTGACTTTTTATTAATATAAGATATATCTCACTCTGTAACGTCCAAAAAGAATGAATGCTTTTGTTATCCATTGAAAAAAAAAAAATAAAAAAATGCGCTCGTGCTGCGTGTTGTTATAAAGCCCGCTAAGATTGATAAGAGAATAGGAGAGAAGTGTTTGGAGAAGCACGATGCGTACACTAATCCCAAACTGCACACAATACAGTAGGCAAGTTTCGTATGAAATAGCCATTCTTTTGGATACGAATGTTGAAATAGAAAAACGCGTGTGCGTGTACGCGACCCCCAACCAAACAGAAAGCTAGATTTATAGCAGCTATTTCAATTCAACAAACTTCATTTCGGACTTTCATGTCCCGAAACTGGAGCATATACTGGCTCAATAAACAAATTACAATCAAAACGTCATTCAATATGGAATCAAATCAGTGTTCATATACCTAATCCTCTCAGTAATATTTCAATAATAATATTGAACATTATGATAAGTAATTGATGAGCATTATGTAACATAATGAAAACCTATTTACAGTCACGTCACATACTTTTTTTTAAACATTGATACGCATAATTTCACGACCTTGAGACAAATCTTGAGAGCCGGAAAAAATTAAACCCAGAACTTTCTCTTAGATATAAAAAGTATAGGAATGTAAGATAGAAAAGATATAAGAATGACCTTATCATTGCAGCCTTGCTTGCCCCGTTCATATTTGAACAAAGAGTAATCACGGCATGCAAGCCAGGGTAGCTCAAAACAATTGACTAAATAATGTTTCGCGCTAATGAATAATTATTTACCTTATTTATAGTGTGTTTTTCTAGAATCCGCGATCAGATTGAATTAAAAAGCTTATATCAAGTTAAACACAATACTAAGCAATAATTGGATAAGGTCTGCTTATAATGAAGATTTATTTCCGCGCTTTTGAACCCAAAGAAAGTCGTATTTGAATATCTTGTGTGACCTTGAATGACTTTACATGATGTACTACCTACCGATAAATCTGCAGACTATACATTTATTATTTGAAGCTCACACGCTATCGAGGGTTGGCTGAGTGTTCTAAGCCAGTCAGAGGAAATATGTATAGTGATCAAAATGTAAAAGCCAGTTTTTGGCCCTAAGTTTTTGATTCCTGGTTGATCTGCAATATGGATTACCTTACGGTTCGTCTGTCGGACCACTTTTGTGGTACTGTTCACTTGTTACGACAGCCGGATTAATTGTTATTAATGTACAGCCGTTTGACTTGTGCGGAATATATGTTACATGGATCTTGATGTAAAAAAGTTGACAGTTCAAAACTCTCCGCCTGTATTTGTGAGACTAGGCTTTAACTGTTTTTTCTTGGCTTTAATAATGTTCTCCACGGGATATTCAAGGTTGTATTACGTTAACAGAACTTAATATAAATATTATTGTAGAATCAATGTCAAAATCTTTGAAGTTATTGCACGTTTGGTACAGGTTTACACAACATCTTCCTGAATATTACTAAAATAGCTTTCCTTCCCATATTTTAAAGTAAGTTATTAGGAGCAAAATGAATTCAAACTCACTAAGACGAAGAACGAAACTAATAAAGGACACTCTCACGAAAAAACTATCGGAAAGCAAGCGCACCAGTATTGACATCGGAGTAATGTCCTCAACTATGTTTTTAAACCTTATAACACTTCTGCTCTTTATACTGAATCCAATATTACATAATCCAACCACCCATTCATGAATTCATCGACCATCCATCCATGCAACCCACCCATCCATCTATTCTTCCATCTTTCCTTTTTGCCTTTAACAAATATGTTAAAAATTACGGAAAAAACTTAGCTAATTTTCAAAAAAAATCTTTTAAACGCTCCTCTCGTAAGATTTGATCGGAATAGCACTTGTCATATAAACTAGAAGATTGGTTCATCCTTCAATAGACACGTCTTACTATTTTCAACAACACAGTTTAAACTTTAGTATTTCTTTAAAAGCCTGGCGAAAATTAGTGCTCTGAAATGCATACAGGAATGGATTTAACACCAACTCTAGTATGTACAAAAGGACAGTAATATTTTTGATGAATTTCCTTTCATATTTTTCCTTGTCATAAGTTGTCAGACATGAATACACAGCCAGAGGAAAGTAGCAGACTAATAAAGCTAAAGTAATCGAGAGAGAAAGCTTTACGAGTTTACGCTTAGCAAGGGTATCTTCTTCTGCAGTTGTTACGTTCACTGGTTCCACTTTGTTCTTGAAGTACAACTCACGAACGATTTGAAAGTAGCAGAAACTGATGACGATAAATGGAACAAAAGTAACGATAGTAACAAGAAGTAGAAGATAGGAGCTCAAAGCATCTTCTGCAACATCATAATCACACAACATTTTATTTCCAAACTTTTGATATTTTCCAAAAATGTACATCGGCAAAGCCATCACTATGGCACTGGCCCATACCGTAATAATAGCATATTTCACGGTGTCCTCTGTCAGTCTGAACCCTGTCTTCATCGGCTTTACAATGGCATGGTATCTTTCTACAGATAACACGACCAGAGTAAAAACTGCAGCAAAACTTGTTGTGAGAGGTATGTGGAACGAAATGAGAAACTTGCAAAGTAGATCTGCTGTGATTCCTTCTTGGATTTTGCCATACATTCCAACAAGCAGTAAGGGTAGGAAAACTAGACTTGTAATGTCAGCAAGGGCGACGTTCACCAACAGATAATTGGATGTTGATCGCAGGGAATGTTTTTTCCAGACTGCAATTACTACCAAAGAGTTACCACCAATGCCAATGAATATAAGTAAAGCTCCAAGGAAGATAACCACAACGTTTCGAATAACATCTGCATTGTCCTCCATCCGGGCAGCCTTACGAAATCTATTCAAAATATGTTCTCTCTTTGAGTTAAAATTTGGAGTTGTTCACGAGGATAAAACACCGGCTCGACGCTTCATACACTTATAGTGTCTTTGTCCGAAATGATATGAATGAACGAATCACTCTATAATAAAGTTGAAGTACTAAGATCGGCATCTGTCATACGAATATCATAGTACCTTTTTCTGAAATTAAAATTTAGTCTTCATTGAAAGAGCTGTCAGTTGAAGATCTGACAGTTCAAAACTGTCCGCCTGTATTACTAACCAAGTTTTAACTGTCTTTTCTTGGCTTTAATAATATTCTCCACGGGATATTCAAGGTTGTATTATGTTAACAGAACTTAATATAAATTTTATTGTACAAAGACATGGCAAGTTTGGTATAGGTTCAGACAACATCTTCCTCAGCGGCAATACCAAAATGGCATGTTTGGAAGAGAACCAAATAAAGAGCACTCTCACGAAGGACCATCGGAAAACTAGCGCACTATTATTGACATTGGAATACTATCCTCAACTATTGTTTGAACCTTACAACACTTCTGCATGCTCTTTACATGAATCAAAAATTACATAATCCACCCATCCATCCATTCATCCGTCCTTCCGTTCCTCGGTCCCTCCGTCCTTTCTTGGCATCCTTCCTTCCTTCCTTAGCAGCCTTCTTTCCTTCCTTCCTTCCTGATAAACAAACAAGCAGACCAAAAATATTTTCCTCACTTTTTTCGACAAAATCTATTAGATAAAGCAAAAATATCATGATCGGTTATGTTTTGTTCTCTGATAAAACACGACTGGGGCTGTTGACATATCAAACAATTCACCTACAATTGTCAGACTTGCTCAAACTTGATGAGCAAGATTAAAAAAATTGAAATAAATTACCAGTTATACATGTTGTTAAGCTTAAGCCTTCTCTCCATGTCTGAAGAGCAGCTAGATTAGAGTATTTTTAAATCTTAAAATTGTGTGGAAGAGCATTGGTTGTTTTGTTGTTACATAAGATATTTTTTATATCACTATCCTGTGCCTTAAGTAGTTGTTATGCGGCGTTAAGGGCCCGGGTCAAGGGATTACAAATCAGCAAGTTTTAAACCAAAAATATTTATTACATTGTTTTACAATATTTTCTTAATATTTCGCATTTATCTCATCTTCTAAGCATACAGCTCATTAAAGCTTGGTCTACCTGTGTTTACAATGCAGGTGTCCCGATATTGCACTCTACTCACCAACTTTAGTGCTAAAGTGACGTGGACTTTTTTCAAACAATCCCATTAGAATAAGTATCAAAATGCTCAGAAAGAACTGAAGTTTATCATGCCGGGTGGATAACTTTCCGTTGTTGCATATAGAAAGAGATAATTCGATGAATGGACGAAAGAGTTAATATGTGTTTACATACATTGTCCTTATACGGTCAACTTACTTTGTAGCGATTTTGACGTGGACTTTTTTTCGACTTATCGAATCAAAACTTATAGCAGATAAGAGCTAATAGACTATATTTTTAAAATCCCGAGTGGACACATTTTAAATAACAAAGCACTCGTAAGTTGTTCAAGAAAATACACGAAATTTCAAGGTTTTTCGGCCATTTTTAAGGTTCTTTGAAGTTGTTTGATATACACTCAAGAATAAGCGAAATTTAGGTTTTTCCCAAAAAAATCTTTACATGGTTTCGCTACTTCCAGGTTTGGATGAAGCACACAATTTTTGACGCATAGGAGTAGGGTATTTTTGTACCCGGATGCTAAAAATAGCTCAACCGGAAATTTTCATGGCGCGCGCGGTATTAAGAAGTTTCTCTCTCTTATTTATGCTCTCTTGGTAAATCGTAAAAACATTTTGAATCCGAGATTTTGCGTGCGTATGCGGGTATATCCATGAGTTGCTTAGTTTGGTTTATGGATTTTTAACAACCTTACTTCTAAATCACGACAAAATGTCCCTTTAACTTATAATACGCATTTTAAGCTAACTATGTTAATTTATTAATATTATAATATTATAATTTGTCGTGATTTAGAAATAAGGTTGTTACAGCAATAACCGTTGTATCGCGATCCGCCGTTTCAAAACCTCGTTTGAATTTTGGTCTTTTGCGAGCCGTCAATCATCTTGGATTTTTGCAAATTAGTCTATGCATGCTCGCTCATTCGGCCATCACATACTTCGATCTTGTTTTATTTTATTTTATTTTTTCGAAAATCTAAATGGATTCGGAGATATTCCAAGGAGTTGTGATGGAGAGCTTTTCGAGTCTTCTTTCTGTCATGTATTCAAGCCATTCTTGGAGAATCATCCACATAAACTTCAGGATTGTGCTACAAAGTTTTTCATGATCCCAAGCTGCATGTTGACAAGGACGAGGTAAATTATATTTAGCTTTCTTCTAAAGTTTCGACAGCAACCTCTGACTTTTTTCGTAACTGAATCATCGTAGGGATTAAGGCAATTGTTTGCAAATTAAAATTGTCTTGAGCTAGTTTCTATAATTCAAAATATTATGAAACGATCGGGGAGATATTTGAGATTCATCAGTCACTGTAGTTTTGCTGACTCTGCAGGATTTCCTTCTTTTAACTTCAAAACAACTCTTCATCGCGGCGACTCCTTGGAATATTCTTGAACTGTATTTTCGAAAAAATGTGTTAATTTTATGGGGATTTCGAAGCTGAGAGGAGCGAGTTCAAAGGCTTGTTTGAGCCGAAGATGATTGACGGCTCGCAAAAGACCAAAATCCAAATGAGGTTTTGAAACGGCGGATCGCGATACAACGGTTATTGCTGTAAAAATCCAAAAACCAAACTAAGCAACTTATGGATACGAGTATACGCACGCAAAATCTCGGGTTTAAAATGTTTTCACGATTTACTCAAAATCGATCAGATAAAATATTCTAGTTTTTAGATATTTTGTTTGCCATATACCATAATTTAACAGAGTAGGTTTTAGTTTGTTTAGGTTTCGTCGTAATCGCTTAGAATTTATAGGCTGAGCTTAATTAAAATATTCGCCGCTATTTTAAGGTAATTCCGTAGTAATAGATCCGAACATAGAATTTTAATAAAACTTCGCACAGTTATTAAGTTAATGCTACTCATTCCGAAAAATAAAATAAAAGAGTGGGGTCACCGTGCTCGTTTTGGCGTTAGATGACGGTAATTTATGGCATTTTTGGGGTCGTGCGAAAGAAATTTTCGAATCATGAGAATCGAACAAAAGGCCCCACCACTTTCAGGAAGTCATTGCTAACATTAAACTATTTGCGTTATTCTTTCTTTTATGAAGCAAAGCAACAGTTGGATGCCAAACATTTTCCAGAAAATGCAGTCGTTGTAAAAAATAGGGACTTTTCAACTTCGATGTTCTCCCTAATATCTGGAAACAGTTTTCCGCAGTATGTTTTTGAGAATATCTCGAAAACTGGACTTGGAATTTTGTTTAAATTAAGATATATTATGGTAAATTATGGTTGATTTACTGAAATAAAAAAGATAGGTCACCGTGCTCGTTTTCGCGCTACAGTTCGCTAAAGTACGAATTTTGTCCTCGAAATGTAGTGACCGAGAGGGGACTTGGGAGAGTTTACACAAAAAAATATCAAAAAGACTGTGATTTCTTTATAAATTTATACAAAACTCTCATATCAATGCCAGATAACCTTCGTTTGATAATTTGCTAGTTGTTTTGGTTTGTTTTCTGTACTTTGTGTATTTTTAACAAACAGTTTTTACAAGCCGGCCGCCATCTCGAAATCGTAATAGTAGCCAATGTACGCGAGCTCGCGCTGCATGGCTAAAATCGTGCGCAGTAGCGCGTGCGCAATGCAAAACTACGGAATTAATTTAACGTTAATTTGTTTAAATTTTACATTTCTATGAACTTCAAATAAAGTAGAATGTTTTATGAGAATTTCATAAGAATCAAACAAAGAAAAGTTAGTTTAACGGCCGCTCAAAAATGTTCGGTGATAGACATAGACATAGACATTAAGATATATTTTATTTAGTACCTCTTATGACATATTTTACATTGCAGTGATTATTTTTACCAGGAAGCTAAGTACAAGCTGTCTAAAATAACTAAAACGTTAACCGAGATAGACAGTGATTTAAGATTATATATATGCATATATTAGTAATTATATAGTAGTTACATAGTATTTCAGGTTTTTATTATATTTTTGTAATATTCTAAGCTCGAATTTAGCAGTTATTACTTATATAGTTATATTACCTTTGTAATTAATTTCGCTATTATTTTCATTATTTGTAATCTTTATTTATTTATTTAGTGCGCATTTGATCATATTATTGCTTGGAATTTACGCAATATAAGTAAATAATTAATATGCAAACTTCGTACGCTGATCAAAATTCAAGCAGCTCATTGGCTAAGATCGATCACATGATATCGTTGTATTTGAGGACAACGGGCGTGTCGTGATTTTATACAGTTAAGTACACACTCCGAGTGCACTATACAAATCCAAGGAGAAAATGATAGATTTGAGGAACTTAACCACCTGCAGGAAATTGAAGTTTGGATAGTTGAGGCGATTTTAGTTCTACCAAGCGAAAAACGTGATTAGAAATTTTCGTCTTCCAAGGTAAAACCGAACGACTGTACGTTTGTAATTCAATACAAAGCATATTTAATGTAGCTTTGTCAATAGTTCTAAATTGCTGAATGAAAATTTTCTTGTTTAAAGTGTTAACGTAAAGATAACACCTTTTTTTTTGTTTTTCAATGCAAAATGGCTTAATAAAAGTAGAAATTATGTAAACGTAGGGAAAGAAATCCTCGCGGAAAGGCTGTGAAAAATTCTATTAAGAACTAAAACTCAACCAAGAAAAACAGTTCAGTCGTTCAGCTCACTTTTGCATTTACAGAGCAGGTATCAACCGCTACCTATTTTTTTTGACAAGTTGGAAAGACGTTTTCTATATACTGAATAGCTTTCCCGTTTTCAAAGTCACTATTATTGAGTGCTAAATTAATTGTAGAGAATCAAAGAGAAAGGCACCAGCAAGTGTAAAGTTTAATTACGAGTAAAACAACAAAGTGACGAGTAAACAAAGATTTGAGTCAAAATTATTGAATTTTCGTATTTGGATTTGGGGATTATTTATTTAGCTTCACTTTTGTATTACTTTCTGAACTTTTAATAAACTCGAAATTTCTCATACTGTTATATAATTAAAAAAGCCCTAAGTTTTTGATTCCTGGTTGATCTGCAATATGGATTACCTTACGGTTCGTCTGTCGGACCACTTTTGTGGTACTTTTAACTTGTTACGACAGCCGGTTTGATTGTTATTGAATGTACAGCCGTTTGACTTGTGCGGTATATATATTATTATTATATATATATTGAAAGAAAAAAGTTGACAGTTCAAAACTGTCCGTCTGTATTTGTGAGACTAGGCTTTTTAAAGTTAAAACTGTCTTTTCTTGGCTTTAATAATATTGTATTACGTTAAGTTAATTAATATAAATATTATTGTAGAAATCAATGTGAAAATCTTTGAAGTTATTGCACGTTTGGTACAGGTTTACACAACATCTTCCTGAATATTACTAAAATAGCTTTCCTTACCATATTTTAAAGTAACATATTAGGAGCAGAATGAATTCAAACTCACTAAGACGAAGAACGAAACTAATAAAGGACACTCTCACGAAAAAAACTATCGCAAAGCAAGCGCACCAGTATTGACATCGGAATACTGTCCTTAACTATGTTTTTAAATCTTATAACACTTCTGCTCTTTATACTGAATCCAATATTACATAATCCAACCACCCATTCATGAATACATCGACCATCCATCCATACAACCCACCCATCCATCCATTCTTCCATCCTTCCTTTCTGCCTTATGTTAAAAATTACGGAAAAAACTTAGCTAATTTTCAAAAAAATCTTTTAAACGCTAACTGATAAAACGCTCCTCTCGTAAGATTTGATCGGAAGAGCGCTTGTCATATAAACTAGAAGATTGGTTCATCCTTCACGTCTTACTAATTTCAACAACACAGTTTAAACTTTAGTATTTCTTTAAAAGCCTGGCGAAAATTAGTGCTCTGAAATGCATACAGGAATGGATTTAACACCAACTCTAGTATGTACAAAAGGGCAGCAACATTTATAATGAATTTGCTTTGATATTTTTGCTGGTCATAGGCTCTCAGGCACAATGCCACAGCCAGAGGAAAGAAGCAAACTAATAAAGCTAAAGTAATCGAGAGAGAAAGCTTTACCAGTTTACGCTTAGCAAGGGTATCTTCTTCTGCAGTTGTTACGTTCACTGGTTCCACTTTGTTCTTAAAGTACAGCTCACGAACGATTTGAAAGTAGCAGAAACTGATGACCATAAATGGAACAAACGTAACGATGGTAACAACAAATAGGAGATAGGAGACCAAAGCATCTTCTGCAACATCATAATCACAATACATATTATTTCCAAACTTTTGATATTTTCCAAAAATGTACAACGGCAAAGCCATCACTATGGCACTGACCCATACGGTAATAATAGCATATTTCACGGTATCCTCTGTCAGTCTGAACCCTGTCTTCATCGGCTTTACAATGGCATGGTATCTTTCTACAGATAACACGACCAGAGTAAAAACTGCAGCAAAACTTGTTGTGAGAGGTATGTGGGACGAAATGAGAAACTTGCAAAGTATATCTGCTGCGATTCCTTCTTGGATTTTGCTATACCTTCCAATAAGCAGGAGTGGTAGGAAAACTAGACTTGTAATGTCGGCAAGGGCGACGTTCACCAACAGATAATTGGATGTTGATCGCAGGGAATGTTTTTTCCAGACTGCAATTACTACCAAAGAGTTACCACCAATGCCAATGAATATAAGTAAAGCTCCAAGGAAGATAACCACAACGTTTCGAATAACATCTGCATTGTCCTCCATCCGGGCAGCCTTACGAAATCTATTCAAAATATGTTCTCTCTTTGAGTTAAAATTTGGAGTTGTTCACGAGGATAAAACACCGGCTCGACGCTTCATACACTTATAGTGTCTTTGTCCGAAATGATATGAATGAACGAATCACTCTATAATAAAGTTGAAGTACTAAGATCGGCATCTGTCATACGAATATCATAGTACCTTTTTCTGAAATTAAAATTTAGTCTTCATTGAAAGAGCTGTCAGTTGAAGATCTGACAGTTCAAAACTGTCCGCCTGTATTACTAACCAAGTTTTAACTGTCTTTTCTTGGCTTTAATAATATTCTCCACGGGATATTCAAGGTTGTATTATGTTAACAGAACTTAATATAAATTTTATTGTACAAAGACATGGCAAGTTTGGTATAGGTTCAGACAACATCTTCCTCAGCGGCAATACCAAAATGGCATGTTTGGAAGAGAACCAAATAAAGAGCACTCTCACGAAGGACCATCGGAAAACTAGCGCACTATTATTGACATTGGAATACTATCCTCAACTATTGTTTGAACCTTACAACACTTCTGCATGCTCTTTACATGAATCAAAAATTACATAATCCACCCATCCATCCATTCATCCGTCCTTCCGTTCCTCGGTCCCTCCGTCCTTTCTTGGCATCCTTCCTTCCTTCCTTAGCAGCCTTCTTTCCTTCCTTCCTTCCTGATAAACAAACAAGCAGACCAAAAATATTTTCCTCACTTTTTTCGACAAAATCTATTAGATAAAGCAAAAATATCATGATCGGTTATGTTTTGTTCTCTGATAAAACACGACTGGGGCTGTTGACATATCAAACAATTCACCTACAATTGTCAGACTTGCTCAAACTTGATGAGCAAGATTAAAAAAATTGAAATAAATTACCAGTTATACATGTTGTTAAGCTTAAGCCTTCTCTCCATGTCTGAAGAGCAGCTAGATTAGAGTATTTTTAAATCTTAAAATTGTGTGGAAGAGCATTGGTTGTTTTGTTGTTACATAAGATATTTTTTATATCACTGTCCTGTGCCTTAAGTTATGCGGCGTCAAGTTTTAAACCAAAACTATCATGTGACTTATTACGTTGTTTTACAATATTTTCTTAATATTTCGCATTTATCTCATCTTCTAAGCATACAGCTCATTAAAGCTTGGTCTACCTGTGTTTACAATGCAGGTGTCCCGATATTGCACTCTACTCACCAACTTCAGTGCAAAAGTGACGTGGACTTTTCTCAAGCAATCCCATTAGAATAAGTATCAAAATGCTCAAAATGAACTGAAGTTTATCATGCCGGGTGGATAACTTTCCGTTGTTGCATATAGAAAGAGATAATTCGATGAATCGAGGAAAGAGTTATGTGTTTATGTTAAATGTAGTACTCGTACGGATTTGTAACCGGGCTCGATATAAATCAACCACAACAGACCTGATTGGAACTTCTTTTTATATTTACTTGAAAGCACTTCTCTCGTCTATCGTACAGGAATGTGTTCTCTATCTAGAGTATCTGGTTACTCAAAGCTATTACATGTCCGTCACACACTCTCTTACGTTTACATAGTCACGTACATGTAATCCTGTGCTAATTCATAACCTAACATTTACACACATTGTCCTTATACGATCAACTTACTTTGTAGCGATTTTGACGTGGAATTTTTTTCGACTTATCGAATCAAAACTTATAGCAGATAAGAGCTAATAGACTATATTTTTAAAATCCCGAGTGGACACATTTTAAATAACAAAGCACTCTTAAAATGTTCAAGAAAATACACGAAATTTCAAGATTTTTTGGCCATTTTTAAGGTTCTTTGAAGTTGTGGGTGTGGCTAATCAAAACCGCTGACTATTTCTTAACGCATTGCTTGATATACACTCAAAAAGAAGCAAAATTTAGGTTTTTCCCAAAAAAATCTTTACATATTTTCGTTACTTCCAGGTTTGGATGAAGCACACAATTTTTGACGCACAGGAGTAGGGTAGGACGAAAATTTTTGTACGCGGATGCTAAAAATAGCTCAACCGGGAATTCAAATGGCGCGCGCGGTATTAAGAAGTTTCCCTCTCTTATTTATGCTCTCTTGGTAAATCGTAAAAACATTTTGAATCCGAGATTTTGCGTGCGTATGCGGGTATATCCATGAGTTGCTTAGTTTGGTTTATGGATTTTTAACAACCTTACTTCTAAATCACGACAAAATGTCCCTTTAACTTATAATACGCATTTTAGGCTAACTTTATTAACTTATTAACATTATAAGTTAAAGGAAAAATTTGTCGTGCTTTAGAAATAAGGTTGTTAAAAATCCAAAAACCAAACTAAGCAACTTATGGATACGAGTATACGCACGCAAAATCTCGGGTTTAAAATGTTTTCACGATTTACTCAAAATCGATCAGATAAAATTTTCTAGTTTTTAGATATTTTGTTTGCCATATACCATAATTTAACAGAGTAGGTTTTAGTTTGTTTAGGTTTCGTCGTAATCGCTTAGAATTTATAGGCTGAGCTTAATTAAAATATTCGCCGCTATTTTAAGGTAATTCCGTAGTAATAGATCCGAACATAGAATTTTAATAAAACTTCGCACAGTTATTAAGTTAATGCTACTCATTCCGAAAAATAAAATAAAAGTGTGGGGTCACCGTGCTCGTTTTGGCGCTAGATGACGGTAATTTATGGCATTTTTGGGGTCGTGCGAAAGAAATTTTCGAATCATGAGAATCGAACAAAAGGCCCTATTACTTTCAGGAAGTCATTGCTAACATTAAACTATTTGCGTTATTCTTTCTTTTATGAAGCAAAGCAACAGTTGGATGCCAAACATTTTCCAGAAAATGCAGTCGTTGTAAAAAATAGGGACTTTTCAACTTCGATGTTCTCCCTAATATCTGGAAACAGTTTTCCGCAGTATGTTTTTGAGAATATCTCGAAAACTGGACTTGGAATTTTGTAAATATTATGGTAAATTATGGTTGATTTACTGAAATAAAAAAAGATAGGTCGCCGTGCTCGTTTTCGCGCTACAGTTCGCTAAAGTACGAATTTTGTCCTCGAAATGTAGTGACCGAGAGGGGACTTGGGAGAGTTTACACATAAAAAAATATCAAAAAGACTGTGATTTCTTTATAAATTTATACAAAACTCTCATATCAATGCCAGATAACCTTCGTTTGATAATTTGCTAGTTGTTTTGGTTTGTTTTCTGTACTTTGTGTATTTTTAACAAACCGTTTTTACAAGCCGGCCGCCATCTCGAAATCGTAATAATAGCCAATGTACGCGAGCTCGCGCTGCATGGCTAAAATCGTGCGCAGTAGCGCGTGCGCAATGCAAAACTACGGAAATAATTTAACGTTAATTTGTTTAAATTTTACATTTCTATGAACTTCAAATAAAGTAGAATGTTTTATGAGAATTTCATAAGAATCAAACAAAGAAAAGTTAGTTTAACGGCCGCTCAAAAATGTTCGGTGATAGACATAGACATAGACATAGACATTAAGATATATTTTATTTAGTACCTCTTATGACATATTTTACATTGCAGTAATTATTTTTACCAGGAAGCTAAGTACAAGCTGTCTATAATAACTAAAACGTTAACCGAGATAGACAGTGATTTAAGATTATATATATGCATATATTAGTAATTACATAGTAGTTACATAGTATTTCAGGTTTTTATTATATTTTTGTAATATTCTAAGCTTGAATTTAGCAGTTATTACTTATATAGTTATATTACCTTTGTAATTAATTTCGCTATTATTTTCATTATTTGTAATCTTTATTTATTTATTTAGTGCGCATTTGATCATATTATTGCTTGGAATTTACGCAATATAAGTAAATAATTAATATGCAAACTTCGTACGCTGATCAAAATTCAAGCAGTTTATTGGCTAAGATCGATCAAATGATATCGTTGTATTTAAGGACAACGGGCGTGTCGTGATTTTATACAGTTAAGTACACGCTTCGAGTGCATTATTCCAATCCAAGGAGAAAATGATAGATTTGAGGAACTTAACCACCTGTAGGAAATTGAAGTTTGGATAGTTGAGGCGATTTTAGTTCTACCAAGCGAAAAACGTGATTAGAAATTTTCGTCTTCCAAGGTAAAACCGAACGACTGTACGTTTGTAATTCAATACAAAGCATATTTAACGTAGCTTTGTCAATAGTTCTAGATTGCTGAATGAAAATATTCTTGTTTAAAGCGTTAACGTAAAGATAACACCTTTTATTTTGTTTTTCAATGCAAAATGGCTTAATAGAAGTAGAAATTATGTAAACGTAGGGAAAGAAATCCTCGCGGAAAGGCTGTGAAAAATTCTATTAAGAACTAAAACTCAACCAAGAAAAACACTACAGTCGTTCAGCTCACTTTTGCATTTACAGAGAAGGTGTCAACCGCTACCTATTTTTTTTGACAAGTTGGAAAGACGTTTTCTATATACTGAATAGCTTTCCCGTTTTTTCAAAGTCACTATTATTGAGTGCTAAATTAATTGTAGAGAATCAAAGAGAAAGGCACCAGCAAGTGTAAAGTTTAATTACGAGTAAAACAACAAAGTGACGAGTAAACAAAGATTTGAGTCAAAATTATTGAATTTTCGTATTTGGATTTGGGGATTATTTATTTAGCTTCACTTTTGTATTACTTTCTGAACTTTTAATAAACTCGAAATTTCTCATACTGTTATATAATTAAAAAAGCCCTAAGTTTTTGATTCCTGGTTGATCTGCAATATGGATTACCTTACGGTTCGTCTGTCGGACCACTTTTGTGGTACTTTTAACTTGTTACGACAGCCGGTTTAATTGTTATTGAATGTACAGCCGTTTGACTTGTGCGGTATATATATTATTATTATATATATATTGAAAGAAAAAAGTTGACAGTTCAAAACTGTCCGTCTGTATTTGTGAGACTAGGCTTTTTAAAGTTAAAACTGTCTTTTCTTGGCTTTAATAATATTGTATTACGTTAAGTTAATTAATATAAATATTATTGTAGAAATCAATGTGAAAATCTTTGAAGTTATTGCACGTTTGGTACAGGTTTACACAACATCTCCCTGAATATTACTAAAATAGCTTTCCTTACCATATTTTAAAGTAACATATTAGGAGCAAAATGAATTGAAACTCACTAAGACGAAGAACGAAACTAATAAACGATACTCTCACGAAAAAACTATCGCAAAGCAAGCGAACCAGTATTGAAATCGGAATACTGTCCTTAACTATGTTTTTAAATCTTATAACACTTCTGCTCTTTATACTGAATCCAATATTACATAATCCAACCACCCTTTCATGAATACATCGACCATCCATCCATACAACCCACCCATCCATCCATTCTTTCATCCTTCCTTTCTGCCTTATGTTAAAAATTACGGAAAAAACTTAGCTAATTTTCAAAAAAATCTTTTAAACGCTAACTGATAAAACGCTCCTCTCGTAAGATTTGATCGGAAGAGCGCTTGTCATATAAACTTGAAGATTGGTTCATCCTTCAATAGACACATCTTAATATTTTCAACAACAAAGTTTAAACTTTAGTATTTCTTTAAAAGCCTGGCGAAAATTAGTGCTCTGAAATGCATACAGGAATGGATTTAACACCAACTCTAGTATGTACAAAAGGGCAGCAACATTTATAATGAATTTGCTTTGATATTTTTGCTGGTCATAGGCTCTCAGGCACAATGCCACAGCCAGAGGAAAGAAGCAAACTAATAAAGCTAAAGTAATCGAGAGAGAAAGCTTTACGAGTTTACGCTTAGCAAGGGTATCTTCTGCTGCAGTAGTCACGTTCACTGGTTCCACTTTGTTCTTGAAGTACAGCTCACGAACGATTTGAAAGTAGCAGAAACTGATGACGAGAAATGGAACAAACGTAATGATGGTAACAAGAAGTAGAAGATAGGAGACCAAAGCATCTTCTTCAACATCATAATCACAATACATATTATTTCCAAACTTTTGATATTTTCCAAAAACGTACAACGGCAAAGCCATCACTATGGCACTGACCCATACGGTAATAATAGCATATTTCACGGTATCCTCTGTCAGTCTGAACCCTGTCTTCATCGGCTTTACAATGGCATGGTATCTTTCTACAGACAACACGACCAGAGTAAAAACTGCAGCAAAACTTGTTGTGAGAGGTATGTGGGACGAAATGAGAAACTTGCAAAGTAGATCTGCTGCGATTCCTTCTTGGATTTTGCTATACCTTCCAATAAGCAGGAGTGGTAGGAAAACTAGACTTGTAATGTCGGCAAGGGCGACGTTCACCAACAGATAATTGGATGTTGATCGCAGGGAATGTTTTTTCCAGACTGCAATTACTACCAAAGAGTTACCACCAATGCCAATGAATATAAGTAAAGCTCCAAGGAAGTTAACCACATTTTCGAATAACATCTGCATTGTCCTCCATCCGTGGAGCTTTACGAAATCTATTCAAAAGATGTTCTCTCTTTGAGTTAAAATTTGGAGTTGTTCACGAGGATAAAACACTGGCTCGACTCCATACACTTATAGTGTCTTTGTCCGAAGTGATATGAATGAAAGAATTGCCCTATAATAAAGTTGAAGTACTAAAATCGGCATCTGTCATACGAATATCATAGTACCTTTTTCTTAAATTAAAATTTAGTCTTCAATGAAAGAGCTGTCAGTTGAAGATAGCAGATCTTAATGTAATGGAAGAAAAAAGTTGACAGTTCAAAACTGTCCGCCTGTATTGCTGACAAAATTTGAACTGTCTTTTCTTGGCTTTAATAATATTCCCCACGGGATATTCAAGGTTGTATTACGTTAATAGAACTTAATATAATTTTTATTATAGAAATCAATGTCAAATTCACAAAGACATGGCAAGTTTGGTATAGATTCAGACAACATCTTTCTTATCGGCAATACCAAAATGGCGTTTTCCTTTCATGTTTGGAAGAGGACTTAAGAACCTAATAAAGAGCACTCTCACGAATGACCATTGGAAAACAGGCGCACTAGTATTGATATTGGATTACTATCCTCAATAATTGTTTAAACTTGATAACACTTCTGCATGCTCTTTACATGAATCAAATATTACATAGTCCATGCAGCCATTCATCTATCGACAATCCATCTGTTCTCCCCCCCACGAATCCATTCATCCACCCATCCAACCCACCCATCCATTTATTCATCCATCCATCTATCCATCCATCCATTCATCCCTCCGTCCTTCCATTTCCCGGCATCCTTCCTTTCTTCTTTATAAACGAAAACACAGACCAAAAAACTAAAGAATGTTTATAAATTTTTGAAACGCAAACTAATTATTTTTTTTCAATCACAGTTGCGATGTCTGACTTATGGATGTTATGATTAGATATTATAAGTCATTTTCACTCCATTAATTAGGTATCTTAGGATTATATTATACATGAAGGCTACTGAAGACAATGGACCCTTCTCAAGGTCGTCTTGGATGCGAGGTTGGCGTGGAAATACGGAGAAATGGCACAAATCCCATCGTGAAAAGTGTGGTTTCTTTCGTGTTTTCGTGTTGGCCTCGCATCCATGATAATTTTGAGAAGAGTTCATTAGATATAAGATATTAAGATTAAGATATAAGGCGTCTACTAGACCTTTAGATGTAAGAAACTTGTGCCTGGAAATGTTAAATCTAAATTTTAAAATTATTTGATATGTCAGATAATTTTGAACAATACATTATGGTGTTTCCCTCCCGTTTCCAAATAACCGTACCGAACATCATTGAGCGGACTTTAAACTAACTTTCCTTTGTTTGATTCTTATGAAATTCACACAAAATATTTTACTTAGATTGAAGTTTATAAAAATGTAAAATTAAAAAAAATTACATTAGGATAGCAGCGATAAACTTGAATCGGTGAATTCACCTTAACCAGTAAATTCTGCCGAGCGATTACGACGACACCTTAAAAAACCCAAACTTATTCTGCTAAAGTAAGGTGTGTGGCAAACAAAACTAAAAGCTAGAAAATTTTATCTCACCGATTTTGAGTAAATCCAAGAGAGCATAAATAAGAGAGGGAAACTTCTTAGCATTACTCGCGCCATGTGAATTCCCGGTTGGGCTATTTTTAGCATCCAAAGTCGTTTGGTTTTTAATTTTTTTTGATGGCATGGACGTGTGCGCGTGCGCTCAAAAACAACATATTTTTCGACCATTTTTCTCACTTTTTTCGACAAAATTTATTACATAAAGCAAAAATATCATGATCGGCTATGTTCTGTTCTCAGATAAAACACGACTGAGGCTGTTGAACACTCAAAAAGATGCGAAATTTAGGTTTTTCCCAAAAAAAATCTTTACATGCTTTCGCTACTTCCAGGTTTGGATGAAGCACACAATTTTTGACGCACAGGAGTAGGGTATGGCGAAAATCGTTTGTACGCGGATGCTAAAAATAGCTCAACCGGGAATTCACATGGCGCGCGCGGTATTAAGAAGTTTCCCTCTCTTATTTATGCTCTCTTGGTAAATCGTAAAAACATTTTGAATCCGAGATTTTGCGTGCGTATGCGGGTGTATCCATGAATTGCCTAGTTTGGCTTATAAATTTTAACAACCTTACTTCTAAATCACGACAAAATGTCCCTTTAACTTATAATACGCATTTTAGGCTAACTTTATTAATTTATTAATATTATAAGTTAAAGGAATAATTTGTCGTGATTTAGAAGTAAGGTTGTTAAAAATCCATAAACCAAACAAAGCAACTTATGGATACGCGGATAAGCACGCAAAACTGATTTTGGGTTCAAAATGTTTTCACGATTTCCTCAAGATCGGTCACATAAAATTTTCTAGTTTTTAGATATTTTGTTTGCCATATACCCAAGTTTAACAGAGTAGGTTTTAGTTTTTTTAGGTACCGTTGTAATCTCTTAGAATTTATAGGCTGAGCTGAATTAAAATATTCCTGTTTATCGCCGTTATTATAACGTTAATTTGCTTAAATTTAAAGTAGAATATTTTATGAGAATTTCATAAAATCAAATGAAGGAAAGTTAGTTTAACGGCTGCTCAAAAATGTTTTGTACAGTTGTTTGGAAACAGGAGGTAAACACCTTAAGATAGACATAGACATAGACATATATTATATTTAGAACCTCTTATGACATATTTTACATTACAGTGATTATTTTTAGCATGACGTTAGGTACAGGCTGTCTATAATAACTAAAAAGTTAACCGAGATAGACAGTGATTTAAGATTATATTTATGCACATATTAGTAATTATATAGTAGTTACATAGTATTTCAGGTTTTTATTAATTTTTTTTGTAATATTCTAAGTTCGAATTTAGTAGTTATTACTTATATAGTTATATTACATTTGTAATTGATTCGCTATTATTTTTATCATTTGTAAACATTTTTATTTATTTATTTAGTGCGCATTTGATCATATTATTGCTTGGAATTTGCGCAATATAAGTAATCAATATTATTAGTATATAACAACGCGGGAACCTACATAGGTGGCGTGTTCTCATTGGTTCGCTATCTCGAGATATTCCACTATATTTACCTCCAAAACTCGGGATAATGTCGAAACAAAGATGGCAGTTCTTATGATTCTCGTTTTACCAGTATTTTTTTATAGTGAAATTTCAAGAAATCCAGAAAATCTTTTGCAGAAACACAAAGAAAGCCAGAAAATATGATTTTTGGTAGGAAGTAATTTGTTTTCATAGATTTCATCGAACAAGTTAAGCTTATGGAGCTTTGAATGTTTTCGTTTACTTGTTGTTTTATATGGTTTTTGCAATAAAATTAATTCAAAAATACATTCAGTATATGGAAAAAAGAACTTGCTATAGTGTCAAGCAAATTTCTACCTGTTTTACTGTTTTTACAGCAAAAAAAAAAAGAGCGAGATGGATGCTTGATTTTTAAATAAAAGCAAATCATACCTGCTAACAGTCGAGCAGAGAGACAAATTCCCCTATTTATCAGTTTTTTGGTTGATCCTAAGCTGTCACCCAGTCTTGGGTAAATTAACAGATTATTCATCATTCAAAGAAGATAGCCGTGAAATTCTATCAAGCTAAGAAGGTATAATTCAACAAAGACATCCAAAGCACATGCTCCGATCTCAACCGCTTCACTTAAAGTTAACTTGAACTTCAAAGACATATTTGTCGTTTTTACCACTTTTGATTATGTCCAGAAAACTTGTTTTGAAAGATAGTATTTTTGGAACTATCTTTTTTGACAGTTATAAGCCATACTTTTCACTATAAGTACTGTAAGTTTGAACTGATGACAATGAATTAATTGTTAATTATTGTTAATTATTTATTGTTATTAATATAACGATGCTTTTCCTAAGAGATGATCGGAAGAGCGCTTGTCTTACAAAATAGATGATTGGATCATCTTTCATTAGACACATCTTAATATTCTCAACAACACAGTTTAAACTTTAGTATTTCTTTAAAAGCCTGGCGAAAATTAGTGCTCTGAAATGCATACAGGAATGGATTTAAAACCAACTCTAGTATGTACAAAAGGGCAGTAAATTTTTTGACGTATTCACTTTCATAATTTTCCTTGTCATAAGTTGTCAGACATGAATACACAGCCAGAGGAAAGAAGCAGACTAATAAAGCTAAAGTGATAGAGAGAGAAAGCTTTACGAGTTTACGCTTAGCAAGGGTATCTTCTGCTGCAGTTGTCACGTTCACTGGTTCCACTTTTTTCTTGAAGTACAACTCACGAACGATTTGAAAGTAGCAGAAACTGATGACAATAAATGGAATGAAAGCAACGATAGCAACGAGAAGAAAAAGATAGATGCTCATAGCGTCTGCTGCAACATCATATTCACAAAACATTTTCTTTCCAATCTTTATATATTTTCCAAAAATGTACATCGGCAAAGTTATCACTATGGCACTTGCCCATACCGTAATAATAGCATATTTCACGGTGTCCTCTGTCAGTCTGAACCCTGTCTTCATCGGCTTTACAATGGCATGGTATCTTTCTACAGACAACACAACCAGAGTAAAAACTGCAGCAAAACTTGTGGTGAGAGGTATGTGGGTCGAAATGAGAAACTTGCAAAGTAGATCTGCTGTGATTCCTTCTCGGATTTTGCCATACATTCCAACAAGCAGTAGTGGTAGGAAAACTAGACTTGTAATGTCAGCAAGGGCGACGTTCACCAACAGATAATTGGATGTTGATTGCAGGGAATGCTTTTTCCGGACTGCAATTACTACCAAAGAGTTACCACCAATGCCAACAAGTATAAGTAAAGCTCCAAGGAGGATAAGCACAACGTCTCGAATAACATCTGCATTGTCTGCCATGTTCTCTCTTTGAGTTAGAGCTTGGATTTGTTTTCGAGGTTAAAATACCGGCTCGACTCCATACACTTGTTTAAAGTAATATAAATGAACGAATCACTCTATAATAAAGCTCAAGTAACAAAACATCTGTCATACGAATTTTATAGCATATGCTTTATTCTGAAATTAATTTTAGTTTTCAATAAAAGAGCCGTCAGTTGAAGATAGATCTTAATGTATTGAAAGAATAAAGTTGACAGTTCAAAACTGTCCGCCTGTATTTGTGAGACTAGGCTTTAACTGGCTTTAATATCGTTCTCCACGGGATATTCAAGGTTGTATTACGTTAACAGAACTTAATATAAATATTATTGTAGAAATCAATTAATGTCAAAATTATCGACGACATGGCAAGTTTGGTACAGGTTCAGACAACATCTTCTTGTATTACCAAAATAGACTTCCTTCCCATGTTTAACATAACATAATATATAGATTTAGGCACTGCCTAAAAGCGGAGCTCCCATGAATAGTATATATAGTGCTAAAAACGTGACAATTGTGTGACGCGGAATAACGCCGGTTACAGCGTTACCACTTATTTTGATTTTACCAGAACCCAGAAGGAAAAACTAAAAGAAAAACCATTCTTTTAAGCCTTCAAAAGCATTAGAAAACTTTTCAATTCGAAGAAAAATAATTATAGATTGTAGAACATATAATACATGTATAGAACAAAGGATTTTATTCAGCAAATCTTAAGTTATAAGTTTTTTCGGTGGAAAGTGAACTACACTGAAAATTGTCGAAAAATATTATAAGCTTAAGCTTTAACATTCACTTGAACTTCACATGTAACAGGAGACATATTCATTAATGCAAGATAATAATTTTCTTTGTTAGTAAGTTGGTCTTTGAAAAGTTTTTTCAGATTTATTTTTAACTTTATTATTGAGGGAATATCTTACAAAAACATAAAACATATGGTGCTCCGCCCGCGCGGGAGCTCCGCCATTAGGTCCAAAATTAATTAATTAGAAATCATCTTTACTGAGGATGCTAACATCACATCATATGTGGTTTACAGAAGGGTCCTCGAATGACTACTCTTATTTTTCTCAAGATTTAAAAAAAATTTAGTCCCTAAGAGAGAGATACGATTCATCAGTTAAACCTAACCCGCAGTTTTCTTGCTTATACAAAAGTAAATGAAAATAAGAAAATGAGGGGTGCCTTTTGTTGGTGACACAAAATAGAGTTATATTAGCATGTTTTGATATTAATGAAGAGATATTTGTGAGTCATTAATGAACTATATGTAGGTTTACAAGATGTATAAAAGTTTGCAACCGAACTAAAACATTTAAACTGTGATAAAGCAAACTAAAAATACTTAGTTAGTTTACCAAAAATAACGTCACGGCTAGTATCTTAAAGGAGCACTTGGATGAAAATAGATGAGAATTGGAAATTACTTGAAACTTGGTTAAACTTATCTATATAGTCCCAATAGTAGCTGTGCAAGCAACATATTTTCTTCGCAGTCAAAAGTGGCGGATAAAAATCAGCAATTATTTTTAGAATCTAAATGACGTCATTTACTCAACCCTATATTGTTCTTTTAGCTTTTAGACAAAAAATTCTCAACTGCAAGTGGCTGTCAATCTCCAGCTCTTGCTAATCTTGTTTTCATAATTATAATTGAGTCATCAGTGATTATCCTCAAACATTTGAAATTTTCATCCAAGTGCTCCTTTAAGGATCCTATGTCTTTTGTTTGCCTATTGTTTTGCACTCGAAAACAATAGACATACTGAATGAATATATATGTCGTAAACGCAGATTTACACACACACACACACATATATATATATAGAGGATATTACACGGTGGCGTGAACATATGAAGTTTATCTTCGAGTGGAAAAAAAGATTTCACGAGTGAGCGTAGCGAACAAGTGAAATCTTTTTTCCACGAGAAGATAAACTTCATATGTTCAAGCCAACGTGTAATTTTCTTTTTATTATATGGATATGAGTGTTTTAGCTGGAAAATAAATAAAAAAATAGACGAAAATGTTCTCCAAAGTGTCTTTATTTTGCAAATAGTCAAAATATTACAATAGCAATAATAGCAAACAATTTATCTTAAAACATGTAAAAAACAAAATGTATATAAATATTGAAAAGTTTCTCTAAATTTTGCTGTTTTTAAAGGGATTTAAACTGTTTTTAAAGTGGCTTACTGGCTTTCGTCGCTGTCTATGATCACACGCCGTCTTTTGCGCGTGAAACTCTGTTGAATCTCGCCGCCATGGCTGCCATCGTTTGTGAAAACATTTACAGTTCCTATCTGACATTGATGGAAAACAGGTTGCGAAGCAGCACTTGTTGCAGGGAGAACTGCTGAAACTGCTATTTCATCCACTGTTGTAATCCTTTGAGAAGGCTGAATTGCTAAAGAACTTGAAGCTTCGTTTGATCCAGATAAAATGTCGGAGATTTGTTGTTGTTTTTTATCAGATATGGCAGAATAGTTGTTCAGTGAATTGATGTTTTTGTGCCCAGTTATTTGAACTATCTCATTCGCTGGAATGTTATTGTCTACAAGTTTTTGTATTAGATGTTTTCTTGTACTGTGGTTCACAAGCTTTTTGTCTGACTGAATCTGAGAACTCTCCAACATGTTTTTCATGACCGGAGGGAATTGACTCCTAAAGGAGAAGCTTTGAACCAGCATTTTCCTGGCCTCGGAAGTTCTGTCAGGTTTACGGCTAGATAAAATGGTGATTCGTCTTTCATCATTTCGGACGGTCTTTGTTCTTTGTAAGCCAAGTAAGTTAATACTGGACATCTATCGGGATTATCACATTTTTCATACATCTTTGGCTTTTTCTCTCTCACATTTCTCGGGTTTTCGCCGGTTCGAGTTTTTGTTTGGCGCTCGATGGCAAACTCCACGTAGCGAACTCCCTCTGTGTTAGTTTTTAGCTGTAAATCACCCCAGCAGAGATCTTGCTGTTCTTTTCCAGGTCTCATTCCGAAGCATACACAATTGTTCATCCAAACTGTGTTCAACAGCGCTCTAGGAGTTTTATTTCCAAGGATACCTTCACTATGAAACTGCTCTATTAGTTCGTCTGTGATAGGATCGGCACTGTTCGGCTTATTGCCTTTACCAATGGATTTCAGCTGTTTTTTTTTTTTTTGAGAATGTCTTGTACTTCATTGAACTCTTTGTCATTCAGTAGTGAATAAGAGTACCCATTTTTACGAAGATGGCGGTCTACGCTTTGTAAAAAAGCTCTTATAGAAGATGGTTCGTACTCTTCACCGTTTTTCTTTCGTACGCCAAGGACAAACCTGACTGCAAGATCTTGCAATTCTTTCGGAGGAATTGTATGAATCTCTCGGTTTTCCTGTTCACTTAGGAGAAATTCGTTGAATATTCTCAGGTCATAAAGTGTCTTTTTCTTTGTATTTTCGTTCTCCTGTTGTTCGCTGAAAGATTTGATGTATTCGTCTGTGACTTTTACAAATCTCGCCATTTTGTCTGACTAGTGTTTTGACAACTCGCGCCGAAATGAGCGGGGAAAACCAAGGAATGACGTCATCGATATCCTCACTAGTGAGGATATGGAAAATATGTCCACCGTACCCCGGATGTAGTTTCGTATGAGATCTACGAGTGGCGTATTTTACAGTAAAACACTCATATCCATATAATGAATATATATATTAGCGGGCTCCGTTTATCCGGACGCGATTTCATTTGAAACTGTGGCTGTTGAACACTCAAAAAGATGCGAAATTGAGGTTTTTCTGAAAAAAAATCTTTACATGCTTTCGCTACTTCCAGGTTTGGATGAAGCACACAATTTTTGACACACAGCAGTAGGGTATGGCGAAAATTGTTTGTACACGGATGCTAAAAATAGCTCAACCGGGAATTCACATGGCGCACGCGGTATTAAGAAGTTTCCCTCTCTTATTTATGCTATTTTAGTAAATCGTCAAAACATTTTGAATCCGAGATTCTGCGTGCGTATGTGGATGTATCCTTGAATTGCCTAGTTTGGCTTATAAATTTTAACAACCTTACTTCTAAATCACGACAAAATGTCCCTTTAACTTATAATACGCATTTTAGGCTAACTTTATTAATTTATTAATATTATAAGTTAAAGTAACAATTTGTCGTGATTTAGAAATAAGGCTGTTAAAAATTCATAAACCAAACAAAGTAATTTATGGATACGCGGATAAGCACGCAAAACTGATTTTGGGTTCAAAATGTTTTTACGATTTCCTCAAAATCGGTCAGATAACATTTTCTAGTTTTTAGATATTTTGTTTGCCATATACCATAATTTAACAGAGTAGGTTTTAGTTTTTTTAGGTACCGTTGTAATCTCTCAAAATTTATAGGCTGAGCTGAATTAAAATATTCCTGTTTATCGCCGTTATTATAACGTTAATTTGAATAAATTTTTTATTTTCATAAACTTCAATTAAAGTAGAATATTTTATGAGAATTTCATAAAATCAAATGAAGGAAAGTTAGTTTAACGGCTGCTCAAAAATGTTCTGTACGGTTGTTTGGAAACAGGAGACATAGACATAGACATTATTATATTTAGAACCTCTTATGACATATTTTACATTACAGTGATTATTATTTTTTTACCAGGACGTTAGGTACAGGCTGTCTATAATAACTAAAAAGTTAACCCAGATAGACAGTGATTTAAGATTATATATATGCATATATTAGTAATTATATAGTAGTTACATAGTATTTCAGGTTTTTATTATATTTTTGTAATATTCTAAGTTCGAATTTAGTAGTTATTACTTATATAGTTATATTACATTTGTAATTGATTCGCTATTATTTTTATTATTTGTAAACATTTTTATTTATTCATTTAGTGCGCATTTGATCATATTATTGCTTGGAATTTGCGCAATATAAGTAATCAATATTATTAGTATATAACAACGCGGGAACCTACATAGATGGCGTGTTCTTATTGGTTCGCTATCTCGAGATATTCCACTATATTTACCTCCAAAACTCGGGATAATGTCGAAACAAAGATGGCAGTTCTTATGATTCTCGTTTTACCAGTATTTTTTTATAGTGAAATTTCAAGAAATCCAGAAAATCTTTTGCAGAAACACAAAGTGAGCCATAAAATATGATTTTTGGAAGGAAGTCATTTGTTTTCATAGACTTCGCCGAACAAGTTAAGTTTATGGAGCTTTGAATGTTTTCGTTTACTTGTTGTTTTATATGGTTTTTGCAATAACATTAATTCAAAAATACATTCAGTATATGGAAAAAAGAACTTACAATAGTGTCAAGCAAATTTCTACCTGTTTTACTGTTCTTACAGCAAAAAAACAGATCGAGATGTAGGCTTGATTTTTAGATAAAAGCAAATCATACCTGCTAACAGTCGAGTAGAGAGACAAATTCCCCTATTTATCAGTTTTTTGGTTGATCCTAAGCTGTCACCCAGTCTTGGGTAAATTAACAGATTATTCATCATTCAAAGAAGATAGCCGTGAAATTCTTCAAGCTAAGGAGGTATAATTCAACAAAGACATCCAAAGCACATGCTCCGATCTCAACCGCTACACTTAAAGTTAACTTGAACTTCAAAGACATATTTGTCGTTTTTACCACTTTTGATTCTGTCCAGAAAACTTGTTTTGAAAGATAGTATTTTTGGAACTATCTTTTTTGACAGTTATAAGCCATACTTTTCACTATAAGTACTGTAAGTTTGAACTGATGACAATGAATTAATTGTTAATTATTGTTAATTATTTATTGTTATTAATATAACGATGCTTTTCCTAAGAGATGATCGGAAGAGCGCTTGTCTTACAAACTAGATGATTTGATCATCTTTCATTAGACACATCTTAATATTTTCAACAACACAGTTTAAACTTTAGTATTTCTTTAAAAGCCTGGCGAAAATTAGTGCTTTGAAATGCATACAGGAATGGATTTAACACCAACTCTAGTATGTACAAAAGGGCAGTAAATTTTCTGACGTATTCACTTTCATATTTTTCCTTATCATACGTTGTCAGACATGAATACACAGCCAGAGGAAAGAAGCAGACTAATAAAGCTAAAGTAATCGAGAGAGAAAGCTTTACGAGTTTACGCTTAGCAAGGGTATCTTCTGCTGCAGTTGTTACGTTCACTGGTTCCACTTTGTTCTTGAAGTTCAACTCACGAACGATTTGAAAGTAGCAGAAACTGATGACAATAAATGGAATGAAAGCAACGATAGCAACGAGAAGAAAAAGATAGATGCTCATAGCGTCTGCTGCAACATCATATTCACAAAACATTTTCTTTCCAATCTTTATATATTTTCCAAAAATGTACATCGGCAAAGTTATCACTATGGCACTGGCCCATACCGTAATAATAGCATATTTCACGGTGTCCTCTGTCAGTCTGAACCCTGTCTTCATCGGCTTTACAATGGCATGGTATTTTTCTACAGACAACACAACCAGAGTAAAAACTGCAGCAAAACTTGTTGTGAGAGTTATGTGGGTCGAAATGAGAAACTTGCAAAGTAGATCTGCTGCGATCCCTTCTTGGATTTTGCTATAACTTCCAACAAGCAGTAAGGGTAGGAAAACTAGACTTGTAATGTCAGCAAGGGCGACGTTCACCAACAGATAATTGGATGTTGATCGCAGGGAATGTTTTTTCCAGACTGCAATTACTACCAAAGAGTTACCACCAATGCCAATGAATATAAGTAAAGCTCCAAGGAAGATTAGCACAACGTCTCGAATAACATCTGCATTGTCTGCCATGTTCTCTCTTTGAGTTAGAGCTTGGATTTGTTTTCGAGGTTAAAACACCGGCTCGACTCCATACACTTGTTTAAAGTAATATAAATGAACGAATCACTCTATAATAAAGCTCAAGTAACAAAACCTCTGTCATACGAATTTTATAGCATATGCTTTATTCTAAAATTAATTTTAGTTTTAAATAAAAGAGCTGTCAGTTGAAGATAGATCTTAATGGATTGAAAGAAAAAAGTTGACAGTTCAAAACTGTCCGCCTGTATTTGTGAGACTAGGCTTTTTAAACTGTCTTTTCTTGGCTTTAGTAATGTTCTCCTCGGGATATTCAAGGTTGTATTACGTTAACAGAACTTAATATAAATATTATTGTAGAATCAATGTCAAAATTATCGACGACATGGCAAGTTTGGTACAGGTTCAAACAACATCTTCTTGCATTACCAAAATAGACTTCCTTTCCATGTTTGACATAACATA